>JAWWLW010000058.1:1853868-1871638 GCA_035041385.1 Myiothlypis coronata
AAGGAAAGGAAAGGAAAGGAAAGGAAAGGAAAGGAAAGGAAAGGAAAGGAAAGGAAAGGAAAGGAAAGGAAAGGGTGTTGGAGCAGGGGCTGGAGGGATGCTTGATGCCTTGAAAGCCTCCCTGGCCGAGGTGAAGCAGCCCCTGTTTGCAGCTGTGTTCCTCATGATGTGCTCCATCGCTGTGGCTGGATGCAGACAGAACACAGAATTTATCCTGATTCTGCATTGTGGAATAAAATACTTCAGTGGGAAGGGAGTGCAATGGCCATCTGGTCCAACTGCAGGGCCTTGAGGAGTAGCAAGGCAGGCCAGAGTTAAACCCCAGAGCAATGACAATCGAAAGGTGACATTATTTGGGTGTGTGTGGTTTGTCCATGCCTCTGTGCCTCATCAGTCTGAACCCAGCAGTGGGAAAATGGCAAAAACTGGGGGAAAACCAGGCAAAATTATGGGGAAGAGAGAGAAATGCTTCCAACAGCCCTGCTAGGGGAAAGCCTAGCTACACACAGGGGTTTTGGGTGTAGCATTTTTGCCTTTATCCAGGGTGAATGGTCCAGCCCCTTCCCTCTTCTGTGCTGGGGACACCTGGATTGTCCTTTCCCACATCCCTGCTCTGAGGACAGTGACAGGATGGGTCATTTTACTTTGAAAATCAGTAAAACTCTGTGAATTTGAACTTCCTACCTAAGCCAAGATTAGAGAAATGAATCACCCATCAGCTGCTCTCTCCTCAGAGTGCAGTCATCCCTAATCATCCCAACTTACACAAATAAAGCCAGGGATGATGTTTTGTCTTAGTGACAAGGCAGCTTTCCATTTCAGGCTCCTGAAAAACGCACAAAAAGAGCTGAATTCAGAAACCAAGCAGCATGAAGTCACCCTCAGCAGACCTGTTTTATTTATTCCACCGGAGTGGCAACAAACACAAACTCCCCCTGCGCTGGAGGTGGGCAGCCTGCGGGTCAGGCTTAGCACAAAAGCCCAATTTTAGGCAAAGCTCTGTGAGTTTGGTGCCTTGGCTTTGCTGTTGTAAACCATCTGCTCAGCTTCACTCCCAACCACTGGCGCTGGGAATCAATCACGGGGTTCCTTTTGGTTGATCCTTGTTTTGCTCGACTTCTCAGCTTTTCAGACTTCACGGCCGCGGGCTCAGAAGTGCTTGCCAAGAACTGCATCACATCGATAGCAACAAAACCCTGGCAAAACTGGAGCTGGCCCTCGAAATCCATTAGTGCCCTCGGAAATCGGGGGGCTGGAAGCGTGGCAGTGGGAAAGGTAGGGCTTTGGTTTACATCTGTTGACATGAGGATCTCAGTTGCGCCCGTTCTGAGGGGAGCCGCGCGCGGCGATGAGTGAGGGGGTGCTCCGAGGGGGAATGGAAAAATCAGAGCTGGACCCCGCGTGGGAGCAATGCGCCGAGGTGCTGACAGCTTAATGAATAACTTGACTGTTATGACAGTAGGACACCTTGCAGTTCCAAGAGCAAATATTTGAAATCGTATGCAATGCAGGAAATGTAGAAATGTATGGGGAGAGTCCGCGGCTCGCCCCTATCGCCAACAGATGGGCCGTGTTTTCACTTCAGAGCTTTTCTTCTCTGCAGTCCTGACTTACTGGGGGTGAGAGTGAATCCACGGCTTGCAACTGATGGCATAAAATGGAGCAGTGTATTAAAATCCCCTTTTTATGGTGGCCATATGGCTCAGGGGTTTTGGTAACAGTTAATTAAGAGATTTGCCTCTAGGCCCCCCCTCCAATGCTCCCTCTTCTCCTGTTGCTGCTCTTGCCAGCCTATGTGGAAAAATGGGGGTTAAAGGATGGATCTTTGTGGATTTAGCTACACAAAAAAGAATTAAAATAGATATTCTGCTCTTCTACATTGTCATTTGCATCTCCTGAAGGTTTGGTGTATTATGGAAGCAAAACCTTTTTTTTTTTTGCTCAATGTTTTGCCTAAAATAAATTTTAGGAGTGACATTAAAACAGGGAATTTGGGAGGATCTGGAAATTCCAGTTTGTGCCATGTATCAGTTTTGGGGACCTGGAGACTCCCTGGTCCAGGTTTATTTGTCCTGACCCCATAATTCCCCATCATCCCCTATCACAGGTAAAACCAGCAGCCCCCTCCTAGAGAAATGGACTTGATCCCATCAAGAGTTACTTTTATTCTCTCTTGAGAATGGTTGGGAATTCTAAAAATCCACAGAGTTTGTGATTTTCCTAAATGATCAGTGGGTGATTATTAACTTTTGCAGACAGCTCAGACTTTGAACACCATTTTCTCCTTTAAAAGCAACTTCTTGATATGCAAGGAACCTGTTGGGATGTTTTCATTATGGAATCAATCCCCTCTCCAGCATCCTGTCCTAGGAAATTCTGTTTATTTTTATTTTAGCCATTTGTAGGCTGCATAAGGAACATGATATTTGCTCTGTTTCCAGTAAACAGCTCCTCAGGAGAGCTTTGTTAATGTTATCTATTAAAAAAAACCAACCCCAACCAACCAAACCACTGAGTCTGGGAGCTGGAGGCAGCTGATTATTTAAAGCAGCTGAAAGAAAAGTCTGATTGACAGGAGGAAAGTGAAATGATGGAACTCCTCTGAAAGTTAGGGAATTAATGGGAAGAAACACGAGTTGGTGATTGTAAACAAGTGCTGAAGGAATTTTAAGCTGATTCAACTGAAGGGAATAATTCTGGGGAATGGATTTTCATTATTTGAATGGAATTCAGAAAAAAATTGATAATAAAGAGAAAGAAATTGATAATAAAGAGAAAGAAATTGCCAACAAAGAGAAATAAATTAAGAATTAATAGAATCAAAGCTATAATAAATAGAATTAGTGCAGGAGGTTTGATTAAAGCAGATCTCCGCCTGGTTTAACTTTCATTTCCTGCTTTTGCCCACATCTCCCAGTCCATCGTTTGGAACTCAGCTCTCCAGCCCCACATCCAGGATTTCCTTGGGGAAGGACTGGTCCAGCCCAAGCATTTCGGGGGAGCCTGGCAAGGTAATTGTGTGCTGCAGCTGTCAGGACCAATCACTCCATGGAAAGCAGGCCCCAGCAGCCGTGGTAGCCCCAGGGCAAGCAAAATATCAATTGGGCTACAAATCAAGAGAGCAGCATCCTCCTGGCCCATGAATCAGGGAAATGAGACGAGCAATTCAAGTGCTAAGTCAACATGGGCTGTGTAAACAGCACTTTGGAAAGGGGATTGCAGGGATTTGCTGCACAAGAGGCAGCTGGGAAGGAGAAGGAGAGCACATGGATGTTGGACAAATTAATTGGGGGAAAATAGCCACAGTTCTGAGGCCTGTACAGGAATTCCAGCT
The DNA here is from genome assembly GCA_035041385.1 of Myiothlypis coronata. Taxonomy (NCBI): domain Eukaryota; kingdom Metazoa; phylum Chordata; class Aves; order Passeriformes; family Parulidae; genus Myiothlypis; species Myiothlypis coronata. The sequence goes on from JAWWLW010000058.1 coordinate 1,857,203, forward strand.
CAGGGTTGAATCTGTTTTGGTGTCAATTTTTAATAAAAGCTTTCATGCTTCATTTTTATTCATTTGGTCACAGATCTGAATCATAATATAATATTCTAGGTTCCACTTGAACTCGATTTTACTCAGACTTTAGTTGTCTGCACACAGATTGATTTACAGGCCAAACACCTGGAATCAGCTTTGCAGGGAAGAGCCCTCTAAGCAGGAAAATCCTTGTGACAGTGAGCTGACAGATGGAACTTGGCTTTTTTGCCTGAATTTTTCCACCCTTTCATCCCAAATTCCCATTTCAGAGCATGAATCCAAACCAGAGGAAAGCTGAAAGGTAAATCCTGGGAATTTCCAGCAGCAGAAGGATGAGGAGCTGTACAAAGCAGCAGAGGAGAATTCCCAGCAGGTCCCATGGGATTTACTGGTCAAAAAAGACTAAAAATAAGGAAAATTGGGCAACATCAAAACCAGTGCAGCAACCTCTCTGTGAGTTCAGGTGTCTCCAAGCTGTGGGAGCTCCTGCCCTCATCCAGACCCTTTCCAGGGAATTCTGGAGGCAGTGACATGGCCCAGAGGAGAGCAGGGTGAGATGGGCCACATCTGCCACCACTTTAGAGGGAGATCTTTCTGAGAAGAATTTCATGGAATCATGGAATGATTTGGGTTGGGAAGGACAGGAAAGATCACCCAGTGCCACCCCTGCCATGGGCAGGGACACCTTTCACTGTCCCAGGTGGCTCCAGGCCCTGCCCAGCCTGGCCTTGGGCACTGCCAGGGATGCAGGGGCAGCCACAGCTGCTCTGGGAATCCCATCCCAGCCCCTCTCCACCCTCACAAGGAAGAAGTTTTCTCCAATATCCCATCTATCCCTGTCCCCTGCCGGTGGGAAGCCATTCCTGTGTTCTATCCCTCCAGGCCTTGTGGAAATCCCTCTCTGGCCTCCTTGCAATCCCAGTTTGAGCATTGAACACAGACCTGGAGGAAAAAGACCCAAAAAACTCAAACCCCCAAGCTAATTCCAACCCAAAGCCAGCCAAGGATGACGTTCTGTGCATGAGTGGCTCTGTTCAGGCTGGGCCTGGGACTGGAGTGCTGAGAAGGGGCAGCTCCTGCCCCAGTCCCCTCCTCCAGCTCCATCTGAGCCCCCTCATTCCCTCTCTCCTGCCTGGCTGGCATCAGGGGGGCCCTTTCGAGGCAAATATTGCCCTTCACGCACAGGTGTGGATTGGGCAGGTATCAGTTTGGGGCTTGTCTTGTCTGCCACCTGTGCCAGGTCCCCGCGAGGACTCTCCCAGCGGAGTGCTGATAATGGGATTTATGAATCGCCATTTTCACCCCTTTTCACTGATATCTGGTCATTAAAATAATTGAATAATTATTCAATTAATTGAATAATTAGGTCTGCAAAGAGGACATGGAAATTGTCTTATTGTTGTGGTGGATTGTGCAAGGCCTTGTTGTAACAGAGAGAAATAATTTGAAATATAAGATAATCGATATTAAGCACTCCCAAAGACACACCCGGGTATCTCTCCCAAGATGCCCACACACACTCCCCATGGGGCACAGGAGGGGCACAGCCCGTTTTTGTCTGGGCAGGTATCAGTTTGGGGCTTGTCTTATCTGCCATGTGTGCCAGGTCCCCGCGAGGGCTGTCCCGGCGGAGCGCTGATAACGGGATCCATGAATTGCCCTTTTCAGCCCCGCGCGCCGTGGGCAGCCAAGCTTTATCTGCAGCCTCGAGGAAGGAAAAGCAGAAACCAGCTAAAAGCCTTTCTTTCCCCCCGTTCTCTGATGTTCTGGAAGGCACTTTGGGAGATTAATATTGCGGCGGGGCCCTCCTCCTCCTTCCCCTATCCCCCAAAATCCCCGCACGACCGAGCGCGCTGATAAACTTCAAAATAAAAACAGATGTGGCAGGAAGAATGATTTATGGACTCCCCATGTGCTCCTGTTTCTACGTAATGCCAGGGGTTTGGGGCTTTTTTTTGGTTGATTGTCCACTTAGAATTATTCAATCTATTCCTGCTTCTAAATATGAGCAGGAAGAGAGGTGGGAACAGCACCAAGAGCTAAAAAAATGAGTGTGAGGAGAGTGGAGCACTGCAGAAATGGAGTGGGAAGTGCCAGAAATCCAAAGTGGTGGCTGCACATCACAGATGGGAAAAAACAGGGAAAGGAAGGAAGAGAAAGGGGAAAAAATCCAGGAAGTTGTTGGAAAATCAATTAAATTTAAAAATTGCAAAAAATAAGCTCTCTGTTGGTCAATGAACAGCAAGTGAATGGAACTGGGACATGGGAGTGAGGGAGAAAATGCAGTGAAAAAACATAAATTGGAGATGTGAAGATAAGAAATGAGATCCATTCCAGGATCTTCCAGCTCTTCCCAGTCACGGGTGAAGACATAAAAACTGTGTTTGGAGAAGCTTGGAGCTCAAACTAAGCAGGGAAATGAGGTTTGGGAGCATAAATTCATCTTTTTTGAACAATCTTGGGATAGTTGTAATTTGGAAAGCTTCACTTCAGATGTCTTAAATGGGAGCTGATAACACTAATTACTGATATCTGGTCATTAAAATCTGCAATAAATAATTAGGTCTGAAAAGAGGAGATGGGAATTGTCTTATTGTTGTGTTGGGTTGTGCAAGGCCTTGAGGTAACAGAGAAAACAGATAAAATATAAAAGAATTGGTATTAAGCATCCCCAAAGACACACATGGGTGTCTCCATCAGTGCCCAGGTAAATAATTAATAATTAAGTGTATAAAAAGATATTTTGGTGGAGAAGAGAGGCTTGAACTTGGGGCAATGCTCATCCCAAGCCGCGCTGGTGGTGCTGGAGCAGCCCCCGTGCATTTCTGCCTTTCTAGCGTTTCATGCCTGTTTTCACTCAAGTGTTTATTTCTATAAACAGACCTAACCTTAGAAAACAATATAATGACATCCTTCCTGGGGGAGCAGGGGGGCAGGGGTTTCCTCCAATTCCTCCCGAGCGTTTCCGCCGGGTTTTGATTTTCAATAATCCGAGGGGTAAACGGCCGCTTTTGAACTCTGCCCTCTGCCCTTTTTATTTGGCAACCTGGGCAAAGATCAAGCCCAGAGTCAAAAGTGTCAGCAAAAATGGCTGGGATTTGGGAGTGCTTCCCTTTAGGAAAGGCCTCGTGATTATGTTTACAGAATTCATTACAAACTCGGGGCCCAGATTAAAAGCAAATGTCTAAGTGTCCTGTGGGGAATTGCAGGCTTGGGGATGAGGCTTCCGAGGGATTTGTGGGATCTGGAGGGGTTTGGGAGCACCCCCAGGAAAAAAAGGGGTGCTGGAGGTGAGGTGGGGATGGGGGGTCATTGAATGCACTGGAGGTAAAAGTGAGGAAGAAAGGCAAAAACAAAAAAAAGAGTTTTGCAACTTTAAAACCAAGACTAAGAATGCAGGATGGAGCAGCTCAAAGTGGAGGCACAGCTCTGGAAATAGCTGATCATGGAGGAATCCCTGGTGAAGGGAAACCAATCCTGGTGTGAAACTGGGACAGTCCAAGGCAGAGAGATCTCACCAGAAAATGTTGAAACCAGCATGGTATCAAAATCTGCACTTCTAAACCAGAGATTTCACCAGAAAACGTTGAAACCACCACTTTACCAAAATCTGCACTTTTAAAACAGAGATTTCACCAGAAATTGTTGAAAACAGTCTGATATCAAAATCTGTACCTCTAAACCAGAGAGATTTCACCAGAAAATGTTGAAAACAGCATGGTATCAAAATCTACATTTCTAAAACAGAGATTTCACCAGAAAATGTTGAAAACAGCACGTTATTAAAATCTGCACTTCTAAAAGAGAGAGATTTCACTAAAAAATATTGAAACCAGCATGGTAGCAAAATCTGCACCTCTGAAGACAGAGATTTCATCACAACATGCTGAAAATACCATTTTATCAAAATCTGCGCTTTCAGTCTCATTCTGAACACATGGAAGAGCCATTTAACAGCACAAAAGGGCAAAGCAGCTCCAGAGTTATTTATTCCCCAGTTCCATCCCAAGGCAGCAGATGAATTTTGCCATCCCACCTCCTGCTCCTGGTGCACCAAGGCCTCTGTGCCTTGGCTCAGGTGGGTGCTCCAGGAGTGCCACAGCCCTGTGGGTCATGGAATGGCATTTTTCACTCTGAAAAATGAAAAATGAACATGAAAAATCCTCCTCTGAAGGAGGGTCTGGGAACACCAGAGAGGCAAAGAATTCAAACAGGTCTCTTTTCTGCTGCAAGAGGAGGGTAATTGCTGCTGACAGGGCTCCTCTGCAGCAGTGGGGGCTCAGGAAGAGCTGGAAACCATCTCAGAGCTGATTAACCCGAGGTGTTATCACAGGCAGCCCCTCTCCACATCCAGCATCAGCCACAGGGAGCTGCTGGGTATTCACTGATTTGGGATGGGATGAGGAGGAAGTGGCTGAAAAGTGAATTGTTTGAAGTTGGTTCCTGAAATGGCTGGAGATAACTTGAAGGGTTTTTTTTTGGTTGTAACTATTTTTTTGTTTTACCTATTTTTTGGTTATAACTATTTCCGTTCAGAGTTATTTGTACAGGACTTGGGGAATCAAAAGATTTTTTAAATTTTTTACTGAGGTTTCCAGGATATCAGTGGTGAATTCCCAGTGTTTGGAATCCTTTGGAACAAAACTGCATTGGATATCCCTGACAAGCCTGACACAGGGAATGCCCTGAAAAACCTCTTGGAATTTCCTTAATTACTGATTGGCCTCTTGGAATTTCCTTAATTACTGGTATCAGTAATTGCCTTAATTACTGAGATCAGAGAACCACAGGTTTGGGTTGGAAAGGACCTTAAAACTCATCTCATCCCCTGCCATGGTCAGGGACACCTTCCACCATCCCAGGATGCTCCAAACCCACCCAGCCTGGCCTGGGACAATTCCAGGGATGGGAAAACCACCAGGTCTAAGAAAAAAAAGAAACCTAAATAAAAAATAATGCTAATTTCCACGTTTAAATTCCTTTGTACAATTCCTAAGATTGACGTGGAACTGAAGCATCACCTCCATCTGGATTTTCCTCCAATTTGTGCTAAAAATCTCTCCCCATTTCACTCAATTTAGCAACTTCAGTGTTGCCTTGGACATTTTTTACTTCATTTTAGCAAAATGGGCAGTGGCAGAGCCCTGGGGGGCTCTTGAATGGGTCACTCATCCATCAGGGCCCCGGGCTGGGGCTGCCTGCTCTTTGTGGGCTGTTCGTGCTCTCCCCAGAGCTGCTGGGAAATGCCCAACAATTTCCAAGGATATCTTTGGATTTCACTCCAGCCTGGCTGTCAGACTCTGTGTATTTTTCCAACGTCAAGCAGGTTTTAAGATGGAGGAAGGAGATAATGGGGATGATAAAAAGGCTCGAGCAATTTAAAGGTAGCTTTTAAAACATTCTACACGGCACGGGAGAATTGACTTTTCCCCCAAATTTGCAGCAGAACACGTGTTCAGAGTGGGCCAGGAGCAGATTTTCATAAAGAAAATAAATGTCAGCATGTCCCAACTGCCCATGAGCAACACCCACCCCACCATGTGCTGCTGCATTTTTGTTGGTTTTATTTTTATTTATTTTTTCTCTCTCCAAGGCGTATTTTCAACTTTCTTTTCTATCAGCTTGTAAAACATGATTTTTATTCTTCCTTTAATGGCCTGGGCTAATTACTCCTGGTGACCTTTGACCTTCAAGTGCCTTCATTTATGGTAGCACATTCCTTTCAACAGAAACATATTGGGTTTTTTTACAGGGTGCTGATGCCTGGCCTGGCAGCCCAAAGCTCCAAACCCAACAGCATCCATGGAACAGCCTGGGCTGGGAGCCAAAAGCATCCTCCAGCTTTCTCCTAAACATTGCCAAAGTTTCACCTGAGCAGAAATTCCCAGTTTTCATCCCATGTTAAGATTCTGATGCTGATTTGTGGGGGAAAATGGCTAAATTTGGAAAATTGGGAAGGCATGGCAATGGAGCAAAGACTAAAAAAATCTGGTACAAAAATCCCTGAAGGTCCAAGGCCAGTTTGGAGAATCCTGCAATAGTGGAAGGTGTTCCTGCCTGTGGCAAAGGGTGGAAAAAATGAGTTTTAAGGTCCCTTCCAGCCCAAACCATTCTGTGATTGCCTTGGTTTAATGCACCAATTTTCAGTGACACGACACATTGTAATCTCATTTAGTGAGGGATCCCTGTGTTATTTCCACCCATTATCACACTACAGGGAAGACTTGGAGTGCTCATCCCTTCCCCAAACAGAATTCTGCTCCTGAGGATTTAAAATCCAGACAGAAGAAAAAAAAAATTAAAACATTTTTAAAAATGTAAAAAATAAAAATAAAAATAAATTTAAAAATTAAAAAAAACAGGCATGGCCTAAGGTTAATTCCAAAACTAGAACTCAGCAAGAACATTCTGCTGGAAACACAAAGCAGTTCCAAAAAATGCATGGAATTAAAAATAAAAAGTCCAGAATCCTGAAGGATTGTGTACAAACAAGGAATTGGGGGTGGGCTCATGGCTGGGGAAATTGGTTGGGTTGAACGTTGTTCTTTCTGTCTTAACCTCTCTTGGAGGTTAAAAATCTTGGACAAATTGCTCAAAATTTGCAGCTGGAAATTGCTGAACCTTCTGGCCTAACTCAGAAAATCACAGGAGCCCCGGATTAACACAAAATTTAAATCTGTTCAGAAAGATTCTTGTGCACACGTCAGAGCTGAGGAGGAAGAGCTGAGCTGGGGTTCCTGTCCTGTTCCTATTTCTATTTTTTTATATAAAAGCTTTGTGTGAGGAGGAGCAGGAACATTAAACACATCAAAGCTGCTCAAACGCTGCTGCCAGCAGAGGCAAACCCAGCCAGGCACCTTCTGAGTGGATGTGATGCAGTGCAAAAAAAGAGAATTATTCTTTGTCAATCACCATTTACCCTGAAACTGCCAAGCAAACCCAAAAATATTTGGTTTGGGGTTTATTTTATGTGTGTCTCTGTGTGTGTGTGTGTGTGTGTGTGTGTGTGTGTGTGTGTGTGTGTGTTTTTTGGTTTGTTTTAGATTTGGGATTTTTTTTATTTTTGTGGTTGTTGGCTTTTTGTTTTGGTTTTTTGGGGTTTTTGTGGGGAGTTGGTTTTTTTTGTTTTTTTTTTTTTTATGTTTGGTTTTTGGGGTTTTTCTTGTTGGTTTTTTTTTGTATGTTTGTTTGGGTTTTGGGGGGTTTTTTTGTTGTTTTTTTGTGGGTTTTGTTTGTTTGTTTCTGGCTTTTTTGGGGGGTTTTTTTGGTTGGATTTTCTCTTGGTTTTCTTTTAGGTTTTTTTGGTTTTTTTTTGGTTTGGTATTTTTGGGGTTTTTTTGGTTTTTTTCCCAGAGATGCCCTCAATTGAACACTGAAACAAGAAGAGGAAGAACCCCCCAGAAAATGAATGTCCTCCAAGGTGTTTTGCAGTAGTTACATCGTTGCCCTGATAAGCCTTTAAGCTTTTGGGTTATTTTTCTTGGGTCTTTTTTTGGGTTTTCCCTCCTCCCCTGCACTAACAGAGCCTCTCGGAGCGAGCCCATTTACCCGCTCCGTTGTCAACGCATCTGGACATCTTGTCAAAACAATATAATTTTACTTTGTAACTTTCTGACACCGGTATTTATTGCACCTGTCTCTGCTCATGATTTATGACTTGTCTGGTGAGTTTTACTCCGCGGCCCCGAGTTTACAATCGCAGATAAGTGAAGCATTTGAAGTCCCGACTGCGCTGCAGATTTAGAGATGGAGATTTGTCTCCCCTCCTCCTCCAAAATAATAAAAAAAGGAAATTAAGATGAGCGTTTTCACCCCTTTTTTCTGGGTGGTAAAAATCAAGAGTATCAAAAGTTCTTTGAAATGAGGAAGGAGGAAAAAAAAAGAGAATAATGGGGCTGTGTCTATTAGGAGTGAAATGATCTTTGCTTTGCAGAGGAGGGGGATGTTTTAATTAATTGATATCTGATTATCTGGGCAGCATTTTAACACCCAAGGCTGTGTTGGTGCTGAGGATATCAGCATTATGCCAATGCCAGCACTCAGATATTCTGAATTATTATTTGTAACAAATTTTTTGGGATAAAAGTCACTCTACTTAACACTGAAACACTGGGCCAAATATATAAAGTCTGCCTGAACAACCCCACTGAACAAACTGGATTTATTCACTCACAGGAGAATGAAGGAGAAGCTGTTTAAATATTAATTAATTAATTAATTAATAATTATTTAAATATTTGCTAAAAGTCACAATTTTACCTTGTAAGCGACCCCATTTTGCTTTTCTCCTTTCCTTTTAGAAAACCTAAATTTGGGGCCTTAAGAACTTGACAGTATCCCTAAAAAATATGGCATTTTTGCAAAGAATTTATTCTTTTATTGTTGTTAAAGCGGGATTTTCACATTTCCCAGATTTTCAAGCAAATCTGGGCCCCCTCCCTGGTCCAGGTCCTTTTCCAATCTGGTCTCGTTGCAGAAGGAACACAAAAGCATTGGCACATTTGGTTGTTTCCATAGAAATCATGGAAGAAGCCTTGCCATAAATCTCATCCAAGCCAAAGCAACCTGTGAAAGTGGGAATTCGGGGAATTCCCTGAATTTCCAAGTCAGGGAAAGTTGTTCTATGAACGTTTTCATTTGTCAAAATTTCCTTGGATTTGAGAGGTGCTGGACAGGGTTGAGATTCCCTTTGATAGGAACTGGGGGAAAATCAGGAGCTTTAAGCTCTGGAGGGAAAACTCCTTGGGATTTCTATCAGTGGGATTCCCTGAACTGATTCTCTGATAGAAATTGGGTGGAAATCAGGGAATGTGAGCTCTGGAAGGAAAACTCCTTGAGATTTTTATCATTGGGATTCCCTTCACTGATTCTTCAATAGGAATCGGGTGGAAATCAGGGAATGTGAGCTCTGGAGGGAAAACTCCTTGGAATTTTTTATCAGTGGGACTCCCTGCACTGATTCTCAGGGAATGTGAGCTCTGGAAGGGAAACTTTGGATTTCTATCAGTTGGATTCCCTGCACTGATCCTTCAATAGGAAATTAGGGAATGTGAGCTCTAGAGGGAAAACTCCTTAGGATTTCTATCAGTGGGTTTCCCTTCACTTATTCTCTGATAGGAACTGGGTGGAAATCAGGGAATGTGAGTTCTGGAGGGAAAACTCTGAATTTCTATCAGTGGGATTCCTTTCACTGATCCTGTGATAGGAATTGGGTGGAAATCAGGGAATTTGAGGTCTGGAAGGAAAACTCCTTGGGATTTCTCTCACTGGGATTCCGTGCACTGATCCTTCGGTATGAATTGGGTGGAAATCGTGGAGAGTGAGCTCTGGAAGGAAAATTGTGAATTTCTCTCAGTTGGATTCCCTTCAATGATCCTTTTATGGGAATTGGGTGGAACTCAGGGAATGTGAGCTCCGGAGGGAAAGTTCCTTGGGATTTCTATCAGTGGGATTCCCTTCACTTATTCTCTGATGGGAGTTGGGTGGAAATCAGGGGAAGTGAGTCCTGGAGGGAAAACCCCTTGGGATTTTTATCACTGGGATTCCCTGCACTGATCCTGGGATAGGAATTGGGTGGAAATCAGGGAATTTGAGGTCTGGAAGGAAAAGTCCTTTGGATTTCTCTCACTGGGATTCCTGCACTGATCCTTTGATAGGAATTGGGTGGAAATCAGGGGCTTTAAGCTCTGGGCAGCTCTAGAAGCAAAACCCAGGAGTTTTTCCCCAAGAATTTTTCATTGTTCAAATTGAAAATGACACAGAAAATTCCTTCTTCTTTTGCAGGATTCATGGCAAACACTGTTCTCTAACATCATGTAAATACATTCCTCATATATATCATGGGATATATTCAGGAATATCATGGAAAAGAGACAAAATCCTGGCTGCCCAAGGCTGCTCCTTCCCAAAGCAAAGCCGGGGCCGCCTCTCCTGCCCCAAACCTCGCACATTCCCGGCTCCTTTGATGGATTGCCAGGGAAAACACGGGGCAGGCCCGGCCTGTGCTGCTGCCATGGCGATGGAGCACGCGGGGCAGCGGGAGCAGAGATTTCCATCAGCAGGGCTCCAACAAAAGCCTGGATTCAGTGGCCAGCCCGGGGCTCGGGTGCTCCTGGGCTTTAGCAGGAGCTCAGAAATGGGGAATGTACTCCTGAGCTGGCTGAGAAATTCCAAACCTTGATTTCTTCAGCTCTACTTTTTTTTTTTTCTGGTCCAAGAGTGATCTTTTCAATTCTTCCTTGCGGGGCAGTGGGAGCAGAGATTTCCATCAGCAGGGCTCCAACAAAAGCCTGGATTCAGTGGCCAGCCCGGGGTTTGGGTGCTCCTGGGCTTTAGCAGGAGCTCAGAAATGGGGAATTTATTCCTGAGCTGGCTGAGAAATTCCAAATCTTGATTCCTTCAGAGAAGAAGGCACAGTTCTGCTTTTTTTTTTCTGGTCCAAGAGTGATCTTTTCAATTCTTCCTTGCCCTTTAGAATGGGAAATAGCAAGGCTGGCTCTAAGAGTGATGTTAATGGCTAATTAATAACTAAATAATAATCTATTAACTAATAATCAGATGTAATTAATGGTTAATTATGAGGAATCTCCAAATGTAGGATCAGGGGATCAGTTTGGATTCTCCGCTCACCAAAATTACTACTTTAAAGCACTACAAAAATGCTCTGACATTTGCCCTCTCAGAGGACAGAATGTCTGTACATAAAGCTGATTAAATTAGTATTTGTTACATATTAAATTATGTATTTTTATCATCTGAGAGTCTTTTTTGTGCCTGAAAGGGCTGAAATACAGAAGATTTCGACAGAGAAAGTAGAAAAGGGAGAGATTTCCAAAATCTCCTCACTCCAGCTGCTGCACACAAAACTGTGCCTTCATTTCTATTTGAATTTTCAGCATTTTGACTCAGTCTTCGAGGTCTTTTCCAACTAAATGATTCCATGATTTCTATTCCAAAACACCTCCAGATTTTTTTTTCCACTCAATCAGCATTTTGTGGGACAATTTATTGTGTTTGAGCTGATCCCAAGCTGTCCTTGTAAGTCAAAAGTGGCTATTTCAGGTTTAAAAGCTGAATTTTGGGATTTCATGGCTGAATTTTTCCTTTCAAGGGATGTGCACGGGACTACTGCATTTAGAAAGAAAAACTAACATTTGATTATCTTACAGAGCCCTGAAGGCAGAATGAAAATGATGTTAAAACAAGAAACTTCCAGATTGTTTACAGATTTCCATCCAACGAGAAATACATTTTCAGTCACTTAGAGCAATTAAATTACACATCCTGATAAACAAGCAGGAATTAAGTGAAATTTTATACAAAGTTTAAATGAAACTCAGATCTCTTCAAACCTGTCTTGGTAGACTTGGTGAAACACCACCCACTAATGGTTCTTTATATTCTGAAAATTCAAAATTCTCTTCTGGAAGTCAGAAAGAAGTTGGGTTTCTGTTTAATTATGGCAAAAATGGGACAAAAATACAGAATTTTTGTTCATTGTTGTTTGACCAAGCCCAGGTGGGTGATGGGAGGCACCATCCCTGAGCTTCAGGAAGGAAGAATATTTGGAATAAACACATTCCCAACAGGTCAAGGTGGTAACAACCAACAGTTGGAAGGGACAGAAAATTTCAACTTTCAGTCCTCAAGAGAGGCTGAGCTGTTCCATGGATGAGTTATTCCAAGATTCTGCATCCTGTGGAAGTCCTTAATCCTTCCTTGACACAAATGTCACTGGATTTGGGTAAAATTTCTGCCAGATCTGCTTTTCTCCAGCTCACCCTGTGTTATCCCTGGGGTGGGGAAAGAATTCCAATCCGGAATGCTCATGGCATTCAAAATAGGAATGGAATAGGGAATAGGGAGTAGGGAATATGGAGTATGGAAAATGAAATAGGGAATAGGGAATATGGAGTATGGAATATGGAGTATGGAATATGGAATAGGGAATAGGGAATAGGGAATATGGAGTATGGAAAATGAAATATGGAGTATGGAATATGGAGTATGGAATATGGAATAGGGAATAGGGAATATGGAGTATGGAATATGAAATACGGAGTATAGAATATGGAATATGGAGTATGGACTTTTGGAAGATGGAATATGTAATAGGGAATATGGAGTATGGAATATGGAATATGGAAAATGAAATATGGAATAGGGAATATGGAATATGGAGTATGAAATATGGAGTATGGAATATGGAGTATGGAATTTTGGAATATGGAATAAGGAATATGGAATTTCAGAATATGGAACAGGAAATATGGACTATGGAATGTGGAATATGGGATATGGAATATGGAATAAGGAATATGGAATATGGAAATGGAATTTCAGAATATGGAACAGGAAATATGGAATATGGAATAGGAAATATGGAATATGGAATATGGAATACGGTGTAGGCAATATGGAATATGGACTTTCAGAATATGGAATATGGAATATGGAATTATGGAATATGGAGTAGGGAATATGGAATATGGAATATGGAATAGGGGATATGGAATATGGAATACAGAATATGGAATATGGAATATGGAATTTGGAATATGGAATAGGGAATATGGAATATGGAATATGGAATTTCAGAATATGTAATATGTAAGATGGAATAGGGAATATGGAATGTGGAATATGGAATGTGGAAGAGGGGATATGGACTGTGGAATTTTGCTGTGTTCCTCAGCAGGGCTGGACTCGATCCAGGGCACGAGGCCTGGTGGAGCTCTCACTGGAATTGAAGCAGAGCATCCAGGCCCCCATCTGGAGCTGGCAGCTGCTCCTGGACCCATCTGGCAGGTCTGAGCCTCCTCACCAGGCTGGGCAGCCCAATCCAGCTGCTCTGAGGGCCTGGGAGCTCAGGATGGGATCTGGGAGGGAGGACATCGGGCAAGCCCGAGACATTTTGGCTCCGCTCCCTTGATGGCTCTCAGAGGATTCTGGTTCCATTCTCACCCTCTTCCAGGTAGGATAAATTATGCAAGCCCACAGCCCTTCCATTTCTCCTGGAGATAATGAGCACGAGTCAATTCTTTCCATAAAAACCAGGGAAAATCACATTGCTGCTCGTGCTTTACCAGCTCAACCCTTGGGTTGCCAAGCGCGTGACATCATCACTGGCAGCATCCAAGGCTCCAGATTAGAAGTAGCCCAATGACATCACCCTGCCCGTGTCTATCTAACAGATGGTTTCTGTATATTGTGTAATTTTAGATCATTATTCATGCTTTGGGTCGGTATAATTCAGGAAGTGCAAAAATTGCCAAGAAAAATTGACCTGGAACTAGTTCAAAGCGACTCAATAATTTTATTGATTAGACTCCTTAGCTTTCATTTTGCAGCAGAGCCATCATGAATCATCGATACCCAACAATATCTGAATCACTTCTCCCCCAGCTGAATTAAGTGCTCCAAAACAAGGTAAGCTTTGAAGGCCCTCGAGCTGTTGGAAAACAAGATAGCCCAGATGATTTGCTGGCCAGCCCTGAAAGGGGGGCCAGGAGCTATTTACTGAGGCAAGTGGTTTGTTTGAACTGGAGTTTTATTTATTTTCATATTTTACTTGTTGACTTCATCTCCGCCTTCAGCTCAAAGGCTCGGCAGGGACGTGTTTGAACCAAGAGGAACGTGGGCCAGAAGGAGCCTTCTGAGAGGCCTCAGCAGGCACTGAGATAAAGCCCCAAATCCTGGTGGAGGAAGGGGGAAAAAATGAAAGGAAAGGGGTAAAAAATGCTGGGGAGGTTTTTTGTTGCAGAGGTTCACATGGAAGGGCAGCCGGGCAGAAAGGGATCCGTGGAGGGCAGCGGGAGGGAAGCTCTGCGTGGTTGGTTTTGGGTAAAAACATCTGTCAGAGGCTCCTGAGCACTCAGGGCTGCCTTTGGGATGGGCCACGGGGCCAAGGTTCCTTTGTGAGCCACCCCAAAATCAGCTCGAAGTGGAGATGTCAGAAAATATTGGAAATTGGGGTTTTTTAAAAGAGGAAATTTCAGGAAAAGCCCAATTTTCTCTCAAGTTACTCCACCAACAACTCCCGGGGGTTTTCTGCCTCCAAAACACATCCTGAGGGTGTCTGTGGGGATACTGGAATGGGTCTCCTGTGGTGAATCCCTAAATACCTTTAGGAATGTCCCAAATCCACATTACCAGAGTTAAACAGGACTAAAGCAGAACACGAGGATTTTGGGTGGGAAGAGATCAAGTCTGGATCACAGGAGGAACTGGGAGCAGCTCAGCCCCTTCCTGGTCATTAGAGCAGAACCAGGTCCTGAACAAATCTCAGCCTTGCAGGAACCTCTGAGGGAAATATCCCAGTGCTGGCAGTGATTTCCAGGAACCTCTGAGGGAAATATCCCAGTGCTGGCAGTGATTTCCAGGAACCTCTGAGGGAAATATCCCAGTGCTGGC
>JAWWLW010000058.1:1871738-1883527 GCA_035041385.1 Myiothlypis coronata
AGTGATTTCCTGTCATGGATGTGCTGATCCCAATTAACTGGGCCTGGGAAAGCGTCCTGGAAGGAGCACTGGGATTTACAGAAACCAAAAGAGCTTGAACCTGGTACTGCTGCCTCCAGATCCATCCATGGACTGCTCCATGGTTTGGCCCAGCAGAAATAAATAAACCAGTTTTGAGGCCTTCTCTTAAAAAAAAAAAAGCAGTTTTGGGGCCTTCTTTTTCCAAAAGAAGAGTAAAATCAGAGATTTTCTGAGCCTTACTTTCCCAGTTCCTCTGGGATCTGACTTGGTTCTCTGGCACAGCTTGCACTGAGAGTGGCTGTGGAGGTGCCAGCTTGGGCTTGGGGAAAGTGCAAGACCAAACAATTGAAATAAAAAATTTGAGTTCAGTTTTTAGACCTTATTCCCCACCATAAGCAGCGCTTGAATAATGCTCTTTTACAAGTGTGCAGTCTCTTAGAAAGGGAAAAAAGATACAACACATGCCAGGTTTGTCATTCAGCTCCCTGGAATTTTCATTTTCATTGAACAGGATAAACCATTGGGCTGTAAACAAGGTACTTTAACTGGCCTGTTTTCAAAATAAAATACTTTAAATCTTTGCTGATAGCAAGCTCTTCTATAAACTGAAGGTGTTTTTGTCTTAAATTTTTAGGAACACCAGGAAAACTTCTTAGCCTAACCAAAAAATCTTTAACCTGCCCAATACCCACAATTTTCATGCCCCTGAGATCTCATTTCATCATTTTCTTGGTGCCCTCCTACTGAAATAGTCTGGCTTGAAATTCTAAATATTTAGGGAAGACATCCTCGTTTAATTCAAACCTTCATGGGGGAAAAATCTGGCCTTGCCTTTCCAGCCTGAGAGGGCTTTTCCAACCTGAAGGATTCCATAATTCTATCAACTTTCTTTATTCCTTCATTTTATGCTGGTTTTAAAACACTGAAGCCCATTTGTAGACAACATTAAGCTTATAAGCTCAAACATATTCTCCTGGTGATTTTCTTATCCAAATCTTTATGAAGATTAATCATAATAGCCATAAATGTGTCCTGAGAAAATATCCTGTCTCCAACAGGAGAAATAGTGGAAACATTCTCTAAGATTAATATTTTTATTAAGAATTCATATTGGTTACTGAGAAAAATTTCTAGTCTTCTGTTTTTTTGGTTATCTGGTTATTTATTTTCTATTATTTTTGCCAACTGTTCCCCAATAAGAAAACTCCTTTCCTCCTTCCTGATTTCAACAGCCAAACAAGAAATCTGTGGTGATCACTCTGCAATTCTGTTTTCTTTCAAAGCTCCTGCATTAAGTACTTTCCCTCAAGCACTTCCAGGCTGGATCACGTCCCTGTCTGAACATCCCACTTCAGGAAGGGGGGAGAAGCCTGCTGACATTTTCCTTATCAGTTTTGGGAGGATTTCTGCAGCGTTTAACCCAGTGCACGGAGGAGACAGCCGGGATTTGGAGGAGGATGGCCACAGATAAGAAGCTTCCCTTGGCTCTCTTTGCCAAACCTCAGAGCATGCTGAGGATTATTTGCTTTATTTAAAGTCCTCTCTTCATTTCCCTGCTCTTCAAGGAGAAAATCGTGCTTGAGAAAACACCAAGGCAGTGTTATAGCTGCTTGATACCCCCCTAAATTTGCTATTCCTAAGGAATCCTTGGCCAGCTGGAAGAGGGAAGGTGCTGTTGCTCAGTTCTCCAGCAGTGAGAATTATGGAATCCTTCAGGCTGGAAAAGCCCTCTCAGACTAGAAAGGCAAGGCCAGACTGACAATAGTCCTGCATATATATCTCAAAAATTAACCACTTTTCTAAACAAATGAAGTGTTCATCACATCTTTAGTATTCCTCACTCTCCCACAAGTCAAACAATTATTGAAAGAGCACACCAAACACTAAAACGCATCTTAAATCAGCAGAGAGAAAGAACTGAAGTCACACCTCAAATGAAGCTAAACAAAA
Source organism: Myiothlypis coronata (assembly GCA_035041385.1). Lineage (NCBI taxonomy): Eukaryota > Metazoa > Chordata > Aves > Passeriformes > Parulidae > Myiothlypis > Myiothlypis coronata. The sequence goes on from JAWWLW010000058.1 coordinate 1,873,710, forward strand.
CTTTGTATGTTTTTCATTTTTTAAACAATTCGACTGCAGAACCTAATCCTCCAATCTTTAAGCATTTTTTAAATAATACACAAACAAAACTAAAAAAAAATCCTCCTATTCTAGTTAGAAGCCTTCCCCATGAAGGTTTGAATTAAACGAGGATGTCTTCCCTAAATATTTAGAATTGCAAGCCAGACTATTTGGGCAGGAGGGCATCAAGAAAAGGATGAAATGAGATCTCTGCTGCCTTGCCCTGGAGCAGAGATGGATTGGCTGGAGCCAGGGGGGAGCTCTTTGTCTCCCAAATCCCTGGGTGGAAGTTGGTTTTTCCTGCCAGCCTGGGATTGACTGAGTCATCGCAGGTCAGCGATGGCTGCGGGTAAATATTTCCTTGGAAGACGTCAGCCTTTGGAAAACAGCACAATAAATAATAAATCCCAGCCCTCTGGGCTCAGTCAAACCAAGCAGGAGCTCCCCAGGCCCAGCTGGGGTGACAGGAGGGTTTGTGGCACCCAAAATGACCCCAGAACTTGGAGATAAAGCAAAACGTTTCATTTTCAAATGCTCATCTCCCGAGGCATTTGGAATCCTGGGTTATTTTTCCCCTGGGATTTCCAAATCCCCACGAGCTGCTCCTCAATGGCTGAAACATTCCAGATTCACCTTCAGCTTTTCAGGGGGGTCAAGGTGGAGACCACCAGCTTTGTACCTGGATTAATACAGGGAATTAAAGATGGTCCCCAACCCTTGGCAACGACCTGCACCATCATCCTCACGCCTAATTAAAGGATTTGGCTGGAGACTGTCAACATCCAGAATATTTCCTGCAGTATTCCCAGTGAAAATCCTCAGAAAATGTAGAATCTATTAATTATGACTGAGGGAAATATTCTTGTGGAGGGAGTTGTCATTCATAGCTGGGCAGGAAGAAGGTTTGGAAGATGATTCTCCCTTTAATTCCTCTAATTAACCCCAATATTCACTATCAAGCCTGGTTATGGAGTAAAAAAATAAGATGAAATGTTGTTTTTCTAGGCCTATTTATTTTGCTGGTTAATGGATTAAAATAGTTGCCAGCTGTGCAAAGTTCTCATTATGCTCATTACTCAAAATGCTCCTCACAATGAGATGATTAATTCCACACACTTGCAAGCCCTTCACTGAATGCTGTTGATTAAGCAATTATGTTAATCCACTCGTGTTTGTTTTCTCATTGCTCTGGTGATGGTTGGGCCCAATTTCTTCACTGAATTATTCCATGTACACTCTCAAAGCTTTGCTGTAATTTGGAAAGGCCACAAATGATGTGAAGGTGAAAATTGCAGATTATTTGTCTCTGGTTGGATTGCTAAGAAAAGTACAGGACTTTTTGATTCTTTCTGGTTTTGGCCAATTCCTGGACAGGGGTGACATCAATTTTCTTCTTTTACCCTGAGAAATTCAAGCCTGATGGAATTGCATCTTTCCATTTAAATTCTGTTTCCTTTTATTGATATTCCGTAGCTGATTTGATCTTTTACTTCCATGACTGGTAACAAAATGAGTTTTGGAAATGTCAAATAGATGGACATTCAAATCTGGTGCCTCAGAGTCAAAGCCCTGACATTTGCAGGACAAATGACAACAGCTCTACATGAAAAATGGACAATTATTCCCCTGATTTTAGATTTAATCACTAATTTGATATAAAGCAGCAGCTGTTTAGACAAGGGAAGGACATTCTCCTGCTTTTAGATGAAACATTTTCCTCAGTAGCAAAACCAGGGGAATCCTGTGGTGGGAGACACATGAAGTGAATTTTTAGTCTTTGCTCTGAGTATATTTGTGTTTTACCTACAGGATAAATTTCCAAGGGGCCAGAAACATTTCCAAGAAGGCAGAAACCTCCTGCCCACGCCACTCAGCTCCCTGGGTGTCTGAGGAAGCAGCAGCAGCAGCACTTGGAATCCTCATTTATGGATCTGCCAGTGTGGTGGGAAGGGAAGGGAAAGGGAAAAGGGAAAGGAAAAGGAAAGGGAAAATGAAAAGGAAAGGGAAGTTTTGGGACGTTTTGGGAAATTTTGGGAAGGGAAGGGAAGGGAAGGAAAAAGGAAATTTCAAGGAAAGGAAATTTCAAGGAAAGGAAAGGAAATTTCAAGGAAAAGGAAAAGGAAATTTCAAGGAAAGGAAAGGAAATTTCAAGGAAAAGGAAAAGGAAATTTCAAGGAAATTTCAAGGAAATTTCAAGGAAATTTCAAGGAAATTTCAAGGAAAGGAAAGGAAAGGAAAGGAAAGGAAAGGAAAGGAAAGGAAAGGAAAGGAAAGGAAAGGAAAGGAAAGGAAAGGGATCCCAGCCCTTCCCCACAGACTAAACACAACCCCACAGCACTGCCCAGTCCTTGCCAAAACTCAGGAATAAAACACGTGGGAAACACCAACAGCCCCAGCAGAGAGGCCGGACCCAAAGTGCAAAATATTGACAAAGTCAAACCTGTGCAAAAGTTGCTGTCCAAAGAGATCTCTGGTGAATTTTGAGTCCCTCATTTATCAAAAATATGATAAAACAACTTATAAATACAAAGAAAATACATTTGATATAAAAGTGATATCCTCCCAAAGCTTTCCCACTTTCACCATTTTTCACAGAATCCCAGAATATTCTGAGCTGATCCAAGTCCAAATCCCTGCCCTGGACAGATTTTTACCCTCAACTTCTGTATTTAAAGTGCACATTCACAACAACCTCCCTGACATTCCCTGAGTGTGGGCCATCACTGACCACAGCTTTTATTTTGGGGGGTCCATTTTGGGAGCAGCAGCTCATAAAGAGCCCAAATGAAGCTGAGCTCTGCAGCCCAGGTCGGGGTTTCATCCGTCGGTCGCTGCGCCGCGCTGACGGCTCGCCTGCAATGTGGCCTCTGTCTTTTTTATGATCTACATTCCTGCTGAGTGTTGGGCAGATTGATCCCATTCTGAGCTCCAGATTGGAAAACAGATGTGTGGGAAAGGGGAAAAAAAAAATCTGCAGGAAAAAGGTGCAAAAAAACTTCAGAGACCCTGAGAAAGAGCCTTGGAGGGGGACCTGTTTGGGATTGTCAGAAAGGGCTGAAACACCACAAAAACATCACCAAAATTCATCACAAAAGGAGAGAAGCAGCTGCTGAATGAGCCCAAATCCAGGAGTGAAAAATCAGGAATATGAATAAATTTTTGAGGGAGCAGAAAGTTCTCAAAGCCTCATTTCCTTCAAGTCAAGAGCAGCTGTTTCAGCTAAATAGAGATTATTTCTCTTGATAAGAGGTTACAGAGTGGATTTTAATCTTCTTGATGTCAAACCACACAGCCAAGCGTCACCTTCTAGGTTTAAATCTATCTATAAACACGCCTAAATAGATTTTATATTCATCTGTCAAGAAAATGACACTGACTGGCTGGTTTCATTAAAAAGGAGCAGCTATTCCATATGATTGCATTGAGAAGAAGAAATTTTCTTTTTTTTTCCATAAATATTCCTGTTGGAAATTAAAAAAAATAAATTCCAATAAAGCTTAAAGGAGTTTTGGCAGCCATAAGAAAATCTGTAATTTTGCTCTTTCCAATTTCTCCTGAAAATGGCATTTTCTGGCCTTTTCCAGTGGCATCCCAATTTCAAGGTGAAGAACAGACCAAAATCCCTTCCCTGCATCCAGAACCTTGATTTCCTTCATCTTTCCTCCCTCTCCATGGGATGGGGATCCTGGATTTGGGGGTTACATTGGGTTTTTTACAGCTGCTCCAAGTGTTTACAGGGCAGTTAAGCACAGTGTGGAATTTACCTCAATATTCACCCCCATGCTTGATGAATTCCCATATTTGAAAAATATTTTAAAGCCAGACTTGTTTCAATTCACTCATGTCTTAACTCAAAACCCATTCCCACATTCTCTTTTTTTTGGGGGGAAGGCTGAGTCCAATCTCTTAGAAAAGACGAAAAGAGCTCAGAATTCCTTTTTTTTTTTTGTTTCCCTCCCAAAAATCCACTCTAAAATTCTGGAGGCAGCTGTTCCTGTGAGCCCAAGCTGCCATCAAGTTCAAGGAGGAGGAGGAGGAGGAGGAGATTGCTGTAATGTAACTGAAGAAATCCTGGAAATCCCAGCGGGCACCCCAAGGTGTTGAAGGGGGGTCAGGGAGCACGGGAGACATGAAAAGAATTTTTTTTTTTAATTTTTTTTTTCTTTTTTTTTGCAGCTGGTTCCTTTCTCCTATCGACTGTACAAAGGCAGAGGGAGGGGGCTGGATTTTGAAAGGGCCACGCTTTCCATCCATGTCCAGGAAACCAGGGAGACAAAAGGCACCCAGCAGCAGCCACATGGCGAGGGGGAAAATATTTTAAAATTTGGAAAACAGCTGCCTTCCTCCCTGCTTCCTCAGGAGCCCAGCATCCATCTCCCTGTTTGTTTTTCCAAGGAAATAATTAAAGATGTGGATAAAAAAAAATTAACAAAAGATTGACCCTTCCTCTTCCTATTTTTTTTTTTTGTTTTTAACCTCTTTTTTGTTTTTTTTTGTTTTTAACTTCTTTTTTTGGGTTTTTTTTTGTTTTTAACCTCTTTTTTTGTTTTTTTTTTTGTTTTTAACTTCTTTTTTTGTTTTTTGTTTTTTTTGAAATCTGCCTGCCCAGTGCAAGGGAATCATTTTCATCCCCCCCTCCTTCTACACAAGGCCGGGAGCAGGGATTGCTTTACACCCCAGTAGAAGGGAATACTTAAGGAAAACCTCTGGCAGGGTTATGGATGGAAGTGCAAGGAGATGGTTTTATCAGGAGGCTTCAAGGCTATTATTGTCCAAATAAACACTTGGCTTTGCCAGACATGATCTACAGCTGCTGCACCGAGCCCCCCGGCTTCCATCTGAATTTCAATCTCCCTGCCTCCATCTCCTTTTGGCCTTTCCCACTTTTTTTGCAGCCCTGAATAGCCCACTGTGCTGGATTACTTCACTTTTTCCATCTTAATAGGCTTCACCAGGCTCCTGACTTCCTGCCCACCACCCTGCTCCCCACTTCAGCTGCCTTTAGGAAGCTTTAACACCTTTGGGGGTTGGATTATTTTATTTTTTTTCCACTTCCAGGGACAGGATGCTCCCCCAGATTTCGCTATCGGGCTGCAGGATGTCACTGCTGCCCAGAGCAGGGATCCCATGGGATGCACATCTCATCTCCCTGCACAAATTGAGGAAAGCAAGAAGCAACACAGACAAACTTTTTGGAAAGTTGTTAAATCTTTTATCATTTTTTTGCTTTCCTACACCCACATCGTTCTCCAGGCTCACAAACAGCCCCACAAGGGACAAAGGACAGGAAATATTCCAGAGGCATCACTCCAGGACCCTTTAAAAAACACGGACTGACAGAGTTTCACCAAACAACAAATCCTGAGGATTTTTAAGGGTAGAACTGCAGGAGAAGAGCAGAACAAGCATTTCTAGATAGATTTAGATGATTTGAAATCCAAATTTAATCCCTATCACAAATTCAGAAATGTTTATTTCTGGGATTTAATGCCAAGACTAACCAAGCTTGAGCAGCAAACCTTGTATCCTCAGGTCAGGATTTCTGTTCTTGTCCCTAAATTCTGTGTATTTTTTACTCCACTGTGAGGGCTCAGATTTTTGCCCAAAGCAGAAACTCTCAGTGAAAGTTTGTCCCTCATTCTTGCACTCACCTACAGATCATTTGATGTGCAGGTTTTGAGGTGATACTTTACTAATATATTCCTGGCATTCAGTGATGTGTGTGACTTTATAACACTTTATAAGTGGCCAGCTTGCTTTTTATTAAAAATAGTAATTTAGAGCACTGTAATTATTGATAAATGCATTTAGTCAACTTCCACCCCAAATTATTTTGTTTGCAGGTCCCTCTCTTAGGGGATCATAAATAATTTGCCTTTGTTGTTTTTTTTTGGCAAATACTGACAGTAGGGTGCTCCTGATGATGATAATTAATTCCTAAATTATTGATTTCCAAGAACATAAGGGAAAATCCCCAAAATATTTTAATCCTGTTGTTGTTTCTCAATCTCTCTGCAATAATGAGTATCTATCTATATTAAATATATCCATGGTATCTTTAAAGCAGGGAACAATTTTCCTCTTTTAAACCTGATTTAGATGGATATTCTCATTATTACATCTTTTGTTGCATTATCTTGACTCTATTTTAGGCTCTTGGCTCTTCTCAGCCCATTTTGGCAGCGGAACCATCTTGAAAACCTTGGGTTTGACCTGAAAACCTCAAGTTTGACCCAAAACCCTTGAATTTGACCCAAAAACTTTGAGTTTGACCCAAAAACCTCGGGTTTGACCCAAACCCCTCAGTGAGCTCCATCAGATAAGGAGGCTCTGGGTACCTGTGTGGTCTGGTGGCAGAGGAGCAGCTTGGAAATGGCAAATCAGATGGAATTACTCGATCCTTATCTTCTTCCCCTACAGAGGGCACGAGCTGCTGGCTCAGAACTTGCTTGAAGTGCAGGGAAATGGGGAAAAAGGGATTTTTTAAATGAGTTTTCAGGAGCTGGAGGAGATATTAGCAAGGGGCTCTAACCTGGTTATTAGCTATGCACAACTATTGTTTATTTTTGCACAGGAACTAAAGGAGAAACCGTCTCCGCTTATTTTTCTTTACTTAACTTAAAGAAATTGTATAGCTTTTGGAAAGGGTTAAATAATTTCCTCCTTGCCTGCCCTGCTCAGGGTCTCCTTGCCCGTGTGGGAGCGTGCAGGAGGTTCCCCACTAACCACAGCTCTGCTTTCCAAAAGGAAATTAAAGTGAAATACATCAGCCAGGCTGGGACTTCACACTTCAGAGACTTGTAAAGAACATCAGCTGCTGAAATTGATGGTCACTTGAAGTGCCCACAGCTTCTCCTCCAGACAGCAGCTTAAGGTTTTACTGGGCTTAATGGGACAATATCTCCCTCCTGATGACTTCATTTAGGTCGTGCTGAAATTCCTATTAAAGCAGGGCCATTAATATTTCATTAAAATGCCTCTGATGGCAGTTCCTGCTAATCTACAGGGTGGATCCCACGTGGGATGGGGAGAAACCTGTGAGGAATTCCATGTTCTCCTCAGGGCTGAGTCCTTTGTGTCTTTAAAGGGTGAAACTTTTCTTGCTGGTTCTTTGCTATTATATATTTATATTTATATTTATATTTATATTTATATTTTTATGTCTATATCTATATCTATATCTATATCTATATCTATATCTCTATGCCATCTATATCTCTATCTATATCTGTACCTATATCTATATCTAATCTATATCTATATTTATATCTATATCTATATCTATATCTACCTATATCTATATCTAATCTCTATCTCTATCTCTATCTCTATCTCTATCTCTATCTCTATCTACCTATATCTATCTATATCTATATCTATATCTATATCTATATCTATATCTATATCTATATCTATATCTATATCAATAGTATTTATATCTTTATATCTATATTGGTATTTGTATTTATATTTTGATGTATAATTTCCTATTTCTCTAAAGCTCAAAGCTCAGGAATCCCTTATCCATAACCTGCACTCAGTTTCTGAATTAATGACTTTCTGAACAAATAATTCTAGTTCTAGAATTATTATTTTCAGTATAACTCCTCACAGATCGTGGAAGAGCTGGAAACTCCAGTGTTTTAAATATTGTAAATACTGCAAAAGAAAATATGCCTTGGGCAGGGAATGAAAATTTGGTCATTTCTGCAGAGAATTTGCAGTTCCCTCTGGAATGCAGGAGGAAAATGGGCAGGGAAATGTGAATTACTGAATCCCAGGATGGTTCAGGCTGGAAAAGATCTCTAAGATGATCAAGTCCAATCAAGTCCAATGACAGAGGATTTGCAGTTCCTTCTGGAATTCAGGAGGAAAATGGGCAGGGAATTGTGGATCACTGATCCCAGGATGGTTCAGGCTGGAAAAGATCTCTAAGATGATCAAGTCCAGTCAAGTCCAATGACAGAGGATTTGCAGTTCCTTCTGGAATTCAGGAGGAAAACGGGCAGGGAAACATGAATCATTGAATCTCAGGATGGTTAAAGCTGGAAAAGATCTCTAAGATGCTCAAGTCCAGTCAAGTCCAATGACAGAGGATTTGCAGTTCCCTCTGGAATTCAGGAGGAAAATGGGCAGGGAATTGTGAATCACTGATCCCAGGATGGTTCAGGCTGGAAAAGATCTCTAAGATGCTCGTGTCCAATCACCCACCCATCGCCACCACCACGTTCATCCCTGTCCCCAAGTGCCACATTCCCCCATTTTTTGAGCACTTCCAGGGATGGTGACTCCACACTGCCCTAAGCAGCCTTTTCCAGCCTTGACATCCCTTTCCATGCAGGAATTTCCCCTGATTTCCAATCCAAAGCTCTCCTGGCTCACCTGGAGGCTGCTTCCCCTCATCCTGACGCTGCTGAAGATCTGGAGCCGGGGGCAGTGGGGATTCAGCAGACACAGAGCTCCAGCCTGGGACCACTGCAGGGCACAGCCCCAGCACAGGGAGCCTTTGGAATTCCTGCTTGCCAAATCCAAGGAGCTCTGACTGTCGCAGACATTCTTTGTGAAAAATCCTTTCTGTAGGATTTTTCCTGCTAGAGCTGAGAAGCTCAGTAACAAATGTAAACAATTATTATCTGCTGCTGTGGAATGCAACAGGTCCACCTCTGGTTGGTCCCCTGTGGATGTTTGGATCTACTGACCACTCATGGTGGAGCTGCTCTCGCTCTCTGCAGACACAGACCTTTGTTATTCCTTCTTTCCTTTCTATTCTTAGCTTAGCCAGCTTCTGAAGAAGCTCCTTTCCTTTTCTATCTCTCTGTAGTATAGTTATAATGCTGTATATATATCATAATATAATAGATCAAGCCTTCTGATCATGGAATCAAGATCCTGTCTCTTCCATCCTCTACAAACCCCTGTGACCACTGTCAACATCTGACATTGCCCAGCACCACAGGCTGGGCTTGCAGGGTTGATTTTGGAATTAGGGGCTCTCCTGGGTAAAAGCAGAGCCCTCATTACGAGCTTAGCAAATTAAAGTGTTTGTGTCTCCAGGAGGAGCCCGAGCGCCTGCTGGGCGATCAGGTTCCACGGGGCTCTGGCACAGGCAAAAAGCTGCACAACCCACGGGATCAGGGCATAATTTGGGTTGGAAAAGGCCTTAAAAGGTCACAGAGTGCAGCCATAAACCAAACACGGCCGAGTGCCACCAAACCATGGCCCTGCTGTCACAGGAACCTGAGCCAGGCTGGCAATGTGAGGCTCCTGACCCCCAGGGATGTTATTTCTTAAAAATTCTGTCTCATTCATGGAAAACTTGGATGAAGGAACTGAAAAACATCTGTAAATATATCTAAAATAAATGTAAAATCTATATAATTTATAGGTATATAATATATAGATATAATATATACAGATAATACAAATATTTATAATCTAAATAATATGTAATTATTATAAATTATAGAACTCATAATATATATAATATATTATTTATATAACATATATTTATAATATAGAATATATACTTTATATTTATTATCAATAAAGTATAAACATATATATATATTATATTATATATAATATGTAATATGTAATATATACTGTATGTATAATAGATAATATATGATAGAAAACATATAATATATTATATATAACAAATAAGATATAGCATATAACCCATTATATAATAGATAATATATAATAAATATATAATATATAATATAATATAATACAATACAATATAATATAATATAATATAATATAATATAATATAATGTAATGTAATGTAATGTAAT
>JAWWLW010000058.1:1903292-1914294 GCA_035041385.1 Myiothlypis coronata
CTGGATGCTCAGTTGGAACTGGAACAGGTCACAGCAGAGGCAGATCCTGGTGGATGCTCCATTGGATGCTCAGTTGGTGCTGGAACAGCTCAGAGCAGAGGCAGATCCTGGTGGATGCTCCACTGGATGCTCAGTTGGAACTGGAACAGGTCACAGCAGAGGCAGATCCTGGTGGATGCTCCATTGGATGCTCAGTTGGTGCTGGAACAGCTCAGAGCAGAGGCAGATCCTGGTGGATGCTCCACTGGATGCTCAGTTGGAACTGGAACAGGTCACAGCAGAGGCAGATCCTGGTGGATGCTCCATTGGATGCTCAGTTGGAGCTGGAGCAGCTCAGAGCGGAGGCAGATCCTGGTGGATCCTCCACTGGATGCTCAGTTGGTGCAGTGAGATCAGGTTGGAGCTTGGACATCACCCAGTGCAGCAGACCCAGCAGATTTCTAATTTCATTTCTGACACCTTGCTGAAGTTCCATGCCAATTTAGGACAGATGTGCCTGCATCCAAATCTCACCAGACACACTTGAGAATTTGTTCTCCTATCCAAAAAATTATTTCTGAGCCTGATCCAATGTAATGCACTCAATCCAAACCCCCCAGTTGGGGTGAAACCCCAACTTTCTCTGGTGGCTGGAAGCAGGAGTGGAGAAGACGTGCTGGCAATTAGCAATCCTGCTGGAATTTAAATTCTCTGCTCAAAAGGTTCATATTTTAACCATCCTGTGGCTCCTTCTGGTCTGAATCCATGTCCTGAGGTTCTCCTGGGTGCCAGGGGAGCTGGGGGTGCCTGGCCCTGCCTGTCCTGGGGGGCTCAGCTGAGCTCTGAGCTCCATCCTCACCACAGATTTGGGCTACACTGAGCAACAATTCATTGCTTTTTATTTAGATTATTTCTAAACAAATCAAAACTCTGTGCCAGGAGTTTACACAGCCTTTGACACAACAAAACCCCTTCACAAGCAGTCAGGGCACTGTGATCACAGCAGAACTAAAATGATGATGATATTTCCTTGGCACCTCTGTTTAAACCCAGGAAGTTCTCGCTGCCCCTGGGCTCTCACAGCCCCATCAGAACAGCAGAGTGCCAAAATTGCCTTCCCAAAATCACCCCCAGATCTCTGCACTCTCAAGGACAGGTCCTTGAAAGAAAAAGCAATAACCAAGAGCAAGGCAGCCAGCTATGGCTCAGATTTTATAATATTTCCTGCTGTTATTTTCACCACAGGCTGTTTTATATTCCTCACTCTTCTTTTTTATCCTCCTTCCATCAAGTTTCTCTTTAAGGTCACATCTGTTGGGGGCTCATAATGATTTTTATGACAACTTTGCAGAGGAGGGAAGCACTTGGATGCAGAGGTTGGTGTCAGGGGGGACCTCTCTCCATCCTGGGGCATTTTCTCAGCTCCAGCTCAGATGTTCTACTGACCAAGAAAAGCCTGACCTGAGATCTGGATGGCAGAGCAAAAATTTATCTGCAAAATGCCACAGATTTGCCTTCTGTCAAAAATCAGACTTGAAGGTGGAGAAAGTGAAGCAAGGAAAAGTAAAATTATTTTACAAGTAATTCTTATGATTTTTACCATATTTTTAAAGGCTGAAAAGGGGCTTTTGAGAAGTTGTTTACCAAGCTCTGCTGTGTATTGCTCAACATCCCCAGCTGGGTGTGTTTTTGGAGGAGAAGGGGGTTGCTCTTCTCTTTCTTGGTATTATTTAATGTTGGAAACTCCTTTTGCCTTATCAAGACCTGTCTGACAAATCAGAAAATCCTTTTCCAGCTGCCCCAGAACACGAGGTGGGTGCTCTGTGCCATCACTGTGGGCTGGCACAAACAACAGAATTGCAAAAACAGCAACAGGATTTTGATTTTGGGTCTTGTGGGAGAACCCAAATCTCATTTTCTAGCACTCAGTGCATTAAATACAAATACAAATACAAATACAAATACAAATAAATATACAAATACAAATACAAATACAAATACATATCAATACAAATAAAAGTACAAATACAAATACATACAAATATAAATATATACAAATACAAATACAAACACAAATACAAATGCAAATACAAATACAAATACAAATACAAATACAAATACAAATATATACAAATACAAGTACAAAAACTGGGCTGCCTTTAATACAAATATTGGCTGATCTGTTCCATGAAGAATTATTTGTTATTGGATTTGGGAATTTTTGAAGGTTTTTTTTTTTTATCTTGAACAAAGCACACATTGGATTTTCTTCATTAAGAAAATGAAGATGTTCTCCTGGTGAACAGAGCCCTGCTGAGATTAAAGCTCTGGAGCAGAAACAGGGGAAACATCCATTGCAATAAAATTGTGAGGAGGGTGATTCCATCATGTACCTGGTGCTGTCCATGGAATGGTGAACTCTGGAATGCTGGAATTCCTGTGTTCCACCTTCTGGGACATCTCTGAGCACAGGGTGCTGCATCCTCGAAGCATCCCCGGGGTAATTAGGCATTAAATTGATATTTTTATGTGTGCTGGAAACATGTCTCCTTTTAGGAACGCTGAGAAAATGTAACAGAACAAAAAGATGACTACAAAAAAACCCAAAAAAACCAAAAAAATAAAACCATGGAAAAGTCACTGCAGACTTTCTGTTCTTAAAGAGGGTTTATTTGAAAAATGGGGGAAAACTTTTAGAAGGGCTTAACACAAGGAGAAATGGCTTTAAACTAAATTGGGATAGATTTAGACTGGATATAGAGAAGAACAGTTTAAAATGGGGGTGCTAAAACAGCTCAGAGAGGTGCTGGAGGCTCCAACCCTGGGAATGTTCAAGGTCAGGGTGGATGGAGCTTTGAGAGATGTGGTTTAGTGGAAAATCTTCTTGGGATTGGACTAGGTGGCCTTTAAAGGTCACTTCCAGCCCCATTTTCATGAATCCATAAATATTTCTACTCCAGGTCTTCTCCCAGTGTCTTTCCATCTCATTTTGGGCAAACTTTTGTCTTGGGGCTCTGAAGAACCCTTCCATCAGCTCTGAGCAGAGGTGTTTGCTTTCTGTCTCTCCACCAGCTACACAAAACCAGCCCAGCTCTGCTTTTCTCAGTGCTCTTTAGCTCTTTCTATTCCCTACCATTCCCACAGAAATTGCCACCAAACCATAAATCCACCATTCTAAACCCATTTTGTGCCAAGGCAAAAAGAGCAGAGCGAGAGATTTCCAGGTTATTCCTGTCCTGGGCAATGTGGGGAAGATCAAATTGTCGAAGTTGCTGCAGGAAATTCTGGCAGCTGACTTTTGGGAGCTGCACTGGGAGCTCCATCAGTCATGTCCAGCCTCCTGCGGGTGCATTTTTCAATTGATATCCCTTAAATAACCTTAATTACGTGTACGTTCGAGTGCCTCATCCAGCAGGGAAAATTGAGGAAGACACTTATTAAAAAGAGGCACCAGCACATGTGGTATTATTTTTACAGCCATCCCGTGTGTTGATATAAAGTATTACATTTGAGTCAAACCTCATTTGGGTGAGCAGTAGGAGTGAAAGCCGAGCTGCTCCGCGTCGTGGCCGCCCAATTAGCGCGGTGATTAGCCCGGGCTAATATCAACAGAGCCAGGTCTGGGGCAATGTGACAGTTACATCACCACGGGCTCCCGGCCACTTCCTGAGGCTTCCTGCCTCCAGCCCTGGAGAGCTGCAGCCTCCAAAGGATCCCTGAGGAAAAGCAGGAATTGCGTGGCAGGAAAAGCCAGAGAGCGTTGTCCCGCGGAGGCCGAATATTCCTGCTGACATTTTCCAATGTTTCTTCCCAATTTTCCGACATTTTTCCCCGGTTTTCCAACATTTTTCCTGCACATCCAATCTGTTGTTCTCATCTATTCCTGCTGGAAACATTGATGAGAAATTGTTTGTTTTCACAGAGCTTTTGCTCAACCATGAATGCGAGTGATTTCTGAGCTATTGAATAGCACTTTATGCTGATAAAAGCTGACATTTCTTCTTGATTTTCCAACATTTTTCCCCAATTTTCCAACATTTTTCCTGCACATCCAATCTGTTGTTCTCATCTATTCCTGCTGGAAACGTTGATGAGAAATTGTTTGTTTTCACTGAGGTTTTGCTCAACCATGAATGCGAGATATTTCTCAAGCTACCGGATAGCACTTTATGCTGATAAAAGCTGACATTTCTTCTTGATTTTCCAATGTTTTTTCCTGATTTTCCAACATTTTTCCTGAACATCCAATCTGTTGTTCTCAGCTACTCCTGCTGGAAGGGCTGATGAGGAATTGTTTGTTTTCACTGAGGTTTTGCTCAACCATGAATGTGAGGTATTTCTCAAACTACCGAATACAGTTTATGCAGATAAAAGCCGAGATCTCTCCCCAATTTTCCAATGTTTCTTCCCGATTTTCCAGCATTTTTCCCCAATTTTCCAACACTTTTCTTGCACAACCAATCTGTTGTTCTCAGCTACTCCTGCTGGAAAGGCTGATGAGAAATTGTTTGTTTTCATAGAGGTTTTGTTCAACCATGATCAAGCTGCTGAATAGCAGGTTGTGCTGATAAAAGCTGACATTTCTCCCCAATTTCCCAACATTTTCCCCCAATTTCCCAACATTTTTTCTGCATATCCAATCTGTTGTTCTCAGCTACTCCTGCTGGAAAAGTTGATGAGAAATTGTTTGTTTTCACTGAGGATTTGCTTGATCATGATCAAGGTACTGAATACCAGTTTATGCTGATAAACCTGGCATTTTTCCCTGATTTTCCAATGTTTCTTCCCAATTTTCCTCAGTTTTTTCCTCAGTTTTCCAAAATTTTTTCTGCATATCCAATCTGTTCTCAGCTACCCCTGCTGGAAAGGCTGATGAGAAATTGTTTGCTTTCACTGAGGTTTTTCTTGACCATGATCAAGCTACTGAATACCAGTTTATGCTGATAAAAGCTGACATTTCTCCCCAATTTCCCAACTTTTTTCCTCAATTTTCCAACATTTTTCCTGCACATCCAATCTGTTGTTCTCAGCTACTCCTGCTGGAAAGACTGATGAGAAATTTTTTGTTTTCACTGAGGCTTTGCTCAACCATGAATGCGAGGGATTTCTCAAGCTACTGAATAGTGGTTTATGCTGATAAAAGCAACCTTGAAGGTGCACAGGGATATTTATTTGTTTTATTTTTCCAGAAAAAAACCTGTTTAAATTCCAAGTCATTAGCAGAACACGCTTGTTGCTTCCATGGAGGGTTTACAAATAAATAAGTTCTTTTCAGAACCCCTGTCCTTGTTGATCGTCTGTGGTTTGGGATTTCTCTCCCTTTCCCCTCTCAGTATTGCCAGGAAACCAAAGCTGGCTCTGTCTTTATCTACCCCTGGACAAGAAAGTTTATTTTCTTTATTTTTTTTTTTATGCTTTGCTGTAAGTTGATATTAGTTTTGAATATTTTCACCCTCTCCTTCCATCCTCTTTTGAACTTTTTTCCGCAGCCTCCGTGGCTGCCCTTCCAATAAATCCACGGGATCTTCCAAAGTTTTTTGGCTTAAAAAGAGAAAAAGGGAAGAATTGTGATTTAGATGTGTTTAAACATAGCTAGAAAAGTCTGATTTTAGAAAATTTGGAGAGTCTGCTTTTGGAAAAATAGGTGTTTTGAAGGGAATTCCAGCTGTGTGTCTGAAATGAGGATCATTACCATTCCCCTTTTTATTTTCTTACATATATTTGACTCAGTTAATGTACAAAGACTCAAATATATATGAGAGAATTGTATATATAATTTATATATAGGAGAGAATTCCATATATAGATTTATGGAAATTTTTCATGGGAGGAAGTTGTAGTAGCCTATAATAATTTGCTCCAAATTATTCGGTGTTCTGGATTTTTTTTCCTGATTGTGTTTGCAAATTATCCTTGAAAGCAGCGTGAGTTGGAAGAGGAATTGATCACTGTCCTGTCCCAGGAATAAACCCCTGGGAGATGTGGGAATGGGCTCCTAATGAGCAATTCCACAGGGATCTGAGCAGGTTGTGGTGGAACATTCAGGAAGCACAATCATTTCCTTTGGGATTTCTGACACCTGGATGATGATGGGCACGTCCAAACCAGGGATGGCCCAGCCCTGACACCAGGGTGAAATTTGGCAGTGGCAAATTTGGGCTGGCAGAACCACAATGAGCCATAAATGTGTTTTGGAATAACTCTGGCACCAGGGTGGGGGATCTGCTCTAGATTAGCATTAATGCTGCTGTGGGTGTCTGGAATTTATTTTCCATATTCTTTTCCTTTCCAGGTTCCCTACCCAGATCCATCTTGGAGTCTGTAATTATTTGCTCTAGAAAAAAACTTCTTTACATTATTATGTTTTAACTAATTTCTTATTTTTGTAATTAATTTAGTCCTAAATTTTTGGGTTTTTTTTCCACAACACAGACCTGGATTTGATCCACTTTATTTTGTGGTGATTTCACTTGCATTTACCTTTGAGATGCAGAGTGGAGACAGAAATACATTGAAATATAGATCAGAAAAACACCCAGAGAAGGAGCTCAGGTACCAATGACAAAATAAAAAAAATAATTGACTTTAATAATTTGTAATTTGTACAAATAACTAATTAATTGAATTTAATAATTTGCATTTCCTACATGTGTTTTAGTCAGTGTTTTTATGGACCCCCATCTGCATCACTCACAGTGGAACATTTCCTCTTTCCCCCATCTACAAACACCTTTTTAAACACAGAATATATTTCATTCAAGAAGAAATTCTTCCTTTTCTCCACCCCCAAAGGCCTCCTCTGTGGGATATCCTTTGGTGAGACAGGAAGCCAAGACCTCAGCCTGGATTCATGGCACGGAATGGCCAAAAATCACTTGAAACCCACCAAATAATTTTGTTTAGAGAGCTGCTGAGTGTGTTTTATTGCCAGGCATCATTCCCCATTATCCTGGAAATGCCCAGGAGTGGATTTTCCCCCCTCCCTGCCCCAAGCTGACATTGACTGAAACCCTTCCATGAGGGGAGTTTATAACAAGAGCAATGAGGTTGTTGCTCTCCATTCAAACACATCCCCCCCTTCATTTCCTCTAATTTTATGCAATGTAAATAAATCCTCCGTGGGGCTGGGAGGCTACTGGAAAGTTTGGAATGCTGCTCATGTGTTCTAAATAAGGCACTCCCAAAAAAAACCCCCATGCCTGGGGGCTGAGGAAGGGAATTGTCAGTGCTGGAGGAGAAAGGTCGAGGGGTGCAAGTGGGCTTTTTCCTGGACTTGTCCGAGGGGACAAACAGCAGGGCAAGAAATGCTCTGCTCAAATCAAACAAAGCAAAAAAGGAGGCAGGAAAATCCATGGCTCTGCTGGGGAATGGCAGGTTTGGCTAAACCCAACTGCTCCCTGAAATGAAGGGCTTGGCTTAACCAGAGAGGGGATTTTCTCTGCTCTTCCTGTTCCTGCTGCCCTCCACCAGCACCAAGCTGTGGCCTGGAGAGGTTTGTTGCCCACACCAACTTGGAAATGCTTGAAAATAAAGCCAGAGGTTGATTTCTCAGGATTAAACCTGTTCCTTTTGCTCCTAAGTGGTTGGAAAACCTCCCTGTGAACAAGAATAGGCAGTTTAAAGGGTTTTATTTGCAACCACAGTAAAAATCAGCTGCACTCGACACAGCAAAGATGTTTTCACTCAATCTGATGCCTTTCAAGTCCAAAATTCAGCTCTTGGAATCTCCCTTTGTCCACATAACTGGTTCAGACACCCAGATTTGAGGGCATGGAATATGTGTCAGTTCTCCTCAGTTATAATCTGGTCTCCAGTTGAAGGGCAAAATAAGGATAAATACAGCCCTAGAAATAGAAGTTATTCACAGGAATATTTCCCCCATCACAAATAAGCCTTCCCCTCGTGCACTCAAACTGGCAAAATTAAGCTTGAAAAGATTAAAAGTATTTAAAGATGTCAAACAAAAAGTTTAACCCAGCAGAACAGTGTCTCTTGTCTACTCCCAAATTGTTTAATGTAAGGCACAGCCTGCCTTTAATTTTAGTTTTTTTGGCTGGCTGCAAGAATTTTAAAGAGATCCTAATGATCCCTAAATCACAGATAACTGGAGCTCCAAAGCCCCAGCTCTGCTCCCCTCGTAATGTCATCCCTTGCCAGCTCTCTGTCGGGAGTGATTTTCAGTCAATTTGATCTTCAATAAATAACAGCCTGGGTAAACAGGTGAACTCACAGCAGAATAATCCTCCCAGCCCTGCCCCAGGGCCAGCAGGAGGGACACTTATGGGATTGGCAGCCCCTCCAACGGGGTCCACTGCACTTTTCCAAGGGTTTAAATAGCCCTCAAGTGTGATTTTATCCTCTAAAACATCCTAAAATATGACCACATCCTAAATGCATTAAAGATTGTTCCAGGGCCCCTGTGGTTAAATGGAAGAACCAATATCCTCGAGTAGCTCTACAAATAGGAAAAGAAAACGACATCAGATGTATGTGCTGGTGAATAAAGGGGTTGGGATATTTGACTTGGGGTTGAGGGAAGAATAGGGGATGTTTTGCCAATATTCAGGTTAATTTCTTGCTGCGGTTTGGGGCAGAAAAAGGGATAATGAGGGCTGATCAAAATGAGCCAGAAAGGATCGTGCAGCGCCTTAATTCCTGAGGCTCTTGAGGAGCAGCTCAGACAGACAAACAGGCAGGCTCCTGCTCCCCTGAAGGCTGCTCTTTGTCAAATTTACACCGAGGTTTTTATCTGATGAGAACTTAAATTGTCCTTAAATTTTCCCTCGCTGCAGATTCCACCCTGAGGAACGTTTGCTGGGATTTCCTTGGAGTACCCTGCTGAAATAACTCATTTTTCCCTAATAGCTCTGCTACCTCCAGGTCCATCCTGTAACACCTCGCAGTTCCAGAGAAGTTCTGGTGGAGAGAAAAGATTAATAGAGGCAGCTGATGCTTTCAGACAGGTTCAGCTGACTGAAAATCAGATACAGAGAGAAGGTTTTATAGGCCCATTCTTTTCTCTGGATATTCCTTCAGCACAAATTCATTTCACCTCGTTTTCAACTTAATGTCATTGCGTTCCACTTAATGTCATTGTGCTTGACGTGAAGAGCTGTTTCTAATTAGGGCTTTATGAAACTAATCAGCCCAGCCAGGTAAAGCCCAGTCCAAAGGAACAAACTGGGCCTGTCTGTCTGGAGGACTCTCCGGGCTCTCTGCTCTGTCAAACCCTATAGGATGTCAAACCCTCCCGAGCACTGAGTGAAACCAGATGTGCCCAGACCTTGTCCAGCGCTGCCTTCCACGTGGATGGAGCAGGTGTTTGGTGATTATCAGAGCTCAGGCTGGAAAACCTGGCCTGGTTTTTGCCTTCTCAGAGGTGTTTGGTGATTATCAGAGCTCAGGCTGGAAAACCTGGCCTGGTTTTTGCCTTCTCAGAGGTTTTGGTGATTATCAGAGCTCAGGCTGGAAAACCTGGCCTGGTTTTTGCCTTCTCAGAGGTTTCCAGACAATGTGGCTGAAGGAGAAAGCGAAGCTGGTTCCCACTCAGCGTTTGAGGGCTGCAGGTCTCACTTTGCTCTCCTTCCCACCTCATATTCCTTTCAGGATTTTTTCCCCTTTTTTTGGGTTGAGGCCCAGCAATTTGCTGAGCAAGGCATCCAACGCTGCCGTGGGACACAATCCAGTGCCGTGGGTGGCTGCAGAGTACTGGGGAGAAATTTGAACTGGCCTCCTTAATAGAAGATTCCTAAAGCCAGCTATAAAATCCTTCTTATTTTTATGTTTTAAAACTCCTTCCCTAATTTTGTCAGAAATTCTGAAATTTGCTCCTAAGGTTGAATTTGCTGGTCTCACTGTGAGAGTTGAAAATTTGGTTTATGAAATTCTTTTTGATCCGCCCTCTAATTGCCATTCCTGAGCTGTGCAGCACATCTGAACTCCCTGGAATTCCTTTTGGGCAGAGAACCAGAAGATTTGACATCCATTGGAAAAAGAAATTCGTAATTTCTTGAGTTTATCCTGGGCTGGAATTGTTCAGCAGGAGAAAATCAGAAAGTTAACAAAGGTAAAATAACTGTAACAGTAATAATTCATCTCTGGATCATGAATTCAGTTTTAAACCACAGTCCTTTGAGTGACTCTGTAAAAAATTGACTGACTTCAACTCTTTCCAGGAGTTTATTTGCAGTGCATTGCTGTGTTTAATACTGAAATGCATCCGAAGGAGTGGTTAGTGAGGCAAAATAGGGTGCTGGATATCAAATACATGACAGAAAATTAAAATATAGCACAATTCAAACTAGACTGGCAAAAGAATAAATCGATTTCTTTATACAGACTTGCTCTTTTAAACCTGAGGCGTTGATTTTCCCATCGGTTTCATTGGAGATTAAAGTAAAGGAGATAATTTTCTACTAGAAATAATCAGGGATTTTAGAAACCTCATTAAAACTTTCTCACCACTGAGAGGTGGCTTTTCCATAAAGAAAAGAAAATCTCTTTTTTGCTTCTCTTTTACAGCGTGGAATGTCCTTTTCTGACTTTAAAAAGTGGCTGTTCTGCAAATGTAGAGCTCTGTTCTGCCAGAGGAACAATTCTGCTCAGGTTTCCATCCCTGAATGAATCCCAGATTAATTCATCCTGAGGTGCCACAGCCTGCTGGGGTTGTCAGGAGGAAGGAGCAGGAAAAGGAGCAGGAAAAGGAGCGGGAAAAGGAGCAGGAGAAGGAGCAGGAAAAGGAGCAGGAGAAGGAGCAGGAAAAGGAGCAGGAAAAGGAGCGGGAAAAGGAGCAGGAGAAGGAGCAGGAGAAGGAGCAGGAAAAGGAGCAGGAAAAGGAGCAGGAGAAGGAGCAGGAGAAGGAGCAGGAAAAGGAGCAGGAAAAGGAGCAGGAGAAGGAGCAGGAAAAGGAGCGGGAAAAGGAGCAGGAAAAGGAGCAGGAGAAGGAGCAGGAAAAGGAGCAGGAGAAGGAGCAGGAGAAGGAGCAGGAGAAGGAGCAGGAAAAGGAGCAGGAAAAGGAGCAGGA
>JAWWLW010000058.1:1943889-1966358 GCA_035041385.1 Myiothlypis coronata
TTTCCCTTTCCCTTTCCCTTTCCCTTTCCCTTTCCCTTTCCCTTTCCCTTTCCCTTTCCTATCCTATATGGTAATGTATATAAATCAGGATGGGGAGATCTTCTTCTTCACCTTCTTCTTCTCCCTCCTCCATGGCTTTGAGTGTTTTTGTGTAAGTGGACAGAAAAGTCCAATTGCATGAATTGCAGAATGTGGAGTTTCCTGAGCTCAGCTTTAAGGGATATCAGCTGGAAAAATATGTTGCTGATTTTCCAGGAGGATTCTCAGCAATTCCAGAGATCAGGGTGGGGAGAGCTCTCTCCAGCCCTGAGTGAGGTTTGCAAAGCCTCTGTGTCCCCAGCTGCCATTTCCATTGTATTTACTGCCATGAGGGGACATTGGGGTGATGGGAGAGGTGGATTTAGAGCCCATGGCATTTCTGGAGCACAAAATCAGTGGTTAATTAATGAAATAAATTAATCACAAACTGTTTAACCCTGAAGGAATCACATCCTCATTCACACCTAAACTCAGTATCTTAATCCTGAGATTTTAAATCAGAGCTGAGATAAAATGAGCATCTTGTCCCCTTTGCAGTTTGCTGAGGACAAGCTCTGCTGCTCAGAGACAGACCAGAAATCAAGCCAAGCAGCAGCTTTGCCTTTTCCAGCACCAAAATCAACCCCACAAACCAATTTTCAACAGAGCATCACATGTGTGCTGCGGAGGTGGGTCAGGAGGGCAGGGCAGGGACTGCAGGGGAGGCAGGAGGGTTGTTTTTGTTTGTTTATTTATTTCTCCCCTCTCCAGGGCTGTTTTCTGCAGGCAGGAGCCCTTGCCAAGTCTATTTACAAAGTTCAGCCCTGGGATCGTGAGAATTGCAGCTCGAGGCAGCTTTGCCTGGGGGCTCAGTGCTCACCCCACCACAGATGGTCCTTCCTCCTCCTCCTCCTCCTCCTCCTCCGGCCCTGGGGGAGGCAGAGTTGAAGGAAAACACAAACTGGAGAAAATACAAGCAGGGAAAAGTAAAGATTTTGTATCTTCATTACTACCTGCATTTGTTGTCATAATATATTCCTTAATTATTTCATGTGGGACTGTTGATATCATTTCCAGAGCTGAAGAGTAAATTCTTTCTGAGGGCCCTAAGCACCAATCTTGGAGAAGATCAGCTTGGAAAAAGCCCCAGGATAGCCATTCCCACATTTCATTGGCATCCTGCTGGCATCAAATTTTAGTTCATGGAGCACAGCTGGAAGCAACATAAAATGATGCAGCTCTGAGGAACTCACAACAAATACACAACTTAATCCCATCCTTAAATCTGCCCAATTCCTGCTCATAACCTGGTTGATCAGGAGTGTGAGCAGCCTCAACTACATCCCAGGAAAGCCTTGGAAATTAAAGATGTTATTTTACTGTAATCCATGGGACCAAGCTCAAGGAAAAGCAGGATGAACAACACCTTCCTTGTCCTTTGTGATGTAAATTTATATTTTTATTGGGGAAGTTAATGTAGGAATACAGTGGTGTCACATCATCAGCCCAATGTGTTTGGATATTCCTTTCTCAGTTTTTCCCTTGAGGGAGATCTTGGGCTGCTTATTAATGGTACTGACTTTGATTTATCTGATAAATCCTAAATGCATCAGCAATTTTCCCAATCTCAGGGATGATTTAAGTGCCAAAATATCCCCATGACTCAATGGAAAAAGAAGTGTTTTATGTTAATTATTATGTCTATTTTCAATATTTAATATCATTGAATATTTTTAATATTTTTACATTCTGGTTGTTACTGGTAAAAAATTTAAAATCAATTGGTCTGGTCACCTTGAAGAATTCTGCAGCAGACTGAAAAAGGAATTGAAACCCACGTTTGTCCATCTGCAATGTGTTCTCTACAGAAACATCAGGTCAGGTTCTCCATGTCTGAGTGAGATTTATTGTGCCATTACCAATCCTGGATGGATCCTGAAACTTCAGGACATGGATCTGTAATCCTGGAAATTGGCAAAAATTCTGGCAGATTTTTCTGGCAATGTTTATTTTTTTTCTCTTGCAGTCCTCCAGTGTCATTCCTTTTATTCTTTCCTTCATGCTTTCCTAAGGAAGTGCTTTATGAAACCAAAATTTTAAAGGAAAGCTCTGTTCTTGCCCCAGTTTGTGTGATGTGAACACGATCAGGCTGTAATCACAAACATTGATTTGCCCCTTGCACAGGGCAAGGAGAGCACAGAAACTTCTTCTTGGGGGGGACTTTTAAAAGATGTTATTTGGGAATCTCCAAATTTTGTTGTCTAATTTTGTTATTTGGGGAATCTCTCCAAATTTTGTTGTTTGGGGGATCACTCCCAATCTGTATGGTTGGGGAACCTCTCCAAATTTGGGGATCACCTCAAATCTATCTGGTGAGATTTGGGGAACCTCTCCAAATTTGGGGATCATCCCAAATTCATTACCTGAAGCTTTGGAAATCTCTGCATAAAAGACAGGTAAGTCTATCTGGAATAGAATATCTATGCCTGTATATGAGTTTTGTGTATTATGAGTCATGTGTATTACCAATATATGTGGATATAAAGATACTTACAGATATAGTTATGGGTGTATGCAAATGTATAATTGAATGTTTTAATAATTATGTATTATATATTACTAATATACCTCTTTCTATAAACCACACACATAGAGTGTGGTTAGAGATATATATATATGTGCATATATATTTCATATTCTGAGAATGTGAGATATTCTTGGGAAGGATTGTGCCTTGCTTTTCTCTGTGAAGAGAAATGTGACAACTCTTGGGTGGTTCAGGAGGAGAATCAGACATTGCTTTCACACACACACCTGGCCCTGATAATCCAAGGAAACAAAACCCCATGAATTTGGGTAAACAATCTCCATATTACATTTACTTTCTTTTCTCTGAGGTTCAGAGAATGTGAAACCCAGAAATACTCTTGGGAAGAATTGTGCCTTGCTTTTCTCTACAAAGAGAAATATGGCAACACTTTAGTAGTTCAGGAAGAGAATCTCAGAGATTCCCTTCACACCTGGCCCTCATAGGCGAAGGAAACAAAACCCCATGAATTTGGGTAAAGAATCTCCATATTGCATTCTACTTTTGCACGAACACAGGCACAGCTAATGAGATAAGAATTGTTTTTCCTTTCTCTGAGGTTCAGAGAATGTGAAATATTCTTGGGAAGGATGTGCTTTGCTTTTTCTGCGAAGAGAAATGTGGCAACACTTCAGTGGTTCAGGAGGAGAATCAGAGATTCCCTTCAAACCCACACATGGCCCTGACAGGCCAAGGAAACAAAACCCCATGAATTTGGGTAAATAATCTCCATATTGCATTCTACTTTCCTTTCTATGAGGTTCAGAGAATGTGAAACCCAGAAATATGCCTGGGAAGGATTGTGCCTTGGGAAGGATTGTGCCTTGGGAAGGATTGTGCCTTGGGAAGGATTGTGCCTTTTCTCTGCGAAACTCGGGTGGTTCAGGAGCAGAATCAGAGATTCCCTTTGCAAAGGGATGGCTGCTGGGGCTCCTCCTGTGAGCAGGAGCAGGGCCACGTGCTGCCCAGCCCGGGGAGGCTCAGTGACCCTGAACACTCCCACATCTGGCTGCAGCTGGCCTTTGTTTGCTTTTGCCTTTCCCCAGCGCCGACCACCCCGGCGAGCGTGGGCACCGACCCGCCGGGGGCTCCGTGGGGAGGGGAAAAGCTCCAGCCTGGGGGGTTTGGCTCCAAACCCAGCTCCCAGCTCAGGAGAACCAGCCCAGGAATGCTCCTGTCCAAGCTCGTCTCCCTGTCCCATCCAGGGGTTACTCAAAGAGTCTTCTGAGACAGCCACAGCTTCAGAAATCAGGGTTTTCTGGGGATAGATGGGCTGGAATTAAGGTTTTGTTTTGCTTTTGGAGGCTGCTGCTCTGCCTCCCTCATTGCAGGAATAATTCAGCTTCTGGGTTTGGATGAGGATTGGGATGAGCTCTGGAAAGCCAGAAGAGAATGGGGAGAGTGGAAAGAAAAACACCCCACATATGCCAAAATTAGACAGAAATACCAGGCAGCTCTAGCAAGTAGCCTCTCTTCCTCTGATGCTGTTGTTTTTCTCTCCTCTCAGTGTTCACTTTAATAAATTCCCATTGTTTGGTGCCTTTTATATTATTAAGTGACTAAAAAGAACGTTGTTTTTTTTTTTCTTTACAAATTTAGTGCTGTGAGCAAACAGCCAACCCAGGGAGATGCACAAATAACCTGGAAGATGAAGCCCGACCTTTGCAACACCAACCAAGACCCACCCAGGGCCTTCTCCACCTTCCCTTTATGCCCAATTTTGTGAGAATTAATAATTTTTTATTACATAAGTGAAGGGAAAAAAGCACACAGGATAAACCTTCTTCAAGTATGAGCCAGCAGCAGATTTACAGATCTGTACAAGGCTGTGTCTATCAAAAAAATCTGATTTTAGCTCCTCTGAACCTGTGTTAGTTGGTTCTAAGAAACTCCTCTGCTCCAGCAAACTTGGGAACCCTTGGATCAGCAGAGCCATGACTGCCTTTGAGTATTCCAAATAAATTCTGGGAATTTTAGCTTTTTAGAATTTTAATTTTAGCATTTAGAATTTTAATTCCGGGCAGAGAGGAGATTTCATGGCAATTTCAAGATTTTAGTCCCTTTCTATTTGTGTTCACTGAGCTCCCTCTTGTGGGTGAAGCCTCCTTTACCTCTTTGAGCTCTCACCAGCCTTTCCCAGCTCTTCTTCCAGCAATTTTCCTAAAAATGAACTCACTGATTAAAAAAAAAAAAAAAAAATTTGAATTTATTTACCTACAGGTCATTTTTAATAGATTATTACATTATATGTTCATATAGCTTCATCCTTCAGGTCACTTTTGGAACTAAAATGTACCTGTTGAGATTTCAATTCATCCTTTTTTTGGTATGGGACAAAAAAAAAATTATATTTATGGATGAAAAGGGAACTATTCGTGGATGCAGATTATTTTAGGATAGAATTCAATTCAACACAAAGAATTTCTGATGGGGAAGTTGTAAGGACACATAACAATTGAAATTAAAAATGGATTTAAATCCTTTGGGGGTGGAGCATGTCAAAAGGAATAAAGACAGCTGGAACCCAGGGGCAGGGAGAAAATGGAGCACTTGGGAATCATGGCATTCAGCAGGAGAATTCCAGAGGATCTGGGGAGGGGAAATCTGCATTCCCTGTGAAATCTGCCAGCAAAAAAACCCTCAGAGACTTCAGGTGCTCCAAGTGCCAGCTTGACACAGGGTGGCAGCAAGGGACTGGCTCTGGAGGGTTGGGATGAGATCTGGAGGGGCTGGGATGAGCTTTGGATGGGCTGGGATGAGATTTAGAGGGGTTGGGATGAGATCTGGATGGGATGGGATGAGATCTGGATGGGATGGGATGAGATCTGGATGGGCTGGGATGAGCTCTGGATGGGCTGGGATGAGCTCTGGAGGGGTTGGGATGTGCTGTGGATGGATTGGGATGGGCTCTGGAGGGTTGGGATGGGCTCTGGAGGGTTGGGATGGGCTCTGGAGGGTTAGGATGAGCTCTGGAGGGGTTGGGATGGGCTCTGGGAAGTTTGAGATGGGCTCTGTAGGGTTGGAATGAGCTCTGGATGGGCTGGGATGAGCTTTGGGAAGGTTGGGATGAGTTCTAGAGGGTTGGGATGAGCTTTGGAAGGGCTGGGATGAGCTCTGGAGGGGTTGGGATGAGTTCTGGGAAGTTTGAGATGGGCTCTGCAGGGTTGGGATGAGCTCTGGATGGTCTCCCTGCCCATGGCCGGGGTGGCCCTGGGTCACTTTGAAGATCCCTTCCAGCCCTGCCCATTCCATGATCCTCTCCGTGGAGCTTTCCATCCTTTGCATGAGCCCCCAGATCCCATAAATCTTAATTAATTACAGCAACTTCATTAATGGAACTCCTCACGGGTGCAGCATCACCAGGAGGATGCAGCCTGCACTGGAGGAAGGATGTAGAAACCAAAACAAACTCAACCCACTCAATTTTTTTTTCAGGAAAAAAGCAACAGCAGACACCAAGGGAAAAGGTGTGAGACCTTCGGGGACAGGAGTTTAAATCCCCCATTTTTATCAGCATTTCCCCATTTTTATCAGCATTTCCCCATTTTTATCAGCATTTCCCCATTTTTATTACCATTTTCCCCATTTTTATCACCATTTCCCCATTTTTATCACCAGTTCCCCATTTTTATCACCATTTCCCCATTTTTATCAGCATTTTCCCCATTTTTTCAGCATTTCCTCCATTTTTATCACCATTTCCCTCAGTTTTTCAGCATTTCCTCCATATTTATCAGCATTTCCCCATTTTTATCACCATTTTGCTCAGTTTTTCAGCATTTCCTCCATTTTTATCAGCATTTCCCAATTTTTATCAGCATTTTCTCCATTTTTATCACCATTTCCCCTATTTTTACCAGCATTTCCCCCATTTTAACCAGCATTTCCCCATTTTTATCAGCATTTCCCCATTTTTATCACCATTTTCCCCAGTTTTTCAGCATTTCCTCCATTTTTATCAGCATTTTCTCCATTTTTATCAGCATTTCCCCTATTTTTACCAGCATTTCCCCTATTTTTATCAGCATTTCCCCATTTTTATCGCTGTTTCCCCCATTTTTATCAGCATTTTCCTCAGTTCTTCAGCATTTCCTCCATTTTTATCAGCATTTCCCCATTTTTATTACCATTTTCCCCATTTTTATCACCATTTCCCCATTTTTATCAGCACTTTCCCCATTTTTATCAGCATTTTCCCCATTTTTTCAGCATTTCCCCTCGGTTCCTCAGCGTGGTGCTGTGGGATGCTCTATTGGAGAAAAGGACTCCCAGGCCGGGAGGTGGCACCTCCAGCCGCGCTGTGGTGACATCGAATTCCCTGTGCCCACCTCCAGCAGGTTCAGCCAGAGGCTGCTCCCCTTTGATGCGGGAATTTATCTATAAATACTTAATTCCTTTAACTTCTTCTCACAGACAGGATCAGTGGAGTCAAGCAGTTAAGTCAATCCCTCACGTTGTGCTTCAAATCCTGGGCAGGAAATTCCCCTTGTGTTCCAATCCCAGCCTGAGCACGTCAGCTTTAACCAGACTTTTTATATTATTATTAAAAATTATAATATTTTAATAATATAATGAATAAAATTATATATTACATTTTATTTAAAATAATAAAAATATAATAAAAATATATTTTTTAATATTAATAAGACCTGAGCACGTCAGCTTTAACCAGCATTTCTATATTAATATTAATATATATTATATATAGAAATATTTTATATATATATTTGAATATTAATAAGTCCTGAGTACATCAGCTTTAACCAATATTTTTATATTATTAGAAAAAATAGATATATTATATAAAAACATTTAATATAGATATTTTTAATATGAATAAGTCCTGAGCACATCAGCTTTAACCAGTATTTCTATATTAATATAGATATTAATATATTTTAATATATTTTAATATGAATAAGTTCTGAGCACATCAGCTTTTACCAGTATTTTTATATTAATATATTAGTATATTTTATATTAATAAGTCCTGAACACATCAGCTTTAACCATATACAATAATATATATATTTATAGATATATTTTTTATATTAATAAGTCATCTCCTTTTATAATTGTTAATTAGCAACATAAAATACTTTCTGCAGCTTATAATGCACTTAGTTCCCCTTATCCACAGAGGAAAAATCTCCATTTTTCAGCACTGCTGCCTTTTTCTCCCCTGTTTGTTTCCTGCATGGTATGGACACATTTCTCCCCAAAATCACCAATTCCATTTTTGTGTCCCATAACGATAATTAAGAGGCAATTCCAGTTGGCTGGGAAGGCCAAACCGTCTCAGAAATGCTCCAGTGGGGGCTGAAAATTCTGTGCTCAGGTTTCTCTGTCAGATTGCTCAAACCAAGGTTCATTTCAGACCACAGCTGCTGAGTTTTGGTGAAGATTTTGGAGAAATCCCCACTCTGTGACCCAACAGCAGCAACCACCCTCCATCCCCAGCTCAGCCACGGAGAATAAATCCCCAATAATCTTATTTCCTCTTTATTTACCTGGGATTTGAGCTATCCCAGCTTGTTTTAACTTAATTTTTCTTTATTCACCTGGGATTTAAACAGTTTGAGCTCTCCCAGCTCATTTCAACTCTTTTTTCACCTGGGATTTGAGCTATCCCAGCTCGTTTCAGCTGCCGCAGGCCATGGGTGCTTGGCCAAAGGGTGAAGAGGAGACAGAACCTCTGAGGATGGAGGACAGGAGAGACACAGCAGAGGGGACACGAAACAGAGCCCAGACCTCTCTCACGTGGGATTAAAGCTCCCAAATCCCCTTTCAGCCACCAAAACCCCAAGCCCACCTCCTGCCTGCCCTCTGAGTGTTCTTAGTGAAGGAACAATTGCAGAAAGGCCACACTCAGCCAGCAAAGGGTCCCTGGAATTCTCCAGTGTCATTCACAAGAAAACCTCTCATTCCTGGTGATTACTCCATGACCTTAGAAGAATTAACGAGGTCAACGAGGAAATCCACTTCAGCTTGGGCTTCCCTCTCTTTCAGCAATCCTGACATTGGTTCTGAGCTGTATTTTTGTGGCCTAATTGACTGGTTTGTTATGTTCCGCTCTCAATATTTCCATGGTAAGATTTCTCATATTTTTGATGTAGAAACTTCTTGTTCTGCACAGTCACGAGCTTCTCCTGTTTCTTTGTGTATGTATTTCTTTCTGACACCACATCCTGAGGCTCCAGTGTTGTCCCCTATCAGCTGTCACCGAAGACAACTCAGCTAAAGGTCACTCCAGAAATAAGATTTTCTGAGCCCTCTCCAGGACACCTTTGGAGGTCACTGCTTTGGCATCTGCTCGCTCAGGAGTTGGGTTACCCAGGGCTCCTGTTGCTCCTCCAAGGTGCTGCCAGCTTGGAAGGGCTCCTTGGGGCCATGATGGGCCAGGCAGGTGACAGTGACAGGCCCTGATGGAGCGGGCAGGTGACAGTGACAGCACACAGCAAAGCCAGCACATTTCAGCGCCTTTTTAGGAAGGTTAACAAGCACCTGACCTTTTCATATCACCAATCTACAGCCACAAAAACTCTCCAAATCCTTCCTTTTCCCTGTCCTTGGGAGGATCCTTCCTTTTCCCTGTCCTAAGGAGGCTGGGCCTGGTGCCACTCTGGGCCTGGTGCCACTCTGGGCCTGGTGCCACTCTGTGGGACAAACTTTTGTCCCACACGGTTCCCTTGCACAATTCAACACCTTTTCGGGAAGGTTAACAAGCACCTGCCACTCTCACATCACCAACCTACAAAAACTCTCCAAATCCTTCCTTTTCCCTGTCCTAGGGAGGCCTGTCCTGGTGCCACCCTGAGAGGCGGCCACAGTTCAGGGATTGAGGGGGACAAACTTTTGTCCCACACGGTTCCCTTGGACATTTCAGCACCTTTTCAGGATGGTCAACAAGCACTTGCCTCTCTCACACCAATCTACAGCCACAAAAACTCTCCAAATCCTTCTTTTTTCCCTGTCCTAGGGATGATCCTTCCTTTCCCCTGTCCTAAGGAGGCCGGGCCTGGTGCCACTCTGGGCCTGGTGCCACTCTGTGGGACAAACTTAGTCCCACATGGTTCCCTTGCACATTTCAGCGCCTTTTCAGCAAGGTTAACAAGCACCTGCTCCTCTCACATCAATCTACAGCCATAAAAACTCTCCAAATCCTTCCTTTTCTCTCCCCTAAGGTGGCCTGCTGCCACCCTGGGCGGTGGCTGCAGTTCAGAGGAGAAGGGGGACAAATTTTGGTCCCACACAGTTCCCTTGCACATTTCAACACCTTTTCAGCAAGATTAACAAGCACCTGCTCCTCTCACATCAATCTACAGCCATAAAAACTCTCCAAATCCTTTTTTTTCTCTGTCCTAAGGACGCAGGGCCTGGTGCCACCCTGGGAGGTGGCTGCAGTTCAGGGGACAAGAGGGACAAATTTTTGTCCCAATTTTGTCCCACATGGTTCCCTTGTGGAAAGCTGAGCACAAGGAACTGATCTGTGATTGAACCTGATCTGTGACTGAACCTGGTCTCTGATTAACACCCTCACCACCATGCCTCAGGATTTAGCTGTTATATTTTTCAGATCTTTCCAGGGGAGGTACAGGAGAAGAAGCTGAATAATTCCAATCTATGATGGACAATTGTGGAAGGTGCTGATGCCTCAGGATTTTAGCTTTTATATTTATATTATCTATTTGTAATCCTGCAGTTCTGCAGTGTGTAACTCTAAACTCCATGTACAGTGGGAGCTGCTGCTTTCCCATTTTGGGCAGACACAACAATTCCTCTGCAGGCCTGGCAATCAAGGACACCTCACTGCCTCAGGCCCCAGAGGCGGAAACAAAAGTGAATTTGGGGAGAAAATGTGGAATAAATTACTTCATTACCTGAAGCTATAATTGGAAGATTAGCCCCTGATATGTAAATGGACCTAACTGATAATTGTGTGAAAAACTCGTGCCATTGCCCATCTTGGGTGTACCCCTCAGAGGCTTCTGGCTGCCCAAGGTGTATTTATTAAAGGCCTGCAATAAATACCCATTTTTATTCTCTTAATCTTGTCTAGCCTCTGGTTTAGGCAGCCACTCCAAGGCCCAATGAGCTCCCAGAGAGCCCAGCCTAGAGCCAGGCAGGTTTAAACCCTGCCCAGCACCATCTGTGACTTCCTGCAGCTCAGGTGCCACCTGCCAGGGCAAGGAACACAGCCTGAGATTTGTCCCCTGGTGTCACCTGGCGTGAAATGGGCCAGTTCTGGGGCAGGGTGGGGTTCTTGGAGGGAATTAAGGCAGAGCCAGCTCCTGGAATAAATCTCCATGGCAGCAGCTCCTGCTCCACAATGGTTTCCAACAATCTGGGAAGTCACGTGGTGATTCAGATTTGTCACCCCAAGACAGAAATAATGATCCCAATAATGACCTGACTGAATTTATCTTCTTTTTTTGTCTTATTTTTATAGTCTGAGCCTCCCAAACCTTGCATTTCAAGGCCTTGTTTACAGGAGTATTTCAGGCACAACATCTGTTACTCACGCTAAGCATGGCCCTGCACATGTATTGCCATTTTAGGGCAGCAGAAAGATCTATCTGAAATTAAAAAAGCCATATTTAGCTCCAACTGAATCAAGCAGCCAGCTAATATTTTGTATATTTATGGAAGAAAACTGGGAAATTGGGGTAAAGATTATTTCAGATGCAAACAAACAAGTAAACAACAATCCTAGAGCCAAACAAGAACATTTCTTTCCTGCATCATGACATTATTTTTATGTCATTTTGGTTTAATGAGGCTGATATTTTATTAAATCCCTTTAATGGCTGCTTATTATGGGCTGTATTGAGGGCATTCCTCCCTGCCCTGCACATCCACAGGAAGAAAACCTGGAGTGAGGTATCAGTCAGGATTTGGTAATTTCACAAAAGAAGGAATTTCAGCAGCTCATCCCTGGAGCAATTCTTTGGTATCTGGTGGTAGCTGGAAACTTTTCTAGCCCCCAAATAAAAGGAGTTTGTAAAAAAGAATCAATTCTGTGCTCATTTCATTCCCACAAGGTGCACATGGAACAACTCCCAGCATGTTCTGCACATGCAGCATTTATCCAACAGCTTCCCAAAGCCTCTGGAGGGATTTTCCATTCTCAAAATCCACTAAATCAGGGCCTTTCTAAACAGAAATGGGGTCACTTAAATCCTGAAAACACTGGACCAGGACTCACCTCTGCACAGGGCACCACAGGCTGTGCTCTTGCGAGTGGAATTAACAGAAATTAACCCCATGCAGGTGATAATTAATGAGATAATGAACATTTAGTGCTGTGCAAATGAGGCAGAGTTGACTCAGGTGTTGCTGGTGGTCCCAAAGAAATCCCTCCACCCCAAACTGTTCATTTTCCTTTGAAGTCCAGGTGCCCAACACTCCTGAGCTGGGCACTCTGAGCTGCCTGGGAGATAAAAACCTTCAGTTCCTGCAGCTTTCCTGGGATAAAAAGCAGCCAAATGCTCTCAGGCTCCTGTGCCACAGGTTCCTGGTGTTTCCATCCCCAATAAAAGCTCTCCTCCCCCTGCTTTGCAAACAGCCCTGAGCTTTTTATTGTTCTGCAGAACCAGAACCGTGCCATAAAGCCTGGGGAGGCTGGGGATCAATTTCCTCCTATTGATTTTGGAAGAAAAGAATTGTTCCTTTCATATTTTGGGTTGATTTGCAGCCCAGAAGAAATGGGATGCCCATGACTCAGCCCCATTCTTCAGCAAGAATCCCCATTAGATAATTCATCCCACTAAGAATTACAGCTGCTGAGGCTTAATTAGGATTAATTTCTGCCCTCCCTTCGAGTGGATTAAATGGAATATTTGCAAGTGTTTTAATCCTTTTGAGATAAAACAACTGGGAAGTGTCTGGAGTGTGGATCTGTGGTGAATTAGGGGGGAAATGAGTCTGTTTTTATTGAGGGGATGTTGTTAATGACAGGCAAAGATTACTGTCAAGTAAAAGATTAACATTTCATAGCCTATGGAGGGAGCTGGAAAAATTCCTGGAAAAAAGTCAGCAGCAGCACTTTTAAAAGGGAAAATCAGGATCATTACAGCGAGTCTGCAGACAAACTTGGGATATTTTTATTGTACATGTTTTTATATATTTAGATAATATTAGATCTATTTTTATTGAATTAAAGAGCCCCTTTAGGGAGGTCAATTAGTCCTGTCTTAATTAAATCCTGAACGAGGTTTGGAGTCCCACCAGTGCCTGGTGTTAATTAAAACCCCTTGGGGGGACAAGAAGGCTCAGCAGAATCTCAGGTAGCTGAAATTCAGCTTTAATTCCAAATCTCCACTTCAGCCCTGCTGCCTTTGGGGCAGAATTCAGAGCCAGGAGCTGGAGGAGTTCTCAGGGATTGCTGCAGAGGTGGGCTGAGAGTAAAAAATGACAAGCAGGGTTTGTACTTTGGAAAATCACTTTGTTTGTGCATTTTCCAGCTGAGTTTCATGTGGCAAACACCTCTCTGTGTGAATATCTGCAAGAAGAATATCAGAATATCAACAGTTCTCCTCCTCCTGCCTCTGCTGTTTAAAATGCTGCTAAAATTGCTCAAATTTTGGAGAAGAGAGCTGCTATAAAAGGTAATTCAAGCAGGTATTTTAAAAAGTCAGTCCAGTACAAAAACACTGGAGACAGAGCCTGTGTTTTATCACATTTATTGCAGAACGAGACAAACGAGCACAACATTTATTACAATTCCATTGATAAATGGATTAATAAATTAATAAGTCCCATCAATGGCCTGAGGGGTCAATCACAAACCCAGTTTCCCTCCCCTCCTGGGCTGGCAGAGCTCAGCTGAAACCACCCCCAAACCCCAGGAGGCCTTTGGGGGTTCAGGGGTTCCTCAGGGGGTCCCGAGGCCCATCCCAAACTCTGTTTGGGGTCAGGTGGAATTTATGGGCCCTGAGGCTGCGATTTGGGGGCTCTGGGAGGGGGGAATGACACCCTGGAGAGGGGACAGCCATGGGAGATGTCACAGGGGAATGTCACCCTGGAGAGGGGACAGCCATGGGAGATGTCACCATGGACCAGGGGGGATACCCAGGGATGATGTCACAGGGGGAATGTCACCTTGAAGAGGGGACACCCATGGGAGGTATCATGAGGGAAAGTCAACATGGAAAGGGGACACCCATGAGAGATGTCACCCCAGAAGGGGACACCCATGGGAGATGTAACAGGGGAATGTCACCATGGAGAGGGGACACCCTTGGGAGATGTCATAGGTGGAATGTCACCTTGAAGCTGGGACACCCTTGGGAGATGTCACCATGGAGAGGGGACACCCATGGGAGATGTCGCACTGGAGAGAGGACATTCATGGGAGATGTCACGTGGGAATGTCACCTTGAAAGGAGGGCATCCATGGGAGATGTCACCATGGTCCAAGGGGGACACCCATGGGAGATGTCACAGGGAGAATGTCACCTGGGACAGGGACACCCATGGGAGATGTCATGAGGGAAAGTCAATCTGGAAAGAGGACACCCATGAGAGATGTCACAGGGGAATGTCACTTTGAAAGGGGAACACCCATGGGACAGGTCACCATGGACCACGGGGGACACCCCTGGGAGATGTCACAGGAGGAATGTCACCTTGAAAGGGTGGTACCCATGAGAGATGCCACCCTGAAGAGGGGACACCCATGGGAGATGCCACAGGGGAATTTCATCCTGGACAAGGGACACCCATGGGAGATGTCATGGGGGAAAGTCAACATGGAAAGGGGACACCATGGGAGATGTCACCATGGTCCAAGGGGGACACCCATGGGAGATGTCCCAGGGGAAATGTCACCCTGGACAGGGACACCCATGGAGATGCCACCATGGTCCAAGGGGGACACCCATGGGAGATGTCACAGGGGGAATGTCACCTTGGAGAGGGGACACCCATGGGAGATGTTACCATGGACCAAAGGGGACACCCATGGGAGATGTCACCATAGACCAAAGGGGACACCCACGGGAGATGTCACCATGGACCAATGGGGACACCCACGGGAGATGTCACCATGGACCAAGGGGGACACCCACAGGAGATGTCACCATGGACCAATGGGGACACCCATGGGAGATGTCTCCATGGTCCAAGGGGGACACCCATGGGAGATGTCCCAGGGGAATGTCACCCTGGACAGGGACACCCATGGAGATGTCACCATGGACCAAGGGGACACCCATGGGAGATGTCACAGGGGAGCTGCACAAGGTTTTACCTCTTCACTTTCATTATTTCGTGTCAAGAAAACCCCAAATTGTCCCCAAAGCTGAGCTGTAGCAAAAAGCTGCTAAAATAATTGAAATAAACAGAAGTGCTGGGGCAGGGTGGAAGTTTTATAGGGCCAAGGGGAGAAAGACAAAGAGGTCAAGTTAAAAATAACCTGGAGGGGAGTTGGGAGTGAGCCCTGAATGGATACAAGGCCTTAAGTCCAGTATTGAAAATAGCAGATATTTATATATATTTATTTATATTTCTATATTTTTAATATATTTCTATATATACAGCTCTATTTATCCCTGGCTGCCTGCTTATATATTGGACCTCTCCACTTACAGCAAAGAAAATAAAATCATTTGTATTTGAGGCTCTCAGGTTCCCAAATCCTTCTCCTCCCAACCCAGCTGGCAGCTGCCTTCAAAACTGAAATCCTGCTGTCAGCTCAGGAGCACGGCTAAACCTATGGAAATTCATTTATTTTTCACGTCTAAGGGTAAAATCCCAATTTTTTTTGGCACTACCACACCTCCAGTAATGCAGAAAATTCTTTACAGCCTCTAAAATACTTAATCAGCACAAATAACTTCATTAATAGACATTATTTTTCTCTTTTTGGGGGGATTTGAAGTGAGAATTTCTGGTGGAACAACACAGGAATTATTTCCTCACCTGCTCCTAAATTAGGGAGAAGCACCAACTGTAAATCTTAAATACAGGCAGCAAACACACCCCAGAAATTAAAAAAACAAACTGAAAGCATTTCATTGTTAATGAAATTAGGAAGAAAATGAGAAGAATAAACAGAAGAGAGTTACAAAAGTCAATTATTTTGCATTTAAACCCACAAAAAATAGCAACAACTCAAATAGCTGCAGCCTGGGACGGATTTCAACCTTCTAAAACACAAACCTGCAATTTCCAGAATAAAATTCCAGGAGTTTTCCCATTTTTTTTTATATTTTCTGTAAAATTCTGGGGCTTTTCTTGTGGCAGGGAGGTGAATTTGGCCGTTCTTGGACTCCACCTCAGATATGGAGCATAGACAGAAAAAAGAGAATATTCCACCATTCAGTGGGAGACACAGAAGGAAGAACATCACCCCTGACCCGTGGAAATACTCTGACAAAACCAAAAAAAATCATGAAATTCATTTATAAAAACCAAAATTTTTGAAAAGGACGCATTTGGGCTATTTTTATTTCATTTCTGAGCCTCTGGATTAGACTTTGGATTATTATTTTGGATTGTTGTTCATATTTTGGATTCTTTTTGTTCAAAACCCACAATGGCCAGAGATCCATGCGTTGATGATTTTGTTTCCTTGTTATTTTGAATTTCCTAGAAATCAGCAGATAGTGGGAACTGATATAAAAAATAAAACCCAGGGCAGGAGGATTCTAAAACATCCTGAGAGCTGCTGATGTTGTTTTTTAGAGCAGGAAAAATAACTTTAATAAAGTTTTAATAAATGTAACTTTAATAAAGTTTCAAGGGTTGTTCCAACACATAAAGGTGCCCAAGAAATTTGAAATATTCCAGAATATTGAAAATATTCCTAATTCTGCAAGAGAAGATGTGGAGAGGATCCCTCTGGAAAAGATTTCCCCAAATGTTCAATCAGAACTGGTTTTTTCTTCACTCATCAAGAAGCACGATACAAAATATTAATGTTCTGCTGCGATAGGAAAATTAAAGCAAAATATTTACTGGCTCCAAATTAAATATTTGACTCTTGCCGAGGAGAAGAAATTGAAACAATCCAGCAAAACATCACAGTGGGGACAAAACTGCTTTTTCTTTTTGCTGTCCAAACATTGGGAGCAGCTGTAATAAACATCTGCATAATGAGTATAAACAAGCGAGCGGGGCAGAAATTCCGCGTTAAACATCGCGGCGGAATTTGGGGTTGTTTGTGTGCACGAGGGGCTGAGGGTGGGCAGCAGCTGCTCAGCTTTTCACCACCTCAATCCCCTTATTTTTATTATTTTTATAGGGAAAATCTGGTTGTGTTCAGTCCCGGTGGGATTTAGGGTCCTCGTGGGGTGTGGGGTGGTGAAAATCCCAAAATTTCGATATCAAGTTTTATTCACCTGCAGGGATTCCGTCCCATTCTACAGGAAATCTCTGAGCTTCTGCAGCTCAGAGATTTCCCCTTTTCCTCTATTTTCTCCAGAATTTTCACATATTCACCTTCTGAGGTGAATAAAATGAGGATGTTTTTGGCCACAGCCCTTTCAAACCCTCAGAAAATGCAAAACCTCCAGGAAAATGATCCCTCAGCCCTTTTTCAGCAAAGACTTTCTCCAGCAGTAGCTCTAAAACAAATGTTTGCCCATGGAGAGGCTCTATTTGCTCAGGGCAAATAAAGAATAAATCAGGGGCTTTGTTGGGAATAACTCACAGGGCCAATGCTCAGGGCCTGTTTCACTCCATGGAAAAATCTTGTCAGGGTCCCTGTCCCCTCTTGGGGGACACAAACTCTGTCCCTGTTTTTAGATCTGGCCCTAAAGCAGGGGTGGAAAAAAGGAAAACAAGCAGAGTAAAATGAGGATGTGAAGTGAATTGCTTTTCTTGATTTCTTAATTGTGATTTCTCCTCTTGCCTTTCACACAGTGAATTTACACGTTTTGTGTAAAAGGCAAGAGGAGGAATCACAATTGGGAAATCAAGAAGAGGCATTTTCCTTGGGTGCCAGGCTCAGCAGGTTGGGAATGACATCAACCCCTGGAAAAGTCCAATTTTCATTTCTTTGAGCCAAAATCGATTGGCTAATCTCAAAAAAGAACATTATCTGAAGGAGCAGGGACACTGGGGGAGATGTGGGCGAGGATGAGCTGAGGGAGGTGGGAGGCACCCACAGCACTTTGGGCAATGGGTGGGACAGCTCTGCCCCAAAACTTCCCAAACTTTTCCACCACTGTGCTCCCAGAGGAGGTGACAGGACCTGTGTGACATCTCCCAGGGGTGTCCCTGTCCAGGGTGACATCTCCCATGGCTGTCCCCTCTCCATGGTGACATTCCCATGTGACATCTCCCAGGGGTGTCCCCCCTGGTCCATGGTGACATCTCCCATTTCATCTCTCCAGGGTGACCTCTCCCATGACATCTCCCATGGGTGTCCCTGTCCAGGGTGACATTTCTCTGTGACATCTCCCATGGGAGTCCCCCCTTCAAGGTGACATTTTGCCTATGACATCTCACGAGGGTGTCCCCTCTCCAGGGTGACATTCCCCTGTGACATCTCCCATGGGTGTCACCTTCTGGGGTGACATCTCCCATGGTGTCCCCCCTGGTCCATGGTGGCATCTCCCACGGGTGTCCTCTCCAGGGTGACATCTCCCACGGCTGTTCTTCTCCAGGGTGACAGGGAAGGAAGCGGGATAGGAACTCCACATCAGGAATTGTGTTGATAGAACAAGGAGAAAAGGTTTTAAACTGACAAGGAGTAGGTTTGGGTGGGATATTGGGAAGAAATTCTTCTATGCTGAGGTTGGATCAAGAGGCTTCCTTCAGGTAGAAATGATCAAGAGGCCTCCTTCAGGTAGAAATGACCATGCATAAATCACTTCATTTTTGCCACAGGCTTCTGATTCCTGAGGTAATGAATCCCTGCCCAAGGTACCAAATCAGAAAATAACACAGATAAAAGGATCTCAGGTTCTCAGATAAAAGGTCCTCAGGTTCTCAGATAAAAGGTTCTCAGGTTCTCAGATAAAAGGATCTCAGGTTCTCAGGTTCTCAGATAAAAGGTTCTCAGTTCTCCAAAAGGGGCTCTGCCTGCTGGTTCAAGCAGCTGCAATATTTAAAAGTTTAAAAGTGGATTTGAGCTTTGAAAACCAAAATCATGGAAACACCAAGGTGTGGCAGAATTCTGGAGCATCTGGAGAGGACCAGCAACATCTTCCGCATCTCCTTCTACAGATCCTGGAATGGTTTGGGTTGGAAAGGACCTGCAACACCTTCTGTATCTTCTACAGATCATGGAATTCATGGAATGGTTTGGGGTTGGACAAGATCTGCAACATCTTCCACATCTTCTACAGATCATGGAATGCTTTGGGGTTGGACAAGATCTGCAACATCTTCCACATCTCCCTCTACAGATCATGGAATGGTTTGGGGTTGGACAAGATCTGCAACATCTTCCACATCTCCTTTTCCAGATCATGGAATGGTGCAGGTTGGAAAGGACCCACAACATTTTCCACATCTTCCACAGATCATGGAATGGTTTGGGGTTGGACAAGATCTGCAACATCTTCCACATCTCCCTTTACAGATCGTGGAATGGTTTGGAAAGGACCTGCAACATCTTCCACATCTGCTTCTACAGATCCTGGAATGGTTTGGGTTGGAAAGGACCCTAAAACTCCTCTCATCCCTCCATCCATGGGCAGGGGACCTTCCAGAGACCCCCTTGCTCCAGGGATGGGACAAGGATCTCCTGCTCCTCCCTTATTTGAGGTTCTCTCTGCTGTTATTCCCCAAAAATTGGTTCTGTCCAAATACCCCCACGTTCATCCCACTTTTAAGCACTGCTTGAGAAGGTTTTGGCATTGAGTGGATTTGTGCAGCCCAGGCCAGGACAATGAGAACCTGATGTTCCTGGAACACTGCTGGTTCTCACTGTGATTTTCTGGCCTGGCCAGTAAGAGCTGAATCCATTTGGACAAATGATATAAAATAAAAACGCTGAGGAGTGAGTAACACTTCATGTAATTTGCAGGATTAAAGGAGCTGACCATCAATTTGGATTGGTCCCAGTTGCAGAAAAATTACTGCAGTGATTTTCATCCTCTCCTGTGTGGAGACCTCAGCTCAGCACGGAGAGAGATTCTACAGCTGCTTCTGCAGCTCAGAGATTTCCCTTTTTCTCCATTTTCTCCAGAATTATCACACATGCACCGAGAGCAATGCTCTCTAACACTGGAGCAAATTAATAATTATGAATATTTCCCTAATATTCCTAATTATTTTTGGTGGGTTTTGTGTGTAAAAACTTTGAAGAATCAAAAATCTGAGCCCAAAGAGGTTTTTTTTTTTCCCAGTTCCTTTCCCAGCATCAATTTAATGCACTTCAAACCTTGGCATATTTGAGTAGAGAGAATTTAATGTATTACTGGAGGAATCTCTTGCAGATCAATGCAAATTTTCAGTGCAGGGTGGTCTTAAGATGTTTATTTTCTGAGTACAACCATGATAAATAAATCTTTGGGGTTTGTTTTCATTGAGGGTTTTCATCTTTGGGATTGATTTTCATTGATGGTTTTTTATCTTTGGGGTTCATTTTCATTGAGTGATTTATCTTGGGGTTGATTTTCACTGAAGGTTTTCATCTTTGGGGTTGGTTTTCATTGAATGATTTATTTTTAGGGTTGATTTTCATTGATTTTTTTTAATCTTTGAGGTTGATTTTCATTAAATGTTTTTTTATTTTTGGGGTTCATTTTCATTAAATGTTTTTTATTTTTGGGGTTCGTTTTCCTTGAAGGTTTTCATCTTTGGGGTTGATTTTCATTGAATGATTTATCTTTGGGGTTGGTTTTCATTGAAGGTTTTTATCTTTGGGGCTAATTTTCATTAATAGTTTTTATTTTTGGGGTTCATTTCCAGTGATGGTTTTTATCTTTGGGGTTGATTTTCATTGATGGTTTTTATCTTTGGGGTTGGTTTTTATTGATTGTTTTTTATCTTTGGGGTTCATTTTCATTGAATGATTTATCTTGGGGTTGATTTTCACTGAAGGTTTTCATCTTTGGGGTTGATTTTCATTGAAGGCTTTTATCTTTGGGGTTGGTTTTCATGGAATGATTTATCTTTTGGGGTTGGTTTTCATTGAAGGTTTTTATCTTTGGGATTAATTTTCATTTATAGTTTTTATTTTTGGGGTTCATTTCCAGTGATGGCTTTTATCTTTGGGGCTCATTTTCATTGAAGGTTTTCATTTTGGGGTTCATTTTCATCAATGTTTTTTATCTTTAGGGTTGATTTTCATTGATTGTTTTTTTTTATCTTTGAGATTGATTTTCATTAAATGTTTTTTATTTTTGGGGTTCTTTTTCCTTGAAGGTTTTCATCTTTGGGGTTGATTTTCGTTGAAGGTTTTCATCTTTGGGGTTCATTTTCATCCATGTTTTTTATCTTTGGGGTTGGTTTTCATTGATGTTTTTTATCTTTGGGGTTCATTTTCATCCATGTTTTTTATCTTTGGGGTTCATTTTCATCCATGTTTTTTATCTTTGGGGTTCATTTTCATTGATTGTTTTTTTTATCTTTGAGGTTGATTTTCATCGATGTTTTTTATCTTTGGGGTTTGTTTTCATTGATGGTTTTTATCTTTGGGGCTCATTTTCATTGAAGGTTTTCATCTTTGGGGTTCATTCTCATCCATGTTTTTTATCTTTGGGGTTCATTCTCATCCATGTTTTTTACCTTTTGTGCATCCTCTGTGCCACTCCCAATCTGTTGAGATGTTCAGCTCATCCTGCCTTGAGTGGTGCAACCCCCCCTGAAAAAAAAAACCCTTAAAATTCCATTTCCCAGGGCAAAGGCAAAGCAAGCCTGACTAGAGAACTGAAATTAAAAGTTTTAAAAGTAATTTTATTTCCACCAGGCTGAGCTGGGCAGGGAGCCCTGAACAGCCAGGATGGGGCAGGATGGGAGCGAGGGCTCAGCTGCTCTGGACACAAAGGCTGATGCACTCATTAATGAAGCCATGTTGCCAAAATGATGAATTGCCTTCATTTTCAAAGATATTTTCTATTTGAGGGACAATCTTGTAACTCTGGGACTTCATCTTTCTGAAGATGACATCATAATATGACATCATAATTTCTGAAACCACTTGTTAGAACCCAGCCCAAATATCCCCAAATTAAACAAGAATGTGCATTAATTTCTGTGCCAGAAATTAATACAGCTCTGTTTAATTAAATTAATTAATTTAATTAATGCAGCATTTTGCAGCTCTCTTCATTTCTGTCCATGTCCTTCAAGCACGCTGAAATGTTTTTATTTTATTTTATGTTTTTATTTTTTAAAATAAAATGTTTTTAAAATATTTTTTTTAAATAAAAATGGTTTTATTTTTATTTTATTGTTTTTTTCCTCTCTTTTCCTTTCCCCCCCTTTCAGCCCCATCCAGCCCCCAAAGCCACTTTGTGCACGGTGATGGATTTTGGCCCCAGGTGATGCAACTGCTGCCCTCAAAATCCGTTTGTTTTCCTTTAACCCTTTCCTGGTGCTGTGCCAGGGCCCAGAGAGGTGTCAGCTGTGGGATGTTGGGATCATTGGTTTGTCAGAGTGACCCCGAGGAAAGTCCCAGAGTCTCTTTTCCCAGCCCGGCGCTTAAAGAAGGAGTCAGGGCTCTTCATTTCTCGGTCTCAAGGTTGTTTATTGTTTCTTATCTATAAAAAATTTTCTCCTGCCCTGCCGAGGTCCATCCAGCAGGACAGTCCAGGCACTCTGCCTGCCCAGGGGCAGTGTTATGTCTTTATACTAAAAACTACCTGTACAATGTTCACAATTACTTTCCCATACCCATCACCTGTGTTAGACAGTGAGCTTCTACTCTAAACCAATCTGTGAGTGCCACCATCACAGCAGGAGATGG
>JAWWLW010000058.1:1966458-1981779 GCA_035041385.1 Myiothlypis coronata
GTGCACAGAGCTCAGCATCCCCTGATGTGAGCCCAGCCCCACACACTGAAGCAGCACAGAACCTGAAACACAGAAAATCATTAAAAAATATAATATAAATATGAAAATAAAAAACCTGAGGCATCACCAGGAGGACTCTTTCCCCAGATCCCCTTCCATGGTGGCCTCCAGCAGGTGCCTGACCCATCTGCAGAGATGACATCCCTCAGGTTTTGGTATAAAATCCCAAAAATCCCCATTTAAACTCCATCCCAACCTCACACCCTGTGTGCAGCTTTTGCAGAGTCCCTGAGCGAGAGGAGCTTCTGCTCCACAGCTGAAGAGCAGAGAGGGAAGGGCTGGAGCTCCACAAGCTCCCACTGCTCACGGGGGCTCCCGCTTTGATCAGTTCTGCTCATTTGCATATTGGAGTTAATTATGCAATTACAGCTTTAGCTGATGAAGTCCCACCCTCCCTGTTTTACATAAACCCCTCGTTCTGTTCCTGGCTGTGCTGGGGGGAAGCAGCTTGGTGGGAATTGAGGCAATTCTGCACAAATCTCACACTCCACATAGTCCAGCTAAGCAAAAATATTTCAGGAAGCAGAAGACACTTTTATTAAAAAAATTAAAAAAAAACTCACAGGAGAAAAACAAAAAACAAGCCAAAAAAAAAAAAAAAAATCAAAAAATACACAAACAAGAAAGAAATAAACCAAAAAACCCCCCAAAATTAACCCAACTAAAAAAATTTCCAAAAAATAAAAGGCAGCTTTAAAAGACTTTTGAAGATGAATTCCTCCACTCCTGCCCCAACTGAGCAGGAAAATCCTGTGTGGAAGCAGGGCAGGGACTTGCTCTACCACAGCCCTCCCAAAAGGCTGAGGGTACCTGCAGGCAAGAGCCAAAATTGAGGGAAAAACTTTGA
Source organism: Myiothlypis coronata (assembly GCA_035041385.1). Lineage (NCBI taxonomy): Eukaryota > Metazoa > Chordata > Aves > Passeriformes > Parulidae > Myiothlypis > Myiothlypis coronata. Next base: position 1,967,366 of record JAWWLW010000058.1, read on the forward strand.
AAATTAAAGAATAAAAATAAATAAATAAATACTTCAAAGAATAAATAAAAATAATTTTTAAAATTAATAAAGCGAACTATTATATTTATTTATAAAATTGTTAAATATTCCATAGTGATAAAAATGAGGTAATTAGGGTAATTTGGGCATTTTTACCTCTTTTATTTTCCTCCTCATACCAACATCCATTTGCTGATTTCCACTCTTGAATTTTTTCCAGTGAATGAACCTGGGACTGACTTCCAACAAGCAATAAATTTATTGAGAAATTCATTATATTTATTATCATATTTATTCATAAAATTATTTAATATTCCATAGTGATAAAAATGAGCTAATTATGGTAATTTGGGCATTTTTACCTCTTTTATTTCCCTCCTCATACCAACACCCATTTGCTGATTTCCACTCTTGAATTTTTCCAGTGAATGAACCTGGGCCTGACTTCCAACAAGCAATTATTTGATTTATGAATGTATTTTATTTATCATTATATTTTTAAATAAAATTATTAAATATTCCATAGTGTTAAAAATGAGATCATTTTTTACTTCAAGAATTGCCCATGTGAGTGGCAAACAGGGCAGATGGAACAAAACCCCAAGAATTTCTCAGAATTCACCTTTCCCTTGTTTTTCCCAATTTTCACCCCAATTCCAGCACCCAGAGCTTTATCCCATCTCCTGTTTTCAGATTTTCAGATTCCCACTCTTGAATTTTTCCAGTGAATGAACCTGGGCCTGACTTCCAACAGGCAATTATTTGATTTATGAATGCATTTTATTTATTATTATATTTTTAAATAAAATAATTAAATATTCCACAGTGTTATGTAATGACATAACACTGTAATATTTAATAATGAGATCATTTTTCACTTCAAGAATTGCCCACGTGAGTGGCAAACAGGGCAGATGGAACAAAACCCCAAGAATTTCCCAGAATTCACCTTTCCCTTGTTTTTCCCAATTTTCACCCCAATTCCAGCTCCCAGATCTTTATCCCATCTCCTGTTTTCCCAAGCTGGAATTCTTTCCATTCTTTATCTGCTGCCACCTTTTCCCCTCATCCTCCCAGTCTTGTTTTTGTCTCCTTTTTCTGTTGTCTTTGCTCCACAATCTTCTCATCCTTGGTTTGTTTTTATTCCAAAATTTAAAAAATAAAAAGGGAAAAATTGCTTTCTCACTTGGGCTGAGCAAAGGATAAAGGAGTTTTTGCTGACATCTGGGATTCTCTTCCAAAGATTTCATCAGCTTGGGCAGCGCTGGGGAATTCAGCTTCCTCTGCCTTTGATGTTATTAATTGGATTTTTTTAATAAAAAAGAAAGATAAATAGGAATGCAGCCATGGATCTCTAAAAGCAGCTTTTTTGGTTTTGCTGAGATTTCAGTTCAGCACCGAGCAGGATTCCAACTTTTGGCAGCGTTAATCCTGAAATGGCCAAAAATTCTGGCTCTGCACAGGAGCTGAGTCATGGGCCAGGTGTGGAGAGGGGAATTATTGTAATTACTGGGGAATATATTAATTTAGTGTGAATTAATAATTATTTTAGAGGGGATTTTTGTGTAAATTAATAATTATTTTAGTGGGGAATTTTGTGTAAAACAATAATTATTTTAATGGGGAATATTTGAATTTATTGTCAATTAATAATTATTTTAGTGGGGAATTTCATGTAAATTAATAATTATTTTAGTGGGGAATGTTTTAATTTAGTGTAAATGAATAATAATTTGAGTGGGGAATATTTTAATTTATTATGAATTAATAATTATTTTAGTGGGGAATTTCGTGTAAATTAATAATTATTTTAGTGGGGAATATTTTAGTGTAAATGAATAATTATTTTAGTGGAGAATATTTTAATTTATTGTGAATTAATAATTATTTTAGTGGGGAATTTCGTGTAAATTAATAATTATTTTAGTGAGGAATATTTTAATTTAGTGTAAATGAATAATTATTTTAATGGGGTGTATTTTAATTTATTGTGAATTAATAACTATTTTAGTGGGGAATATTTTAATTTAGTGTAAATTAATGATTATTTTAATTATTGGGATCATTTTGCACCCCCTCTTTGGGCTCCTCAGGGCAGAGCTGCTGTAATTCCAACCCAGCCCAAAGGCAGTGACTGTCCCCAAGGGTGACACACACAAGGCAAAAATGTTCTTCCCTTTCTTTATTTCCTTTATTCCCCCCCTCCCAAAAAAAAACAACTGGTGGAAAATTTCAAGAATTCAGGTCCAAGTGATTCAAACCCCCTGCTCTGGCATGGGGTTTTTTCTCTAATATTGTAAATTTTTGCCATTTTTATTGAAGTTGTGGAGCCTTTTGGACTGCCTGGTTTCATTTTGCAGCAGATTCATCCTGGCAGAGGCTGAGCCTGGCCTGGGCCTCTCCTAAATCCATTTTGAGCCTTTCAACCCTCCTGGGCTGAGTGCAGGTGACCGTTGTGGGGTGAGGCTTTGTCCTGATCCCAAATCCCCACCAGGTGCATTCCCAGGTGGGAATGTCCCTCTGGAGGTGAAAATCTCCTTTTCAAGCTCCCATTTCACTGCTCCCTCCAGCAGCCACCAAACCCAAACTGAGCAGAGCAGGAGGGAACAGAAAATGAGATTTTGTGGGAATTAAAGATTTCTGAACATTTTCTAGGCCCCAAATTCCAGAGGATCCCTGTGGTGTTCCTGGGACAGGGAATTACTGACATGGGAGAAATTTCCCTTTTTCCCTTGGGTTAGTCCAGGCCCTGCTGGGTTTTGTGACTCGTCCCCAGCAACCCCAGGCCTGAAATAATCTTTATTTGGCACAAACCCCACTGCTGCCACCTCCTTTTGCACAGATGACCACACAGGCAGAGAATTCCCCCGGAATTCCCTGTGCTGCCACCTGACCCTGACGTTTCCAGCAAGTTTTATCTTTGGATAAAAATTGGATTTCATGAGGCCAAAGTGGTTTTATTTAGTTGTGATTTTTTTGGTTTGGTTTTTTTTTTTCCCCACCTGTTTGTTTGAGGGTTCAGTTTGATTTTGATTTATTTTTTTTTTTTAATCACAGGAGGTGGGAGAGAGCAGAGTGGGAGCAGGGAAACAAATCCATCTTGGCAAAGCTGAACTTGGCTTTTTATCCAGCAGGAGGGAAACCCCCTTGCATTTGGCCACTGGCCTTTCTGAAGTGTTTTAAAGGAAATTTGGAGGGCTGTGGCCACTCTGGGTCAAAAGCCAGATTTAAACTGAGTGGCAAAAGCAGAGGGTTGGGATTTAGGGGAGGTTTGAGGGGACAAAAAGAAGCAGGGAGGGATCACCCAGGTCCTCTCCATTACAGAATGTGATATTCTGAATGACACAGCCACATCCAAAAAAAATGTATCCTGTGGGGTGATTGAGGATTTAGGGAGATTACCTTTAATCTTCCTCAGTCAATAAAAATAAAAAAAAAAAAAAAGAAAGAAAATAGAACAGATCCTTTCTTCTTAGAAAGACAATGACATTTAATACGTTTGCTGGAGCTGGAAAATTGGCAGAGTGTGTTTCATGTCAGAATTACGTCTGAAACCTCCACAAGTCCAGGCTCTGAACTTTATCTGCTTTGCCTTCGTGCAGCCAGGGCTAGAAATGCATTTTCCTCTTAAGCTCCCTGAACTTTTTGTGTCTGACAGAAGGTTTGGAAATTGGCCTGGGGATGGGAATAATCACCAGCACAGGGATGCTGCCGGGTGCTTCAGGTGGGAAAATCAGCTTTGAGCAGAGCCAGGTTTATCTCTGGTGGTGCTTAATGAGCTGCTGCATCCTCATTCTCTTCTTTTTTATCTTCCTTTCATGTTGCCTCATTTTCTTATTTTGAATAAGAGTAGAAATGAAATTTTGAGTAGAATTTGGAGTAGAAATAAAATTGCTCCAAGTGTGGCTTTCAGGAGAGCTCCCACCCCATTTCTGAGCTGGAATTCAGGAATTAACACTGAGGATGCTGGGGACACCTGGATTAAATTCCTTGTCCTGTACTTGGAGAGCTCCAGGAGGAAAACGCTCTCTGAGATGTTTTAGTTTATTGTAATTGATATTTTTGTTATGCAACAATAATTTGTGCCTGTCTCATGCTGTCACTTCAAATTGGGATAAAATTCCCTCCATACCTTGGAGGTTGGGAGATTATCAGGTATTTGCTGTGGGTGTGTTCCTTTGGATTGGAATTCAGAATGAAATCCTGTTCCTGCACACTGGGATTGAGGATTAAATCCTCCTCCTCTGGACTGGGATTGAGCATCAAGTCCCATTCTTGGCATTGGGATTCACGATGAAATCCCATTTCTCTGTATTTGGGTTAACAATGAAATCCCATTTCTCTCAGTTGGGATTTAGAGTGAAATCCCAGTCTTTGCACTGGGATTCACAGTGAAATCCCATTCCTTTGCACAGGGATTCACAGGAAAATCCCATTTCTCTGGATCAGGATTCACAGTGAAATCTCATTTCTCTGGACTGGGACTGAAGATGAAATCCCATTCTTTGCACTGGGATTCACAATGAAATCCCATTTCTCTCGGTTGGGATTTACAGTGAAATCCCATTCCTCTGGATTGGGATTAACAATGAAATCCCATTCTTGGCATTGGATTCACAGTGAAATTCCATTCTTTACACTGGGATTCACAATGAAATCCCATTCTTGGTATTGGGATTCACAATGAAATCCCATTTCTCTGAGTTGGGATTCACAGTGAAATCCCATTCTTTGCATTGGGATTGAGAATGAAATCTCATTTCTCTGGATTGGGATTCAGAGTGAAATCCCATTCCTCTGGATTGGGATTAACAATGAAACCCCATTCTTGGCATTGGATTCACAGTGAAATCCCATTCTTTGTATTGGGATTGAGGATGAAATCCCATTTCTCTGGATTGGGATTCAGAGTGAATTCCCATTCTTTGCAGTGGGATTCACAGGGAAATCCCATTCCGTTACACTGGGATTCAGAATGAAATCCCATTTCTCTGGACTGAGATTCACAGTGAAATCCCATTCTTGACATTGAGATTAACAAATAATTCCTGTGCACTGGGAGTCATAATAAAATCCCATTTCTTGCAGTGGGATTCAGAATCAAACCCATTTCATGGGTTGGCATTCACAGTGAAATCCCATTCTTTGCATTGGGATTGAGGATGAAATCCCATTTCTCTGGGTTGGGATTTAGAGTGAAATCCCATTCCTTTGCATAGGGATTCACAGGAAAATCCCATTTCTCTGGATTTGGATTCACAGTGAAATCTCATTTCTCTGGACTAGGACCAAGGATGAAATTCCATTCTTTGCACTGGGATTCACAATGAAATCTCATTCTTGGCATTTGGATTCACAATGAAATCCCATTCTTGACACTGAGATTAACAAATAATTCCTGTGCACTGGGATTCATAACAAAATCCCATTCTTTGCATTGGGATTAACAGAGAAATCCCATTCCTTGCAGTGGGATTAACAGAGAAATCCCATTCCTTGCAGTGGGATTCAGAATCAAATCCCATTTCTCTGGACTGGCATTCACAGTGAAATCCCATTCTTGGCATTGGGGTTGGGAACAAAATCCCATTCCTTTGTGGTGCCACTCTCAGACCTCACAGCCAGGTTTGGGCGCTGCATCCTGAAAATTCAAATTCAAATCCCAACCCAAATTTCATTCATATAAATCCAGGTGCTCCTGAAATTCCTGGCATTCCTGTCTCACCTCAGTCAGGGTGTCACGAGTGGAGCCAAATAACAGCTGATGTTTAATTAACTCATTAAAATATTCATCCCCACCATTTGGGAGGGCCCTGGAAAATCTGCAGCCTCTAAACCTCGTGAAGAAAAAGGAGAAAATCATGGATGGTCCCACAAAACTCCAAGAGCAGGAGGTGGAACTCCAGACAGGCTCTTTGCTGATGGATTTTGAATCAATATTTCATTTATTTGCTTTTTCAGGTTGGCCTCGTGGCTCTTGCTTTGGCACCCTCCTGCTGAGGGGACCTGGTTTAGCTCCCTCGTGTTTGAGCTCCTGCAGCCACATTTTCCTATTTTCCTGCTACTTCCACTCAGGAATGATGCAGCTCTGGAAAATGTCACGTATTTTTCAGAGTTATAAAGTTTGTTAATGGATATTTCACCATAAATCTTCCTCCAAACAGCAAAATAACTGCCCTGGCTGGCCCAAGCAGCGTTTGGCACCAGAGCTTCGTGTGTTTTCACCTTTTTTGAGTGTTTGCAAAGTCAGAACGTGAGATTTCTTGGTTTTTTTCCACCAGGGGAGGAGGCTGTTTGGTGGTGAAAAATCCATCCATTTAGTCTGAGCAGAATCCTGGGGTATTAGGGATTTGCCACAGATGGAAATACATTATTGGGATGGCAACGTTCTTCTTTTTCACCTTCCTAGAAAAGCCGTCTGTCTGCAGCCCTGTGAAAATATCCCAGCTGAAAATGGAAAATCCCATAGACAGCAGCACAAAGATCTTCCAAGAAAACCTCAGCAAGTCTGGGCCCTCCTCCCCATCGTGGTGAAAATACAGAAATACAGAATCCCAAATTTGGGATTTGTGGAATACACAGAGCAGGATGTGAGAGGAAATCAGAGCTGGGAGAATTCTCCTGGATTTCATAGCTTGAAAGGAGCTGATGTTTGCTGGTCTGGGTTTCAAATCTGGATTTTAATTTTATTTTAAATTTTAATTTGAAAACTGAGGTTTTGTGTCTTTTAGGATCCCTGTAGTCATTAATTCTTAATTAGAGCCCAGCACTAATTGTGCCACACTCAGGTAAACACCCCACCCATTCTGGGCACTGGGGGAAAAATTTAAAGCTGACTTCAGAAATTCAAAAATTCAAATTTCACTTGAAACTCTCAGAAATGACTTCATGGTAAAGGTGGGACAGCAAAATTCAGCTTTGAACCCCGTGCTTTTAATATGATTTGTGCATCAAAAATTTGCTCTTTTATTAAAAAAAAATACAGCCTGATGGGTGGCACAGATTGATGGGATTGAATCCCTTTCAGTGAGAAAATTCTGGGAAAAATGAATCTTTTTTTTTCTCCAGAACTTTTTCCTCCTGGTCAATTTTAGAGCTTGGAAAGAAATGCTGGGATTCCAAGAAAATGCAGATTTTCAAAGAAAAACTGGTGGGAAAGGTCAAGAATTCAGGTCCAAGTGGTTCAGACCCCCTGCCTTGGTGTGGTTTTATCCCTAATATTGTAAATTTTTGCCATTTTTTTGTTGTTGTGGACATTGAGGTTTTGGATTTAGGATTCTTGCAGTCATTAATTCCTACTTAGAGCCAGGACTAATTGTGCCAGGCTCACTCAGGAAAACATCCCACCTGTTCTGGGCAGTAGGGGAAAAATTTTTAATTTTAAAAATTTTAATTTTAATATTAATTTTTAATTAAAAAGAATGTAATTTTTAAAAATGGAGCTGAACTATTTTCCTGTAGAAATCTCCGTGGTCCCATCTGAATTGGATTTATCAGCACAGGGTTTGGGGGTGCAGAAAACACCACAAAAACCTCCTGGGGTGAACAGGGAATAAAGAATTCCAGCTTTTCACTGGAATTGCTGCAGAATCTGGGAATGTTCAGTGTGAAATTTGGGAATATTCAATGTGAAATTTGGGAATCTTCAATGTGAAATTTGGGAATGCTCAATGTGAAATTTGGGAATGTTAAGTGTGAAATTTGGTAATTTTCAGTGTGAAATTTGGGAATGTTCAGTGTGACATTTGGGAATATTCAATGTGAAATTTGGGAATGTTCAGTGTGACATTTGGGAATGTTCAATGTGAAATTTGGGAATGTTCAATATGAAATTTGGGAATGTTCAGTGTGACATTTGGGAATGTTCAGTGTGACATTTGGGAATGTTCAGTGTGAAATTTGGGAATATTCAGTGTGAAATTTGGGAGTGGTCAGTGTGAAATTTGGGAATGGTCAGTGTGAAATTTGGGAATGTTCAATGTTAAATTTGGGAATCTTCAGTGTGACATTTGGGAATATTCAATGTGAAATTTGGGAATGTTCAGTGTGAAATTTGGGAGTGGTCAGTGTGAAATTTGTGATTTCTGTGGTGAATACACCCAATTTATTGGAATAAAAGCAGGAGAGGCCCCTGAGGGAAGGGAGGTTTGGTGGGGTGGAGCTCCTGCCCCGTGGGAGGCGCAGGGCAGGGAGGGGTTGGCACCAAATGTGCTGAGTCCTGAGGAAAATCCTTCATCCCAGCTGATTTCTGAGGCTGCTGCTGGGCTCCTCAGCCCCTCCCTGCTCCCAGCTGCTTTTTGGCAATTAAAGGAGCTCACAGCTCCCCGCGTTTTCTTTGGGAACATTCACCTTTGGAACGGTTAATTACTCACTCAGCTCCTCCCAGCCCCTCCCAAACTGCTTTTTTCAGGTTTTCTAATTTCCACTGCCATGACTGGGCAGCAAATCCCAGCCCAGCTGCAGCTACTGATCCCCTCTAACCCTTTTTTTCCCTCTTAGTTGTAATTTCAACTATCAGATCAACAATAAGCCCATCTCTTAATCTCAGCATGAACAAATGGAAAATGGTCAAATGACGCACAATTTTAAGCTTCTTGCAGTATAAATGAGACAGAGTGCGTCAGTTCACTGCAATTCTCTGACCTTTTCTCCTTAAAAATCTTGTGGGGGGAAGCTCTGGGAAGGCCAGAGTTGAGGCTGCTGTATTTACAGCATAAGGCTCCAATATGGACAGAAAGAAAGGAGCTGCTGCTGAAAATATAAAGGGGAGAGGAAGGCAGGGCAGGGAGGGAGGAATGCCAATAAAAGCAGAACTGCTGGGAGCTCTCAGCAGCTAAATTCAATTTATATTTGTACAGGATATCATTCCTCACCCTCCAGTGCAAAACCAGGGATCCTGTGGGGTTTGAAATTCAATTTCTAATTGCTGTCATTAGCACTGGGCCCTGGATTTCAGCTGGGAGGTGCCACGAGGTGAATTTGGCTTTTTTTTAATTTCCAGATGGGGGAAGGCAGAATTTGGCTGGGAGGATGGAGCCCATCAGCAGCACAGCCTTGGGATGGACCCACTGGGAATTGGGAATTTCTCCTCCTCCTGCAGCTCCTGACTGAAGTTGGGGTTGTGAAAATTCCAAATTTCCTCAGAGGAATTCTGCTGTCCCTCCCCTCGGTGCTGGTGCTGCTGTGTCACTTGGCTTTGGGCTCAGGGTGATGTTAATCCACTTTTTTAGGGAATTTCTATTTGAGGAAATAATGGTTTTTAAGGCACTTTCCAGCCCTGATCATTCTGTGATTAAAAAAAGCTTTTTTTAAACTCAGGGGGGACATGGTTTGTGTGGGGATAATTTTATAATAATTTAATAATATAATAATTTTATATATGTTATTATAATTATGTAATAAATATATATAATAATATGTAATGTAATTATATATTATATATTATATATAACATTTAATAATTATATGTAATATATATTATCTATATTATCTATATTATATATAATACAGATAATTTTATATATTGTTATATGTATTATTGTATATATTCTATTTTGTTCGATTCTATTATTATATATTACAGAAAATTATATAAATTATAGGAATTATATATTATAGAATAATATAATATATAGTATATATAATTCTTATTTTAATAATTCTATATAATTATATACAATATGTAATGTATAATATATAATATATAATATATAATATATAATATATAATATATAATTATTATTCTAATAATTATCTATTATTCTATATTTATTATTCTAATTATTCTATTATTCTAATATATTATTTTAATTTTGTAATAATTTTATGCAATAGATAGCACTTTAAAAAAACCCTCTTTCATTGTCTGTCAGTTGGATTTTTAAATAATTACTTCTCCTTTTTCTGGACAGAATTTCAGATTAATTTGTTTTAGGGAAACCTTTCAATCCAAGTGTAAGTGATGCTTATGAAGCATTTTTCTCTGTGGGTTCTGTGCCAGGCCCTGTGTTGGTTCTTGGCTTCTCCCTGCCCTTCATTTCATGAGAAATGAGTTGTTTTATCATTATCATCTTTTCTTGCCTTAAAGGAAAATGATTCCTATTGTGGAGAGAGAAATAAAAGGGAGAAAAATCACCAGGATTCGGTTGTAGAGGTGAGGTTGAATTTTAGTTTATGAACCACCCTAAACCTGAGGTTTTATCTGAGCTGAAACTTGAAAAATACAAAATAATTTGGGGGAAAAATTGTTTCTGTCTACTTGTCAGTGTTCTCTGAGGAAGGAAGAGATAATTTGGTGTGTCTGAGATGAATCGTGGAATCATTTTTGTTCTTGGGAGGAAAAAAGAAGGAAAAGCTCTTGAAGGAAAAGGCCTTGAGGCCCATCAAACCCAAGAAAGGAAAATGATTCCTATTGTGGAGAGAGAAATAAAATGAAAGGAAGAAAAATCACCAGGATTTGGTTGTGGAGGTGAGGTTGAATTTTAGTTTATGAACCACCCTAAACCTGAGGTTTTTTCTGAACTGAAACTTGAAACATACAAAATAATTTTGGGAAAAAGTTGTCTCTGTTTAGTTTTCATTGTTCTCTGAGGAAGGAAGAGATAATTTGGTGTGTCTGAGATGAATTGTGGAATCATTTTTGTTCTTGGGAGGAAAAAAGAAGGAAAAACTCTTATAAAGGAAAAGGCCTTGAGGCCCATCCAACCCTAACCTGGCACTAAGGCCACTGAGCAGTGTCCCTGCCCCAGGCTGATGAAATGTGAATTTTTTGGGAGGTTGTGGTCACAGCAATCAGTGCTCACATTAATTAAGGGGATAATGAGAGTCCCAGGTGCCACTTTCAGCTGCCACCGTCCATGGGGGCCTCCAAAACCCAACCAGCCCCAAGTGGTGGCCTGGTCATCCCCTGGTGGTGGCTTTTGCTGTCCCCACCTCTGCTGGTGTCCTCCTGGAGTCCCCTGCTCACGGTGGCGTTTAATTAACTCATTAAAATATTCATTCCTGCCTTAACTCATTTAAATATTCATCCCTGCCTCATCTCATTTAAATATTTATCCATCCCATCCAGGTGGTTCCTGGAAAATCTGCAGCCTCTAAACCCAGAGAGCTCGTGAAGAAAAAGGAGAAAATCGTGGATGGTCCCACAAAGCTCCAAGAGCAGGAGGTGGCAAATGTTGGCAAATTCCCACTGACAGGTTTGATGGGTAGAAAATTAAAATTTATCACAAAGCAGTTCAAAAAATTGCAAATATTCAATGCCTGTGGTGCTTTGAGGAGATAATTCCTTTCTTTTGTTTTCCAATATTGAAATAAGACAATTTATACAGTGAAATAAGCTTAGAATGGGCTAGAATAAGTAACATACGTGAAATTAAATTATTATTAATACTAATAATAAATTTTTTTATTAATAAAATAAAATATTGTTCCCAGAATTTATAAAGAACTGGTGAAATTGAAAAAGGGACAAAGGGGTGGCAGAGGCTGAGGAGAAGGGACCAAGGCTCTGCCGCAGCTTTAACACATGTGAAATTAAATTATTATTAATGTTAATAATAAAAAAAATTATTATTAATATGTTAAAATATTGTTCCCAGTATTTATAAACAACTGGTGAACCTGAAAAAGGGACCAAGTGGTGGCAGAGGCTGAGGAGAGGGGACCAAGGCTCTGTCACAGATGTAGCACACGTGAAATTAATTTATTATTAATATTAATAATATTTCTTTTTATTAATATAATAAAATATGGTTCCCAGAATTTATAAAGAACTGGTAAAATTGAAAAGGGACAAAGTGGTGGCAGAGGCTGAGGAGAAGGGACCAAGGTTCTGTCACAGCTGTAACACATGTGAAATTAAATTATTATTAATGTTAATAATAAAAAAATTCTAATATGTTAAAATATTGTTCCCAGTATTTATAAACAACTGGTGAACCTGAAACGGGGACAAAGGGGTGACAGAGGCTGGGGAGAGGGGACCAAGGCTCTGTCACAGATGTAACACACATGAAATTAAATTATTATTAATATTAATAATAAAAAATATTATTAAGATATTAAAATATTGTTCCCAGTATTTATAAATAACTGGTGAACCTGAAAAGGGGACAAAGGAGTGGCAGAGGCTGAGGAGAGGGGACCAAGGCTCTGTCTCAGCCCTCAGAGCTCCTCAGTTCAGGTTTCCAGCTGGGATCGTTTCCCCTTGTCCCGGGATTTGCTGTGGGATTCATTAATGCAAACCCTGAGTGGAATTGTGAATAGTGAGAGGCACAAACGGGCTGGAAAAATGAGTGAAAAAAGGATGGAAAAATCCCTAAAGTGGAACTGCAGAATTTGAAAGGGCTGGGGGGACCTTGGAGCCCCGAACCCAACGTGTGTGGATGTGTTTCCATGACAGGAGAAATCCTCTCTGCAACTTATTTCCTTCTCAAATTGTGTGAGCTGAGGGGGGATTCAGCTCCAGGCCACTCCAAAGACTCCTTGCCATTCCCTAAATCTATTGCTGCTCATAAATGTGATCTGTATTTATTGATTTCTCACCAGTTTTTCTTTAGTTTTTTTCTGCTTCCTCACATATTGCCCTAAATTCTCCTCCTTGTGGCGTTGATGGAGCCCCAGGACTTCGCCTCCCTCACACCCACGGGCTCATTTTCAAAACCTGCTGCTTTATGCATTATTCTTTATTTTTAAACTTTCCAGGGAGTTAAAAATAGACCTTATCCTTTTCATTCTCTTATAAATAAAGAGCAGCTCAGGCTTGGGCATTGAGCAGAATCCATTGGTTGGGGAATTCCAGCTGGGGAATGCATCAGTTCCTCCATCAGGGGCTGCTTCTGCTTTTCCAAAAAAATTTCCATCCAAACAGAAGCTGTTTTTTTGGGAGTGTGGGATCCCAAAATCCCTTGACCATTGGGAATTTGCATCTCTGTCTCCTTTTGCCTCATTATTTCCTCTTGGCTGTCCCAGAAATTCATCTGATCAGAAACCTCTCTTCTTCAGAAATAATTACTTCTTATATTTTAACCAGAACTTTTTTTCCCCTAAATTTTATTCTCCTTGCAGATTAAATATTCAAGTCCATAATTTATGGGTTTCTGCTCTGAACACTGATGTTCATTGTGTTCATCCACTTAGGGCTGCAGCGCAGGGAGAGCTTGTCTTGGATTTGGAAGTAATGAAAACAAATGGTCAATGTTGTAAAATCAGTTTTTGTGGTAGAAATGGGAATCTGAGTCTTTTTGGCTCCTTCCAAACCGTGCTGAATTGGTGGAGTGGTAGGTTAGGAATGGTATCATTAATCCAAATTAATGATGGCAGCACTGAGCTGAAAACCAGCTTCTGGTTAATAAAATCAAGGAAAACTGATGGGAGTGGGAAAGTGTGGAAACCCAGGGCACTGGGAATATTCCTGTGTCTGCTCTGGGGTGCCCTGACCCCCAGGGAAGCTCTGACTTTGACCCTCACCCATGGAGAAAGTTTCCTAAACTCCAGAATAGACTGGAACCCACAAAAGCATGAAATAGATTATAGAGAGCAGTGCAGGTGTATCTCTGGGTGAGAAATTGAGGTTTTGGGGTTTTTAGTGTGTTGTGGATGGGAGCAAGATGGAGGGCACAGGGTGTTGTCCTGGGTTTCTTCTTCATGCCTCTTCTTCCTCCATGTCCATGGATTTGGGTGGCATTTTGTAATTGTGTGGAAAAATCCCCATTGCAGCTCTGTGGGATCAGTTATTGGGTTTAAAAGGGAAAATGTTCCAGGTGTCAGCTCTGAATTGGAGAGTTTAGCTTTAAAAGACCTGAAACAAGAGATTGTTGCCATTTTGTGCCTTCTAATGAAAAGGTGCAGAACTCACAGTTTTACTGATAAGAAATAATGAACACCTGAGTCTGAACATGAATTACTGTCTCAAGTGCCTTCAATGCAGACCCAGAGAAACCCAAAACTGGTACCCCCACACTTCTCCATGGGTTTGGGTGGCATTTTGTAATTGGGCAGAAAAGTTCACATTGTGGGCTCTGTGGGATCAGTTATTGGGTTAAAAGGGAAAATAATTTTGGTGTCAGTTCATAATTGGACAGTTTAGTCTGAAAAGACCTTGGAACAAGAGATTGTTGCCCATTTTGTGCCTTCTAATGAAAAGCTGCCAAACTCACAACAGTGAGGCTGTTTTGCTGATAAGAAATAATAAACACTTGAGCTCTAACATGAATTACTGTCTCAAGTGCCTTCAATCCAGACCCAGAGAAACCCACAGCTGGTACCACCACACTTCTTCCTCATGGGTTTGGGTGGCATTTTGTAATTGGGCAGAAAAGTCCCCATTGTGGGCTGTTCGGGATCAGTTATTGGGTTAAAAGGGAAAATAATCCAGGTGTCAGCTCTTAATTGGATAATTTAGTCTTAAAAGACCT
>JAWWLW010000058.1:2000303-2012563 GCA_035041385.1 Myiothlypis coronata
AAAAATGATTTAACCACCTTATAACCTAAGGGACAAAAAAAAAAAAAAAAAAGAAAAAAAAAAAGAAAGGGTGGTTTTGTAAGTGAAAAATGTCCTGTCAAAACGTCTGCTATAAAATTTCTCATTCTTAAGTAATAATTCTGAGATATTATCTTACTTAATGATTTAGGATTGGGGTTTTTTTTTTCTTAACCAGTCCCAAAATTTCCATTACAGAGAGAAAGGAACTGGCCACTGGTGACAGATTTTATGAGAAAAATATGAGCAGAGTAAGGAAAACAGACAGGGAAAAAAAAAACCCTGAGGATTTTGCTGGCGTATGATGTTCTGCCTAGATGGGGAAAAGAGAGGATAATCAAGGGCTTTGGGGGATAATTAAAAGGGAAGACAAGAGCAGCTTCCCACCTGAAGAGTGGGAAGTTCCTGTCTGACGTTCATCCTACCCAACATCAGCCAGTTCTGTCTGTAGGATGGAAAAAGGGGGAGATAAAGTGAGGAATTGAGGTTTTAGGGGAAACAAAGCCCCCTCCAGGCAGGCTCAGGTTTCTCCATTACCCAAAACCATCAAAAAACCAAATTCTTAATGCAAGAATCAAGCCCTGAGCACAAAACGTGGGTGAGGAAAAACAAGATTGGAGCTTTTAGAATGGAAATAAAACTGGTTTTTCGCAGTGCTTGAGTTTAGATCCCACTTTTTAACTTTGTCCTCACATTTGCTCCCTGAACAGCGTCAAGGGGAAGCAGATTTTGATGGTGATAAACACTAATTCTTCCTTATATTGGTTATTTCATCCTATTTTCCTTCCAAGGCTGCTCTAAGTCAGTGCCACTCAAGAGGTGGCTGTGGGGAAA
The DNA here is from genome assembly GCA_035041385.1 of Myiothlypis coronata. Lineage (NCBI taxonomy): Eukaryota > Metazoa > Chordata > Aves > Passeriformes > Parulidae > Myiothlypis > Myiothlypis coronata. The sequence goes on from JAWWLW010000058.1 coordinate 2,001,156, forward strand.
GGTTTAAAGCTGCTTTATCCTGCTGGGGGCAGGGGGGACAAGGAGTCAATTAAGAGAATAAACATCACTTTGAGCATGTGGAGAGGTTGGTATTTGGCTCTCTGCCTGGAGCTGTTCACCTGACAGCAGCTGCAGCAGAGGTGAAAGAGTGGAGAGGAGCCAGGGTGATCCTCACAGTGCTCCAACAGCACTGGGAATGAGGCAAATAAAGCTGTTTTAGCCTAAAAACTGAGAAGGTTTATATGGAAACCAGGAGGGAGGAAGAGATGGAGCCTTAACTTCACATTTCCTATGGCCCCACATTTCAAAATGCCTCTAATTTAGCCCAAAAATGTCTTTATTCCATTCCACGAAGTAACTCAAAAGCAGATTTGGAAAGAGTTGCCAAACATGGGGCTAAAACAGAATTTAAAGCCTCTGAAAAAGCCTGCGCCACAAAAACAACCTGGAATTGTGAAGAGGGAAGAGGGGACCTGTGTCAAAACAAAACTCTGCTTATCAATCTTTAATTGAGCTTGTGCATGAGGCAGAAGACATCAGGTATCAACAAAAGCAGACAGGTTTGAAATGAGAAGCAGATGGTCACCCCAAAGCTCTTGTCTTGGAAAATAAATGAGAGGAAAGAGAAGCAAATTGAGTAGCAGTGCCGGGTTTATATCCAGTGATCTGCTCCGAGATCTGGAAACAGTTGACAATTAATTGAAATAACACATTGCAAATTGTCACTGAAGGCTGAAAAATCTTCGGGGGGAAAAAATGCTGTTTGCTCTGGAAATTTGGATTGTGCTGAAGGCATTGTAAGGAAAAAATGTTACCCAGCTCAACCCAAATTTCCACAGAATTTTGCCACCCAAAACATTTGCAGGGATTTTAAGTACAAGCTGATATTTGGGGCTTTTTAACCATCAAGAGGTGAAGTTGGCCTTTCTCCAGTGCAAAATCCTGACTCCCTTTATGAGGAAAAAAAGAAATACAGCTTTTTTCAGATTTAAATAAAGCTGCAGAACCTCACCAGCATCCCCACAAGCACCTGGGTGTTACTGTCCAGCTGTTTGTTCAGAAATAATTCAGAATTTAACCTCATTCTTCTTAAACACAGGACACTTATCAAAAACATGGCATTGAGGCCAAAGAGGCTCTTCTAGGATTTGTTCTCCCTTATCTCCCTCATAAATAAGTTCTTTCTGCACTGGAGAAGGAGAAGGGAAGGAGGGAGGGAAATGCCACCCACTGGGAAGCAGAAAAGTGAAGGAAACCCAGGGTGAAATCTCCATTTTCCCTGATTTTAGCAGGTGTCTGAGTGCAGTGGCCAAGCAAGGTTGGTTTCGTGGAAAGGTATTTCCGTGTGTGGGGATTTTTGTTGTCACTGGTGCAGTATCAGGATTGTGAATCAGCAGGAGGATTAATCACAGAACACAGATTTCCTCTCGTGCTCCACAAACGTTCCCTGGGTCTGCTCCTGCCTGGAATGAGGGCACTGCTGCTCCCCAGTCCCCAAGGAAACAGCAAAGAGGGCAAGGGGCAACTGGAAAAAAAATATTAAAACAACCCCACTGCAAGACTTGTTTCCACTGGGAATTGGAAATACCTTCCTGCTGCATTCTTTCCACATCTGCAAGGGCCATACTTGGATTTCATTAAAAAATATTTCCCCTTATCTGGAGCAGGGTCTGACATAAGCCATGGATTTGTTACTCCTGACATAGTTTCTTTTTGAGCTGCTTGGGCTTTTGCTGCAAGATCTTGTTATTTCTGCCCTTTGTGCTGCTTGGGGAGGAGGCCTGGGGGTGATGGATGTGGCAGGATTTTTGTGGGAAGGTGTATTCCAGAGGCAAGGTGTAAATCATGGTAACACCACGTGCTCGTTAGCAGCAGAGACCCACTGTGGGTGTGCAAATCATGAGTGTGCAACTCCAGCAGGACCCTGGATGATCTGGGCACAGGGTGAACCTTTGGATGAATTTTTGGCTGCATTTTCAGCCCCACTCTTCTTTCTGTGACCGACTTCTCTCTGCATCTTTTGAAAACCTCTTGGGTTTTTTTCTGTCTTGGATAAGGGTGCTCTGTTAAGTGAGGTTATCACTGAAATTCATTTATTTCAGCAGATTTCTGTCCATGTTACAAAAACCAGAACCCTCATCTGCTCCTTGAACAACAAGAAGTCAACAGGAGTTTTATCACTGACTTGACTTCAATGAGAAACGGATCTTTTATCTGCCAGGTAGTGATAGGAAAAGGAGGAGGAATGGCTTCAAAGTGAGAGTGGGTTCAGCATTGAGATTGGGAAGGAATTGTTCCCTGTGGGGTGGGCAGGCCCTGGCACAAGGTGCCCCTTAATCCCTGGAGTATCTCCAGGCCAGATGGGGCTTGGAGCACCCTGGGACAGTGAAAGGTGTCCCTGCACATGGCAGGGAGTGGCACAGGATGAGGTTTGAGGTCCTTTCCATCCCAAACCATCCCATGATTCCATGATATGATGCTGATGAAAAAGAGAGAAGTAGAGGTGATGATAGTAAAAGGAATTATTTGCATTTCCCAAGCTACGAAGGGAACTCTCTTCTCTTTACCTGTCTGCATCCTTCTCTACCCAATAAACAGATATTTTGTTCATTTTTGAACTCCTACCTGGGCCTTAACATTTTTAGAAGAAAAGCCAATACCCTTCCTCATCTACTCTTGTCAATGAGAAAATGAAAGTTCTGCACTAGGACTCACAGTTCCTCCTAGCTCTGTGTGGGATACCAGAGGTGTAATTAATTGCTGCATTATTACATAGGGATTGTTTTGTTCTGGTGAAAGCAAAGGAAGAACCACAGACCTTTCCGCTGTGTCCTCAGATTATGATACAACCTTAAAAAGTGTTGGAGAGAAAACTTCCATAGAGGAAAGATTGTGGGTCCTCACCAGCACATCCAGAAAGAGGAGCTTGTTGTAGGGAATGGAAAACCCAGGGAATGGGGACTCTTCCTCAGGGGTTATTAAATGGGATTGACTTGTTTTGCCCGAGGAGAGGAGGCCGAGAGGGGCTCCGACAGCTGCCTGAGCATCAAGGAGGCGAAGCAGCAGGCAGAGGAAAGTTATTTAAGTGAAGAGACAATGTTGGCACAAGAAGAAATGGGTATAAATAGACAGAGGCTGGAAATCCCTTCCAATAGGAATAGTGAGGACACATGAAAGGAAATCAGGCCAGCTCTCCAAGCGAGGATCATGGAAAGCGATTCCGCGCTCTCTGCGGCGGCTGGGCCCTCTCGCCCAGGAGGCCCAGCCCCTGCTCCTGCCGAGTCCTTTTCCTTCTTCTGCATTTAATATTGAGCCTGGCACCAGCTGCAGCAGGGGCCCTGCACTGGTGAACTCAAAAAACAAGAGCTGGGGATGGGGTCTTGCCACCAAATCTGTGCCTTTGGGACAGAGCTGGATTCTGTGTGCAGCCCCAGGGCCCATCCAAGTGCAGCCCAGTCCAACTTGTGACAGCAGAAATGAGATCCTTTCCTGAGTCTGAAATGCCTCTTGGTGTTGTGTGAGCTCATGAAAAAGTCAGGATTATTTTTGTCTTTCTAAGTAAAAGGGGAAGATTTACTGCGCTGATTTGATGACCTGATGTGTTTTCTGGAGCAGGCCGCACTGTGGGCCTGGAACAAAGGGCGATGAGCGCATCCACCATTCTCACAATAGCATCTTCTCCCCATGGCACTGGGACAGACGTGGCTGCAGAAGGTTTGGAGCATTGAGCAGCTGGTTCCAGACAGGCAGAGGTTTGAACAGGCAGGAAAAACAGGATAGGAACAAGTTTCTTGCACTCAACCTCACTGTTACTCTTTAAAAGATTAAACGTCTTAAAGAGAGTCACATCTTGGTGTTCCCTCAGTGCAGCTTTAATCCCTGGTGCTGGGGAGGGTTTTAAAAGTGGTTTTTAGTCCTAGAAACTTTCAGTGCTTTGCAGTAAGAGGTGACCTTCTCCAGGGGACAGCCCTACCTGGGCCTGCTCAGATTCCCTGTCTGTCATCCCCAGTTTTTCCTTTTTTAAGACATTTTAACACAGTTTTTAATCTGTTATTGTTTTTTACTCTCTGGAGTGAATGTGGTGTTTGTAGTTAAAAGAAACCACCATGAATTCATGCAAATGAAAGGAGATATAAAATATTCTCTCATTGACAGGCCCCTCCAGTCTCTCATACTCATAAATAGGGATTTTTATCTCATCAATGGGGATTTGTATCTTTTAAATGGTCATTTTATATTATAAATGGTCACTTTTACATCATAAATGGTCACTTTTACACCACGAATTGTCACTTTCATTTATGTTTTTTTCACACACAAAACATGTTGTTTTTGCTTTTCCCCCTGGCATCATCTTCAACCAAGACCTCATACTTCGCCTCTAGTTTCAAACTGAACTTTCACAAACTGTTGAGCAAAAAAACCTTTATTATGATGTTGCTAAAACAAATCCGAGTACGTAAGATTGTCCCTTGGCAACCAGGGCTGCTGCAGGGTCAGCCCCGGGTCTGGAGCAGGATGTTGGCAGTCCCGGAGCCAGCAGCTCCTGTCCCGAGCAGTTGTGGCAGGAGCAGGAGCGGTGACGTTTGTGGCTCAGCAGGAAAGCTCTGGCTGGAGCAGCCGAGCTGAGAGCGCCGCAGCCACCGCGGCTTTTTCCAGGGCTGGAGCTCCTCGTGCCACCCCGCGCCCTTTCCGTGACTTCACGCTGCAAGCACGAGCTCCTCGCCTTTGTCCTGGAGGCCCAGCCTGGCCTGCAGGCCCAGCCCTGGCCCGCCTCGGGCTGCTCAGCGCTCGGGCCTCGCTCCTCAGCCTCTCCTCACAAACTGTTGTTGTCTCCACTCTTACAAAACGTGGGGCAGGGCAGGACCACGGGGTTTTCCTCTCTGAAACACCTTCTGCCTTTCTGAAACATCTACTTCCATTCTGGAACACCTTCTGCCTTTCTGAAACACCTTCACCCTTCACCCATTCTGAAACACCTTCACCTATTCTTAAAGACTTTCTGCTGTTCTGAAACACCTACTGCCATTCTGGAACAACTTCATCCACTCTGAAACACCTTTGCCAGTTCTGAAACACCTTCACCCATTTTGAAAAACCTTCTCCCATTCTGAAACACCTTCTGCCTTTCTGAAACACCTTCTGCCATTCTGAAGCACCTCCACCAATTCTGAAAAACCTTCACCCATTCTGAAACACCTTCACCCATTCTGAAACACCTTCTGCCCTTTTGAAACACCTTCGCCTGTTCTGAAACACCTTCACCCATTTTGAAAAACCTTCTCCCATTCTGAAACACCTTCTGCCATTCTGAAACATCTTCTGCTGTCCTGAAACACCTTCACCTGTCCTTCTGCCCTTTTGAAACACCTTCTGCTGTTCTGGAACACCTTCTGCCCTTCTGGAACACCTTCACCCATTCTGAAACACTTTCTGTTGTTCTGCAACACCTTCACCTATTCTGAAACATCTTTTCCCATTCTGAAACATCTACTGCCATTCTGAAACACCTTCTGCTGTTCTGAAAAACCTTCACCTATTCTGAAAAACCCTCACCCCTTCTGAAACACCTTCATCTGTTCTCAAACACCTTCTCCCATTCTGAAACATCTTTTCCCATTCTGAAACACTTTCACCCATTTTAAAACACCTTCTACCGTTCTGAAACAACTTCACTCCTTCTGTAACATCTTTTCCCATTCTGAAACATCTTCTCCCACCATGTCCAGATCTCTGATTTCACTCTCCTTGTTGCACCAACCTTTTCCTTTATATTACCCACCTTTATCCTCCTCCATGGCATGAAAGACTGACATAGCTGAGAAGAACCTAAACTTCAGTTGTGATGGATTGAGTAGAAATTCCTGTTTTTACCTATAATACAGAAAAGGTGATCCCTGAATTAGCCTCATCTGTCCCACTGTCCTGTAAATATCCCTAGTCTCTATGCCTTTTGGTTATTCCAAGAAGGCAGAGATATGTATTTTTTCTTTATCTCCACAGTTTATTCAAGTTTTTCTTTTATTGCTGTTCCTTTATTTACACATTTTTCCAAGTTTAGGGGAAGTCAGGCAGCCAAAACCACAACCCAGCAGACTCTTGCTTGCTGACTGATCGTCAGAGAAATTAGAAGCTCTATAGAGAGGCTTAATTCTATTTATTTTATTAATTTTTTTAATCTCCACTTCATGCAAAGGCCTCATGGATTGGATTTTCCTTGGAAAAGGACACTCCTAAGGAAATATTGGGTGAGTGGGTGATGAAGGCAAGAGGCTGAGTGCACTGGAGAGTCTGACTTAAAGTCAGAGAGATCAGTGGGAGGGTGGGAGCCACCACAATGTCAACAACTACTTGGAAAGCATCTCCCACTTAGAGTGGGATAGAACTGAGTTTAGGGAGCACTGTTTTATCAGAGGTGAAAAGATCATGGGTTTGTGTTCAATTCAGACTCTACTCTTAAGGAATTGGTGTGGAATTATCAAAACAAATTACTCAGTAAAGGAATAAACTCTCTGTACTTTCACTTCTCCAGAATCAGACAGAATATTACTCATAGATTCAAGATTACTAAAAAGGTCATGACCAAAAGTTTAGCTTGCAGTTAAATTCTAAGGATCTATTTAAAATATGTTTAAAGTGCAATTGTAATTATTTTTTCTTGTGTTTGGGTTTACAAAGGCCATCCCATCTCAGTCCATGAGGATGACGCTCACCAATGTTTCAGGAAAATTCATGCTGAGTGAATTTTAAACCAAAAATCACTTTCCAAGTGAGGGGGAAAGACTGAGTTTTTGGAGGATGTCCTCACTGGTGGGAAGAGCAGAAGAATTCAGCCAGAGACAGTCAGACTCACAGCATGCTTTGGGTTGCAGTGGACCTTGAAGCTCGTGTCATTCCAACCCCTTCCAGGCCAGGAAGCCAATCCCAGTCTGTCCCCATGGCAGCACGTCCTGTTGCTGTGGTGACACGGCTCTGTTGTCACTCTGGGTGAGCTCTGGGCCGTGCCAGGCTCAGATCAGGGCAGGACTGGGGCAGTGCCACACTCCCACGCTGCCCTGGGGAGTTCCCTTTGCTTCCAGCCCTGTCTGGGCTCCCAACACAAAGGCTTTGGCAGAGCTGCCTGGGCGGGCACAGGGAAGAGCAAAGGGCTGTCCTGGGAGCCTGGGAAGTGCCAGGAACACCAAATGTACCCCAATACTGGCAGCACCACCCCGGGGAAGGACAGTTTAAAGCAGAGTAAATAGCACATCCATCCCAGTATGATCACTCTGATGCTTACCTAAAATCAAGGGCCAGACAAAATTAAGGGAATAAAAAGCAGTTTTATTTATTGAAGGACCTTCAGGTCCATTTAGGGCAGACAAAGCCCACCCATTATGGACAATGGGTCATGGGTTTTCACACTTTTTTGGTCCATTTGCATATTGGGAATTGGCAGCACCCAACACACCAACTCTTTGTTTTCTACTGCTGCTGATGCCTTTGGGGCCACCAAAAAACAGAGGCCACACAAAATTCAAAGAATAAAAAGCAGGTATATTTACTGAAGGGCCTTCACTTACATTTTGGCCCACCCAAAATGGATCACAGGGCCACAGATTTTCATACTTTTATGAGTTTGGTCGATTTGCATATTAGGAGCTCATCTTCCAATTACAGCTTCAGCTAATGAAGTCATTCACCCCAAGTTTGCTGCCCCCAGCTCCCTTTTGTTTCCATCTCTGGGGCCTGAGGCAGTGAGGTGTCCTTGATTGCCAGGCCTGCAGAGGAATTGTTGTGTCTGCCCAAATGGGAAAGCAGCAGCTCCCACTGTACATGGAGTTTAGAGTTGTACACTAAAGAACAGCAGGATTACAAATAGATGAAAAACATAAAAGCCAAAATCCTGAAGCATCAACTCTGTGTTTACTCCAAGCTCAACATCTTTCTGGTTGAGCTCTCAGAGCTCAACATTTACCCCAAACCCACCCACCCACCTTGGCTCCTGCCCTCTGAGCACTGGAATATTCCTGCCCAGGAATATTGACATGCCCAGGAGAAACCAAACCACCCCAACCACGTGAAACATTTCACCAAAGTGCAGCTGCAAAAAGTATTTTTGCTGGGAGCAGTTGGAGCTCTTAATGACTGCTGAGCCCTGGGCACTTTTAACTCACCTAATCCTTTTTCCTACAACAGCCCCATCTTGGAAGAATCAACCAGGGACTGTGAACATATTTTCCAACTACTTACATTCTTGCCATATATTAATGATACATGGAAATGCGTGGACTACAAATGCAGCTTCCTTATGGTTGCTCCAGAGGAAGTTTCCATAGGCACCCAAACATTTGGACACTTATCCCAGCAGCTGAAATTAGCACAGGATTTTCAAAAAAGACCCTCAGGGTTATAAAGGTTTGATGGACCTAATTATAAAGGAAAAGAGGCTCCATGTGCTCACTTAGCAGCAAAGCCTGGGTTCATCCAGCTCTGGTTTTAAGGTGCTTAAATTAAGAGCAAGGTCATTTCTCCAGACACTGAATAAAGGGAGAGAGACATTTCCTCAGAATATCAATTTTTATTTTATTTAGAAGGCAAAATGGGGTGTAAATAGATAATTTTCAGGACTCATGGAGCAGTTTCCCATGATGTTTCATCAGTTCTCTGATCCCTGCTGCTGATAAAACTCAACAAATTTACTGCAAGTACAAAGTGGGCAAAGAACTTAAATAATTGTTATTATAGGTAATGGAAATCTGTAAACAGGTGAGGGAAGGAATGACCACCCAAATAAGGGGGAAATAATCGAACTGAGAAAAAAATCACCGGGACAAGTGATTTTAGTACCTTTCAGCCCTGAGACTGGCATTGAAATGCAGATTTCAGAGAAGTACACGAGGTGATGCGCACTTCAAAATCTGTAAGGAGTTTTCTTTTCTCCTGTTTCTCTTGTCTCATGATTGGATTTCAGTTTTGGCTTTGCCCAAACCTAGCTAATTATAGCCCAAAGCTGTGAGCTGAGCATGCAGGCAAGGCTGGCAGCAATCCCAGGGTCAGTTTTACATCAGAAGTGGTGCAAAACACTCAGTGATGAGCCCAGAGTGATTTCATGTCTCTGTCCCCAGCCAAGGCAGAGTCTCTGCTGATATTCCATCTGGAAAGGGCACAGCCACCACAAACAGTGGAGAGCTCCACGGCTTTGGCTGCCAAAGACCCAAATAATTCTCCCAAGTTGATTCATGGACCACTTGTTTCATGAAAGGTTCTTCAGTTTCCCAATTTTATTGCCCACGAGAAGTGATGCTGAGCTGTTCCCCAGCCAGTTCACTGGGGAATGACTTGCAGAAAGGGCTGACATTTCCTAAAGGAGGCCCAGGTTCAGCTGTGATGAATTTCCCTGGGGTAAAACGATCAGGAGAGGCCAGGATTAGAGCAGAAGGAGATCTATTGCTTCTGCACTCGGTGATAACTTTGTTATTTATGAGTAATAAAGAGGCAGGAATTTAAATACACATATCTTCAACAAACACCTGTGCAAGCCACCACCAGGTGGGCAGAGGGAGAGCTCCTTCCCAGTTGCCCAGGCACAGCAAATCAGCTCCTTGATGAGTTCACGCTGCTGGATTTGTCTCTCCCCACCTGGATAAATAGAACTCAGCTGTTCCCTGCCCCACCCAGGCAAGCAGAGCTCTCCAGGCCCTGCCATCCCTCTGTGCCACTGCTCTGCCACCTCCAGAGGTTCCTTCCCTGTGTTTAAAGCAGATTTAAAGGGTTTTAGAGTGTCCCCAGGGTTTGATGTGGCCTTGGCCACGTCCCCTGGGCAGAAGCGGGAGGAGCAGCGCGGTGAATTTGTGTGGAGTTTGTGGAGCTTTTCGTTTTGATCTGAACCAAGGAATGGTTTGGGTTGGAAGATCATCCTGTTCCACACCTTCCACTCCCCCAGGGTGCTCCAAGCCCCATCCAGCCTGGCCTGGGACACTTCCAGGGATCCAGGGGCAGCCACAGCTGCTCTGATCCAAGTGGGATTGGATTGACTGACTGCTGGGAGCTTGGTTTTATTAAAGGTTGAAGAGCCCAAAAACTTTCCAGCAAAGTTTTTGAGTCTTGTTTTCCTTTTTCTTCTCTTCTTTTTCAGACATAAGACAAAATACAAAATGTTACTCTCTGCACTTTTCTCTGAAATTAAAACTCCTTTGGAACACGTCAAGCAAAACAAAGACTGCTCTGTTCCCCTCTTAATTGAAAGAGCAATTAAGACATCCAGTCACACACAGCTGAAAGCATCTCTTGAAGCTGAGGCCATGATTAATTTTGGAGACTGGGGAGCCTTGAGTGTGCCCAGGACGAGCTCCCAGTTCCCCTGCAGACCCTCTGCTTGCCGGGGCAGGCACACAATTTGTGCGGGGTTTGCATTTTTCCCTTCCCTGAGCTTTCCTTTGAACATTGCTTGCCCTGATCCATCCTCTGACAGTCGTGTCCTTTGGCTTAGCTGGTGGCACTCACCCCTGACACCTCCTTGTCAGAGAGGCTTTTCCCTCCTGGGATGGTTTGCTGACATTGTTGTTTTTTATTGAAGTGTCCAGGAATTTGATTTTTACAGAGATAAGAGATCACCTGGCTGAGAGAAGTCACAAAAAAATGTTGTTCAGCATCAAAGAGAGGGAGCAGGAGAATTTAGGGCAATGGCAGAGACTTTCCATAGAACTTTAACCATGGAAAGTTTATGGCTGGATGATCCCTGGAGATCCAAAAGAATTGGATGTCAATGGGAAGAGCAGTTCTGTGAGAGCTCAGTCTGCACCCAGGGGTTTTATTTAAAATTCACCTGCAGCCCAAAAGATAAAATCACATCATAAAAAATCCCCCACACACTTCAGACTAAATTAAATAAATGTCATCAGTGGAACTGTGTGACATTTTTGGGGACAGCTAGAACCAGTGCAGCATGATGCGGCAAGAGTGATTTATATTTAAGTCTCTGAAAAAAGTTTGAAAGGAAAGGGATTTTATAACCTGGCTGGAAGTTACTCCAGGGATCAAATCCAGGGCCAACCTCTCTGTGAATTACAGAGCTGAGGGACAAACACAAACCTGACTCTTTCAGGGATTCTTTTCTATCAATTTGCTTTGATTGGAAGAGATCAGGAAGGAGAGATTCCCTGCTTTAACATCTCACAGTAGGATGAGGGGGAGGAGAAAAACCCCATTTTTTACAAGCACTGTTCAATAATTTCAGTGTTTGGCTTCTTGTTGGTGTCTGTGAGGGTCTAAAAGTGTGGCTTTGATTATTGGAATTTTGAAGATTGAAGATCTTGAGTTCATTTTGTGACCATCATGGTTCATCTTGGGTTCATTTTGGGAACATTTTGGCTCATCTTGGGTTCATTTTGTGACCATTTTGGTCCATCTTGGGTGCAGCCCTGGCT
>JAWWLW010000058.1:2033965-2046163 GCA_035041385.1 Myiothlypis coronata
GGAGCAGGAATTGTTTTGTGTCCCTGCTCTGTGCCCAGAGCTCAGCATCCCCTGATGTGAGCCCAGCCCCACACACTGAAGCAGCACAGAACCCGAAAAATAGAAAAGCATTAAAAAATATAATATAAATATGAAAATAAAAAACCTGAGGCACCACCAGGAGGACTCTTCCCCCAGATCCCCTTCCATGGTGGCCTCCAGCAGGTGCCTGACCCATCTGCAGAGATGACATCCCTCAGGTTTTAGCATAGAATCCCAATAAAAACCCATTTAAACTCCATCCCAACCTCACACCCTGTTTGCAGCTTTTGCAGAGTCCCTGAGCGAGAGTAGCTTCTGCTCCACAGCTGAAGAGCAGAGAGGGAAGGGCTGGAGCTCCAGAAGCTCCCAGCAGGCTCCCAAGGCACCACGAGGGACGGCTCTCAGAGGGGCAGCCAGCTTTCTTCTCCTCCTTCCTCTGCTTCAGTTCTCCTCCTGTGTGCTGGATGCTGAGCCCTCAGCAGTCACATCTTTCAGATGCTTCCATGGGCCTTGAACATTTATTTTAAGCCAAACTCAAGTGGCTGTTCCGTGCCTTGCCCCAGCTCACCCAGGGTGTCTGTGGCAGAGCCAGCAGTCAAGCCCAGACCTTCAAAATCCCAGGCCAGGCTTAACCACAAGACCATTCTTCCTCTCACAAAGATGATCCCCATCCCATAAGAAAAATATTCTAAGAGGATCTGAAAATATTTTAAAAAAAATCCTATAAAAATACTTAAACCTGAACAAATATGTAATAATTGCTATTCAGGATCCACGCAGGGGCTAATGAAAGCCATACTCCATAACCTTAATTTAAAACAAGCCCAATATTATTTTTAGGGTTTGGATGGGGATTTATTGCTTCTATCAGCAGTGTGTTTGGCACCCAGTGCCACACAAAACTCTGCTGTTTCATCAAAGCCCTGGCAAAAAAAAAACCCAAAACCCTCTGATTTCTGGACAGCTGCTTCATTTCCCTGATTAAAAATCCCTGCTGGTGTTGCTGTCCCCTTGGAAAACAGGGGGGCTGTGACACCCAGAGTGGGAGGCCAGTCCTTGCTGCTCTGAGCTCCCGGGCACAGTTTGGGATTAAAAAGCTTTAATTCCGGAGATAGGAGTTATGTAATAAAGCACAGCATGAGTCCCCAGGGCTGCAGGGGCCTGACCTTCCAGAGCTGCTCCCAGAAACCCAACCTGAGCAAACTCCTCCCTTTCCTCAGAGAGGATTTCCCTCTGCCTCTGGCTTTGTGAGGTGTGTGAAGGTTTCCCTCTCTGGGTATGTGAGGTGTGTGAGGGTTTCCATCTCTGGGTATGTGAGGTCTGTGAGAGTTTTCCTTTCTCTCTGGCTTTGTGAGGTGTGTGAGGGTTTTCCTTTCTCTCTTGGTTTTTTTGAGGTGTGTGAGGGTTTTCCTTTCTCTCTGGGTATGTGAGGTGTGTGAGGGTTTCCCTCTCTGGCTTTGTGAGGTGTGTGAGGATTTCACTTTCTCTATGGCTTTGTGAGGTCTGTGAGGGTTTTCCTTTCTCTCTTGGTTTTTGAGGTGTGTGAGGGTTTCACTTTCTCTCTGGGTCTGTCAGGTGTGTGAGGATTTCACTCTGCCTCTGGCTTTGTGAGGTGTGTGAGGGCTTCGCTTTCTCTCTGGCTCTGTGAGGTGTGTGATTTTCCTTTCTCTCTGGCTTTGTCAGGTGTGTGAGAGTTTTCCTTTCTGGCTTTGTCAGGTGTGTGAGGGTTTTCCTTTCTCTCTGGGTCTGTAATCTGTGTGAGGGTTTTCCTTTCTCTCTGGCTCTGTGATGTGTGTGATTTTCCTTTCTCTCTGGGTCTGTGAGGTGTGTGAGGGTTTTCCTTTCTCTCTGGCTTTGTGAAGTGTGTGAGGATTTTCCTTTCTCTCTTGGTTTTTGAGGTGTGCAGGAGCAGCAGCTGAGTCAGGCCGGGGGTGTTGTTTTCACACGTGAGGCAGTAAATGGTGTTCTCTCCAGAGGAACTGAAAGCAAAGGCACGTGGCAACACAGCTCATCTGATTTATTTATTTTTTTTTTCACCCCCTCTTTTTTTTTTATATTGTTTCTGCTTCTCTCATTCCAGGATCCAGGAGAGGAACTAACCACAATAATACCGGGGTTTTTTTTACAAGATTTTAACTTAATTTTGGTCGGGGACAAGAAACTCAAGTGTTTCTGGTAAACAAGAACAATGCAGGCTCTGTGAACTGAACTCAAAGTTCTGAAGAGCTGCAAAGCATCTTTTTGTCCTTGCATCCTCAAACCTCTTTTTTTACAGAAAAGGGTTAAAAGCAGCAAAAGAAAACAATGAAGGCATCGAAATAGCTCAGGCCAAGTGCAAAGCCACATTTTTCTGGTGTTTTTACCCCATGTCTCAGCACCTGCCAGCCCAGTGTCTCCTTTCTCATTACCCCAGCAATAACAAACCCTCAATCTCTGCCCTGGCCCCGAGCCTTGGAGCAGATGTGGTGGGAGGCTTTGTGAAAATAAATAGTGAGTAAACAGCCATGGCAAAGGCCAGGCTGGGCAGGGGGGAGCAGCAACCTGGCTTTGTCCTGCCCTGAAAATGCCAATTCCTCTTGAGCTTTGATTCTCTGTCTTTCAGACCAGGAGTGCAAACCACCTGAATTCCCCTATTTCCCCTCTTAGGGAACTGTTCAGCTTCTTGCAGACTCAAGAATCCAGTGTGGGACAGAGATTCTGAATAGAAATTAAGAATTCAAGAGTTTCTGGGACAAAAAAAAAAAACAAACAAAAAAAACCCCAAAACAAACAAACAAAAAAAAACCACAAAAAAACCACAAAAACAAAACCAAAACCAAACAAACAAACAAACAAACCAAAAAAACAACAAACCAAAAAGACCCAAAAAACCAAACAAAGAAAACCCCAAAGAAACACAAAAAAAACCTCCCCAAAAAAACCCCAAACCACAAAACCCTTTTGCTGCTGGATTAGTGCAATGTATAAACGTGTCCAGCTTTTTCGGGAGCTTTTTCCTGCCCGTTCGCTGATGTTCTGTGACCCCAACAGAGCCTCGGAGGGTAAAAACCCTCAGATAAAACACCTGTGAGTCAAACCTGCTTGTGTTGGGGTCACTATTGATCCCCTTCAGCCCACACAGTGCTGGGCACGAGCAGAGCCTGCCAAGCCCAAAGCCAGAGCAGCTCTTGGGCAGGGGATCAGAGTTCCACAGATGCTTTCAGGGCACTCTGAACACAAACTGACACCAGCACATCCACCTGAAATCGGGCACTCAGCACCGTTTGTGCTTTGCCACTGAGAATTAGTCAGAGGAAGGAGAAATAAGCCCTGGGAAAGCAGGAGCTGCTGCCTGTCTCTCCCTCTTTATCTTGTTATGATATTTGTGTCCAGCCGTGCTTCCCTCTGCACCCCGCCAGGGCTGGGAGCACCCAGCATCCTATCAGTTCACTTGGATTAATGATGCTCCATCAAAATGATTCCAAAAGAGGACAGAAATGTCTGCAGCAGTTAATCCCGGCCGTTGGGACTGTCAGGACATTGGCATTTTACACTTCAGTTCAATTACAAGACAAATCTGCTAATGGGACATAATCTTGCAGAGTAAACAAGGGAGCAGGGCGCTGATATTCTGGCAATTGATTTGTGCAGGGTAAATGGTGCAGAGTAAAAGCTTCGGGAAGCCACATGAGAGAGAGCAGCCCTGAGCTTGTCTCCTCCTGCTTTCCCTTCCCTCCTTCCACAGGAAAAAAGAAAAAAAAATTGTAATGTGAGATTGTTTTTAATTGTTTTTAATTGTATCAGTGCTGGGCTGGAGGGACACCCCACACCCAGCAGGGTCACCTCCCCTCCCTTCCCTCTTCTCCCTTCTCCCAGCTGTGGGGAAGCAGGTCAAGAGAGGGAACAAATCAAACAGAAAAACCTTTGCTGCAAAAGGTGAGACCCCAAATCCCTGTCCTGCAAAGGAGGAGGCTGGAGAGACCTGGGGCAGCTCAGCAGAGCTTGGCAGTGAGGGACCAGGGGCTGGGGGTGCTGATGGGGGACCCTGTGGGGCTGGGGGTGGTGACAAGAGTGTCCTATGGGGCTGAGGATGTTCATGAGAGACCACTGTCAGACTGGGAATTCTCATGAAGGGCTCCCACGGGGCTGGGGATGCTTCTGAGACACCCCAGTGGGGCTGGGGGTGGTGACAAGAGCCCTCTGTGGGGTAGGGGATGCTCATGAGAGTCTCCCACAGGGCTGGGGATGCTGCTGAGAGATCTCAACAAGGTTTGGGATGCTGATGAGAAACCCCAGCAGGCCTGAGGATGCTGGTAAGGGGCTCCCATGGGGCTGGGGATGTTCATGAGAGAACATTGTCAGACTGGGAATTCTCATGAGGGTCTCCCATGAGGCTGAGGATGCTGATGAGAGACCCCAAGAGGGCTGGGGGCAGTGACAGAAGTCCTCCACAGGGCTGGGGATTCTGCTGAGAGATCCCAACAAGGCTTGGGATGCTGGTAAAAGTCACCAGTGAGGTTGGGGATGCTAATGAGAAACCTCAACAGGCCTGATGAGAGACCCCAGTGGGACTGGGGGTGGTGACAAGAGTCTTCTATGGGGTAGGGGAGGCTGCTGAGAGACCCCAGCAAGGCTTGGGATGCTGATAAATGTCCCCAGTGAGGCAGGGGATGATGATGACAAACCCCAACAGGACTGGGGATGTGGACAAGGGACCATCACAGGGCTGGGGATGCTGATAAGAGACCCCCACGTGCCTGGGGGTGCTGATAAGGGACTCCCATGGGGCTGGGGTTGCTGATAAGGAATCCCCACCTCCCTCCCCAGTCCTGCCCCCCAGCCCAACTCTGTCCCAGCCCTAGCAGGGTCCCAGGTCCTGACTGCTGTGCAGGGCAGCTGAGCTGAGAGCCCTGAGCCTTCCTTTGACTAAAACAACCTTTAAAGGTTTAATTAAAGCAGCTCTGAGTGATGCAATCGCCTTCCCACACGGGCTGTGATTTCCCAGGGAGCTGCTGGGAGCCTGGCAGTGTCATTCCTGTTGTTGCTGCACACTCATCACACTCACATCACACTCACATCAAACACTCGTCACACTCACTCGTCACTGCCCTGGCTCCCCCTTTGGAGAGCAGGAGCAGGAGGAATGAGCGTGGATCCTTTGTGCTTGCTGCCCAGGGAGGTTATTTACAGCCCTGAAAGCTGCCTGGTCACCAACACCCTCCAACAGCCACTCGGACATGGTGTTTTCATTAAGCATTTATGGCAGAGCAACTGCAATTAAAGATTCATAAATCCTCTTGCATTACAGCACACCCAGAGCAGGAACTGACCCTGGGTCAGCTTTCCTTTGTCTTTTCTTGTTTTCTGAGGACAATAACGAGCTGGGATCAGCTGTCAGTTGAAAGTGTACATGCTGCTTGTTCAGGGGTTTGTCCGAGTGATTTTGGTGCTGATGGAGGAAATTTTGGGTCTTTGTTGAAGGGGAAAGGGCCTGAAAATTAAATCACAAGTTGGTTTGGGGAGACCTCCCAGGCTCATTGTCGCCCTGGCTCAGTTCTTCCAGGTAGAAATGCACTTCAGACAGCTGACCTGAGAGAGGCTGGGGAGTGCAAGGAGCTGAACCCAAAATACCCCAAATACCTCCTCCCCAAAATACAGCATCCATCCAGACACTGCTGCTGGGCTCTCTCCAAACCCTCATCTGAAGGAATTTCAGGGTTTGTTCTGTTCTGGAGGGACATTATTGTATTTGTGGAGTTCCCAGATGAAGGCAGGAATGATGAATCTGATTCTGTGTGCTCAGAAGGCTAATTTATTATTTTATGATACTGTATTATATTAAAGAATACTTAACTACACTATACTAAAGAATACAGAAAGGATACTTACTGAATGCTAAAAAGATAATAATGAAATTATTATTGTGACTCTTTCCAGAACCTCAACACAGCTTGACCCTGATTGGTCAATAAGTCAAAATAATTCACATTAAACCAATGAAACAATCACCTGTTGGATAAACAATCTCCAAACACATTCCAAAGCAGCAAAACACAGGAGAAGCAGATGAGATAATTATTGTTTTCCTTTTTCTCTGAGGCTTCTCAGCTTCACAGGAGAAGAATCCTGGGCAAAGGGATTTTTCCAGAAAATGTGAATATGACACAGAACATCACACCTCAACCCAGGAATTGCTGCACTCATTCACCCATCTCCAGTCAGGGGATTTCACTGGAAAGGGCGTTGAAAGCAAGGAGTGACTTTGGAGATCTGAAATTCCCCAGTGAAATGATGGCATTGGAAGTATCAAAAAGAACTTGGCATGATTGGGTACGTCCAGATTTTGTAGAGCATTTGGAAGTGAAGTCGTGTGTAAATTCCCTTTCTCAGAGTCCCATGGGACTGGGTTTTTCCCAAGACTTTTCAAGCTCTTTAATGAAAACAGAATTTGCCCTTTCTGCTACAAACTGGTCCCAACTACCCAGGCTGAGCCCAGCTTGAACTCTGCTCTTTGGGCAGGAGGAGTGGGGGATTGACCCCTTTGTCTGCCACAGCTTCACCAATTGTTAAACAAAACCCTTCAAATTACACCTGCAAATTCCCATTTCCTCATCCAGGCAGTGAACAGACTTCAAACCAGCACTTCAGCGTTTCAGCATAACCATGTTTTGGCTCAGAGCAAAGTCCTGATCAATCCATGGATGTATTTTTCCCTAATTTTTCAGCCCTGGAGTATTTTTTCCCCTCTTTGGAAGCGGTGAGCGTGCTCAGGCTGCGCAGCACACCCACAAATTCTCATTTTCAGAGGGTGGTTGATGATTTCCGAAGCAGTGACAGAAATGTGTGGGTCACAGATGAGCTTTGATGTGTTTGAGGAACTTCAGCACAGCTGGCACAAAATTCTGCTTCTCCAAGGCTGGGGAGAGGAGGTTTTGCTGGGGCAGGAGGGCAGTGAGAGCTGGGGCAAGGTTTGGGATTGAGACTTCAGATAGAAATTATTTGGGACCTGGGTTTTGGGTGAAAAAACTCCTGTGAATCTCACTTTAAAACTGCCCCTTCCCCATGAATTTTATAGCCTCTGTTCAAAATATTAAATCCTCTGTGCAAAACCCCCTCCTCCTCCTCCTCTCCACACTTGGATTTGGGATTGAAATTTCAGATAGAAATTATTTGGGACCTTGCTTTTGGGTGAAAAAGCTCCTGTGAATCCACGTTAAAACTGCCCCTTCCCCATGAATTTTATAGCCTCTATTCAAAATATTAAATCCTCTGTGCAAAACCCCGTCCTCCTCCTCTCCACACTTGGATTTGGGATTGAGACTTCAAATAGAAATTATTTGGGACCTGGGTTTTGGGTGAAAAAGCTCCTGTGAATCCACGTTAAAACTGCCCCTTCCCCATGAATATTAAATCCTCTGTGCAAAACCCCCTCCTCCTCCTCCTCTCCAAGCTTGGATTTCCCAGGGTTTCAGGGCTGAGGGAGGTGAATTGCTCAGCCCCAGCTCTGGAACCCCCTCCCCAGATGTTTTGCCCACCAAATTTCAGCACTGAGCATTTCCCTGCTCTCTGTGCCCAGTCTGGCTCTCCCCAGGGAGCAGCAAGAACGTTTTGACTTGTGACAGATGCTTCCTTCACAAGGATATTTTCCAGCCTGACTTTTTCCCAGCCACCTCATAAAAGTAAGGGGTTTTTTTGGGTTTTTTTTCCTCATTTGAAACGAGTTGTTTGAACTGGTGGGGGCTGCTGGAGGCGGCTGGGGCATCCTTGAAAATATGTCTTGTGATTAAAAATGAAAAATAGAATGCCAAAGTAATTAACGTGTGTTATTGGATGTACACTGATGATTACATTATAGAACTGGTTATCAAAGGATTACAGTTAAGAGGTTTAATATTCTCCAGCTGATCCTGGAGCAAATTAATCTGCTCTGACCTTTACTGTTCTTTGTTATGTCACCAGGGTATCATTTGAGCTACATCATCCCTTACCCCTCTCAGGAAAGCTAAAGAAGGAAGGAATTTCAGAAATTTGGCTTTTAGGGGAAAGATTATCAGAGCAAAGCTTTGCTGGTTCATCATAACTGATCAGCTGAGAGAAATAGATCCGAATGGCAAACTTTGGAATCTCTGCAAAGATTGGTGTAAGAACAAAAAAAATGTGAAAAAAATCCATTCCCTGCACCAGGATCAGGTTCAGTACAGGATAAATCAGGAGCTGTGGGTGCCATGTTCTGTGTTAAGAGTCCTGTCCCTACAAACAGAGCAAAATCTGAAGCCAGGCCTTGGAATCCATCAGGTTTAATCCCCCAATGTCCAGAAGAAACCCCTCCAATGAAGAATTTCTGCATCCCAGAGCATTCTCCCAGCCATGAGGTCATTCCCAGCACAGTGGATTAAAGCCCTGCTCCTTCAATCCCACAGATTCCAACTCCACAGATAAGGAGAGCTGCACCACCACGGATCTCTGAGCTTTTTGTCTGACTCAGCAGAGAACAAAAGGCTGAGCCAATTAAACCACTGACATCTGCTTTTTTCTGTGCTTCTGCTCATGTCCATGTAAAGGAATTTTCACAGCTCTCCTCCACTGCTGTCGGAACAGCAATTTTGTCGTGGATCAGGGCTGGAAGGATGGATTTTCCTGCTGGAAGAGTGAAAATGCACCAGTCAAACACGGGGTCAAACACACCTTGACAAGGACAGGCACCCAGGGATTGTAAAATCAGGGAACATCCAGGAAAATCTCCTGGAAATGGGGCCTGAGCCAGCTCTGAGAAATCCAAACTCTTTGTGGAGAAGCCCCAGGTGCACAAACCCCAGTCAGCTCCAAGGCAGGAGGGAATTTCCTGCTCCATCCCTCCATGGCATGTTGAATTTCCTTCTGTTCCACCCTGGGCTCTCCACCTCCCGATTAGGAATTTTTTGGGTGGAAAACCTGATTATTCCAGAGGCTTTTGCACCTCCAGTCACTCAGTTTAGGAACAGTGCCATTCCACCCCCTCCCTGGAAAAGGAAGGTCTTTAAAAGAAAACCTTTATCCATCTCACACCATTTTCACATTCCCATCCAGATTTTCCACCAGAGCAGCTCCCACTTTTCCCTGCACCAATTTCCAGTTCTCCTCTGCTTCAGTTTTCCTCCTTGCTCTGGATTTGGATTTGATTAGATAAAAGGACACAGCCTTTCCATCTCAGAACAAATTGCTCCTCTGAATTTCTCATTCCTGAGGAAGGTAATATTCATGTTTCCTAGGAAACTCAGAGCACTGCTCACTGCAAACATCATCTTGGCATATTTGAGGAATTAAGGCTTCTCTTCCATCATAGGAAAAAAAAAAAATAATGATATTTATCAAATCTTTTTCTTTGTATGATCTTCCCAGAAAGGGAATTAGACCCTTATTGTTCCCTTGGATCTGCCGAGTCCTGGATTCGAAATTATTGCAGATATTCTAATTGGAAATTATTGCAGATATTTGAATTTGTAATTAGTGCAGATATTTGGATTTGAAATTAGTGCAGATATTTCAAGTTGAAATTATTGCAGATATTGTAATATGAAATTGTTGCAGATATTTCAAGTTGAAATTATTGCAGATATTTTGATTTGAGATTATTCTCTACTGCAGAAAGCACCTTCCTGGTGGCACTGAGGAGTTGTGTCACCCCCAAGGCTCAGAAGGAATTTTTGCTGAAGTAGGGAAGGTGAAATGTTCGTGTAATCCACATCCTGATAAATATTCTTCCAAGGAAAACCTGAGCCTGGAATTCAGGGCAATGCTCCTCAGCCTTTACCCTCCCAGCTGGAGGTTGGGTTTGGATGGTCCAGGGAGCTTCTTTGGCCACTTGAGAGCTAAAAAGCCTCTTCATGGGGTGATTTATCCCCCCAACCTGAATGAAACATCCCTTTCTCTCCTAACTCGCTCCAGAAAGAGCCTGGAACCACCTTGGATGCAACATCCAACTCTTGAATATTTAATATTTAATAAAACCTTCATGGATGTCCTCAAAGGGAGGTCACATGTAGGACCTCAGCCATGGATTTATAACTCAGAAATTCTGTTCATTTTACTTTTATTCCTTTCTCTGTTTATGTGGGAGTTGTCAGTCCATTAAATCCAAGTGTTTGCATTTCAAGATGGAGAATTCCCAGAATTTATTCCAGGGACACAGGGAATGAGGTGTGCAGAACTCCAGAGGGGAAGGCTGTGCTCTGTGAAAATCACAGGATTTGGGAGGACACCCCAATGTAGGGTCCTCCAGTGGTGCGAGAATGTTGAAGAAATGAGGATTTTCTGCAGAGTCCACTCTTGATTTGTCCAAAAGGAATCAATTCCCGAGTTCCACCATGTTCCCATTACCAAATTCCACCATTCCCAAGTCCCACCACATACCCAATCTCGAGTTCCACCCTGTTCCTATTCCCGAGTTCCACCATGATCCCATTCCCAAGAAGTTCCAACATGTTCCCACTCCCATGTTCCACCATGGTTCCCATTCCCAAGTTCCACCATATTCCCGCTCCCAAGTTCCACCATGATCCTATTCCTGAGTTCCACCATTCCCAGGTTCCACCATGTTCCTACTCCAAAGTTCCACCATGTTTCCATTCCCAGGTTCCACCATTCCCAAGTTCCACCATGTTCCCATTCCCAAGAAGTTCCACCATGTTCCCATTCCCAGGTTCCACTGTGTTCCCATTCCCAACTTGCACCATATTCCCATTCCAAAGTCCCACCATGTTCCCACTCTCAAGTTCCACCAAGTTCCCATTCCCTAGTGTTTCCATTCCCAAGAAGTTCCACCATGGTTCCCACTCCCAAGTTGTACCATGGTTTCCATTCCCAAGTTCCACCATGTTCCTATTCCCAGGTTCTGCCATGTTCCCACTCCCAAGTTGTACCATGGTTTCCATTCCCAAGAAGTTCCAACATGTTCCCACTCCCAAATTCTACCGTGTTCCTATTCCCAAATTCCACCATGTTCTCATTCCCGAGTTCCACCATTCCCAAATTCCACCATATTCCCATTCCCAGGTTCCACCATTCCCAAGTTCCACTATGTTCCCACTCCCAAATTCCACCATGTTCCCCTTCCCAAATTCCACCATATTCCCATTCCCAGGTTCCACCACCCCCATTCCCACCATATTCCCATTCCCAGGTTCCACCACCCCCATTCCCACCATGTTCCCATTCCTCTTTGTGGGTAAAACTCCCCAGGCTCTCCTGAGGGTCCCGGGAGGTTCAGGATGTGGAGACCCTCGTGGTCTTTGCTGGCTCCCCAAATCACAAAATCCTTGGAGTTCTTCAGGTACAAATTGGGATTTTTCCACATTTTCAGCACTCATTTCCCATTTAGTTCATCAATTCTTGGACCTTTCCCCAAGACATTGCTGGAATTTCTGGAGGTGCTGATGCTTCACTCTTTGTGGGAGCAGAACCGGGGCTACAGAAAAATTCTAGTGGGAGGGAAAAATCCCTTTTGAAAATTTTTATTAAAAAATATATATATACATATAAGGAAAATTTGCTTTTTTTCTGGGATTGTCCTGCTGCTGTTGCTGCAAACCAGAAGCAGGACTGGTGTTCCAGGCTCTCCTGATGATTCAGGGAAATTCAGGATGTGGGAGACTCTCGTGGTCTTTGCTGGCTCCCCAAAGCACAAAACTCTTGGAGTTCTTCAGGTACAAAATGGGAATTTTCCACATTTTCCCATTTAGTTCATCAACTCATGGATCTTTCCCCAAACATTGCTGGAATTTCTGGAGATGCTGACGCTTTACTCACATCCTGCTCTTTGTGAGAGGAGAACCGGAGCTACACAAAAATTCTAGTGAGAGGAAAAAACAAAATCCCTTTTAATAATTTTTATCAAAAAAAAAGGAGAAGGAAAATTTGCTTTTTTCTGTGATGATCCTGCTGCTGCTGCAACCCAGAAGCAGGACTGGTGTTCCAGGCTCTCCTGAGGATTCAGGGAGATTCAGGATGTGGGACACCCTCGTGGTCTTTGCTGGCTCCCTGAATCACAGAATCCTTGGACTTCTTCAGGTACAAAATGGGAATTTTCCACATTTTCTGCACCCATTTCCCATTTAGTTCATCAATTCATGGATCTTTCCCCAAAACATTGCTGGAATTTCTGGAGGTGCTGACGCTTCACTCACATCCTGCTCTTTGTGGGAGCAGAACCAGGGCTACACA
>JAWWLW010000058.1:2069875-2083425 GCA_035041385.1 Myiothlypis coronata
TATATATATATATATAAGATATATATATAAATGTGGAAAATGTGGAAAAATGTGGAAAAGTGATTATATATATTTTGAGATGTATATATATAATAATATAATATATATCATATATATATAATAATACTTTTATTATTTATATATTATGTATTTATTGTTTATTTATTTATATATTTAGATAGAAATAAATATAAATAAATATATTTTCTATATTATTATTATATATAATATATTTTTATAACTTTAGATATATAATAATATATATATATATTTTATATATCATATTTTATATATATAGGGAAACAATGATGTTCATTGGAAAAAACATCCCCATGTGTCACTGTGACACCTCCATGGTTTCATCAGAGCCTGGGAGGGTCCCCAGTGGTGGGACAGGGACACCCAGATGGACACAGGGGTTTGTGCCAGAGCCCAGCTCAGCTGTCCCTGCCTGGGGCAGAGGGAATTCATGACAAAGCTTGGGAAGAAAAGCCAATAACAGGATTGAAACGTTCCCACAGGTTTCTCTTGAAGAGATCTCCAGGATAACTCGTGCTGATGGTGAAATGCGGTGCCAGGTGAGATTTTATCGCTAATTCCAGGTGCCCAGGCTCCAGCCAACTCTTGGGAAGCTCCATGAGGTCATGGATGAACGGGCTCCAAGGGAGAAAAAGGCAGCACAGATGATTTTCTCCAGCAGATTCACTGTGATAAGCACATTCTGGTGACTCAGTGCAGAGCAAGGCGGTGCTGGATTTTTCACATCCATGAAAAAAAATCACGTAGCTTAGAAAAATCCAATCATGCTTTTTTTTTTTTAATTATTATTTTGTCCACTGCTTGTATTTAAAACTAAATATAATTAATAGGAAATCTGTGGACACGGACTGTACATTACCCAAGAGTGAGGTCAGAGTTTGTAGTGTGACGGGAAATTAAAAAAAAAAAAAGAATAAAATCGCTTCCAGTCGGTTCTGAGGCAGGTCCTGAGTGACCAAATTCCCTGTCCTTTGAAACCAATCCAGGTCACGTTGGCTGGGGCCCGATTCAGCGTGGAATTTGTTTTTCCCATCATGTGAGAGGGAGGAAACGTCCCGTCCAAGGAGGGCGATGTCAGCTCGGACGCAAACGGAGAGGCCTCAGCAACTTGAGACCTTTCTGCTCTGCCTCGTGCCCAAAAACCCTCTTGGAAGGGCTCACAACAAACCGAGAGCTCACTGGAAACATCTCCCTTGTTTGTTTTGGCTCCCAGAGCTTTTCTAAGTGTAATTACCAGCAGTTGAGAAATGGAGAGGGTGAAAGAATCCTTGCGGTTCATGCTCGGGGGCAGCAGCTCGGGAGACCTGGGTTGATTTCTAACCCCTGTCACGGTGTCACAGCAGGAATAAAAAAGAGATTTAATTCATTTGCAGGTTGATTTGTACAAGCAGGGATGAGGCTGCCCTGCAGCAGCAGCTCCTGGCACTGAGGTGAACCCTCCATGTCCTGCTGATTTAATGGAATTCAGGCGGATATATATAATTATACACCCATTTTTTAAGGTTTATATATCAATACATAAACCTCTCTTAACAGCACCACGCTGCTTCAGAGGGGGAAAATCCCCCGTTCCTGCACACAGCTGCACATCCCTTTAAGCCAGAGGATAGGGATGGATTTGTGCCCTGCAAGGACCAACGTCTTCATTAAGATCCCTGTTTGCTGGGCAGTGACAAATCTTTCCCTCAGAACGCGGTGATTAAGGTTTAATTTTATTCCGGATTATGGGCAGCTCCACTTGCAAAGCAGCCCTGGGCCAAGGTTGGGCACATATTGCCTGGAAATGAACGTTCCTCCCCAAAGTGCTTAAGCAGCTTTGGATAAGAAATGATGGTTTGGGGAAGATTAGGAGCGTAAGGAAGATCTCCAGGCTGAGAGGAAAGTGCCATTGCGGGTTCAGGAGGAAATGCTGAGGGTCTGAGCCTTCCAAATTGCTTGGGAGAGTTGGAGGGAGATGGTGGGAAAAGGACAGGGCAGTGAAGGTGGTGGATTTAAAAACAGCCTAATTCATGGGGATGAGGTGGGGGTGTGTGTTTGTAAATCACCAGCAGGGAAATTTCCAGGTTTAATTTGCTTAGAGAACCAAATCAGCATTTCTGGAGGTTTTATGATGTGGAGCATCACCTGAGATGAAGTTTAGGTGTCATCTTAAACACAGTGGGGAATAAAATCTGTCCTGCCCAGCCCAGAGATGAGTTTGGACGATGGGCAGAGGGATGGAGGAGAAGCAGAGGGGAAGGAGGAGAATCCACCCGGGGCTGGGATGCAAATGTTTGTCCTGATCTGCAATTCCCTGTTCCTGCAGATCCTCCCCGCTCTGCTTCTCCTCACAGGTACAGGTTTATTGTGCCAGAGAATGGTATTTAAATAGGAGCAGTGCTGATTATTTGTTCTCAAACACATATGTTCTTCCCTCCCCTGAGAGCAGGGGGAGGAGGACAGCGATGAGAGCCGGCGAATGTTTCACCCTCGCTGCAGTGACAGCTTTGATTTGTGAAACAGCTTGGAATAAAACCCCAGTAATTTTTCATGGAAAAACCAGTGGACATAATTTTTGTGTGTCTCAAAGAGAACAGCAGAGAGCTGAAATGCCTGGACACACCATTGTGTGAGTGCCAGAATCCTGGATGGATATAAAACTCAGTGTTTTCAACCCAGAGAAATAACATTACAATCATCCCTGGTTAAGCAGATTCTGCTTGTTTATTGTTTTCCAGTATCTGCAGCCCTGCTCATCAATTTTTCACATTATTCCTTGGCTGTTCCCTCGTGTTCTGTCTCTTTGCTGGTTTGATGTTTTGTCCTCTGGAGATTTCTTCCATAAATTTTTATTATTTCCTCCGAGAAATCTTTTTTTATGATTCCCAGTAAGAGCTGGGGCTGTGATATGGTGAGGGGAGGGCAGAAAGCTGGGCAGTGGAAACTCCTTTAACTTAATGCCATGGAAAAACCCCTCTGGCTCCCTGTCAGCCAAAGAAGGTCAAAAGCAGCCCGAGCTGCAGCTGTGCCAATGGATCCTAAATCCAGTATTTAAAATCGATCTCCAGCTTCATAAACACCACCCTGACAGTGCTGACAGCAGCCCTGACATCAGCGTGATGACACAGGGCACAAAAATGACTTCACACTGCCAGCTCTGCTCCCAGCCAGCACGGGAACAAGGCTGGGAAAGAACTTTTGTTTAATTAATTAATTATTGGTGATGAGCTCTGCTCAAAGGGTGAGGTGGGACTGAGGGGAGCAGAGCTGGGCTGGCTCAGTG
The DNA here is from genome assembly GCA_035041385.1 of Myiothlypis coronata. Classification (NCBI taxonomy): domain Eukaryota; kingdom Metazoa; phylum Chordata; class Aves; order Passeriformes; family Parulidae; genus Myiothlypis; species Myiothlypis coronata. The sequence goes on from JAWWLW010000058.1 coordinate 2,073,177, forward strand.
CTTGGGGATGTTTGACACGGGTGGGGCAGGGGTTTAAAGCAGATTTTGGGCTCACCTTGGCTGTGGGATGAGGTTTTCCAGGCACTTCCAACAGCAGCCCATCACTCAGTAATGGTGGTGGTCATCAGCTTTGGAGGAGGTTTTTGGAGATTCATCTTCAGTTTTCCAAGAGATTTCTGGAGATTTATTTTCAGTTTTGAGGGAGATTTTTGGAAATCTCTGTGATCTGGATGAGGAAGGTTCTCAAGGAGCAGAGCTGGGCTGAAATCTCATGGAAAACCAGACTTAGACATTCCCAAAATTGCTGGGCACATCCAACACCAGCCCATCGCTCAGGTGATGAACCAAAATCTTCAGCTCTGGAGTTTATCTTCCATTTTTGGGGAGGTTTTTGGAGATTCTTCTTCAGTTTTAGAGAACATTTACAGAGATTTATCTGCATCTTTGAAGGAGATTTTGGAAATCCATCTGACTGTGACCTGGATGAACCCAACCCTACACAGGGAATGAGGAAGGTTCCCAAGGAGCAGAGCTGGGCTGAAATCTCATGGAAAACCAGACTTAGACCTTCCCAAAATTGCTGGGCACATCCAACACCAGCCCATCGCTCAGGAGATTAACCAAAATCTTCAGCTCTGGAGATTTTGAGGAGGTTTTTTGATATTCTTTTTCAGTTTTAGAGAACATTTACAGAGATTTATCTGCAGCTTTGAAGGATATTATGGAAATCCATCTGACTGAGATCTGGCCAAACCCAGCCCCACACAGGGGAATAGGAAGGTTCCCAAGGAGCAGAGCTGGGTTGAAATCTCATGGAAAACCAGACTTAGACCTTCCCAAAATTGCTGGGCACATCCAATACCAGCCCATCACTCCAGTGATGAACCAAAATCCTCAGGTCTGGAGATTTTGAGGAGGATTTTTAGGAGTTTTTTTTATATTCTTTTTCAGTTTTAGAGAACATTTACAGAGATTTATCTGCATCTTTGAAGGAGATTTTGGAAATCCACCTGACTGTGACCTGGATGAACCCAGCCTTACACAGGGAGGTTCTCAAGGAGCAGAGCTGAGCTGAAATCACAAGGAAAGCCAGACTTAGACATTCCCAAAATTGCTGGGCACATCTCCCTGAAGAATGAAGGAAGTGGGGTGTGCTGCCATCACTGCCCTGACAGTGCTGAGCCCGTGGATGTCCTTTCTGAATTGGATTAAAATCCAGAACCACCTCCATTAAATCATCCAAAGCCCAACAGAAATATTTAGGAAAAGGGAATGTTCCAAGTGACCTCAGTGGGATTCAGGGAAATGGTTCTGAGCTGACAAGAATTCACAGGGTAACTCCTTTTTTTAATGAAATAAAGGGAGCAGAGAGGCAACCATTCTGACTTGACAAAATTAATTTTTGCCCATTCCAATGAGCCCCACCTTCACTCCATCCATGAAAATCTGTGCCAACAGAATGAAAATAAACCCAATCCAATGGGAACAGCATGAGGCAGAATTTGGGATTGTGTGAATAAATCACTGAGGTGGCATCACTGGGGCAGCAGGGATTTATTCCAGCTGAGGATCTGGCCCATGAAATGGGAATAACTCCTTCTGCCCTGTGATTTATGCTCTCCAGTTATTGACTGCTCCAGAATAAGCCTCTGTTATAAACAATCCGGGCAGCAAAGAAGGCAATTGTGCCTTAATGAGCCCATGGTTCAAAGCACTGCCCTGCTACATTGACCCTTCTATAGATCAGAAAGTCTCCTTGATTTAATTACCTCACAGAACCCCAGACTAGACAGCTCCAAACCTCATTTATGCCCTGATCTTGCTATTTTTTTTTTTTATTTTGGTGCACTTTATAGTGATTTACAATTCAGCCAAGGGACTCTTCAGGCGGCCGAGGAGAATTGTTTAGAGGGGTTTGTGTGCAATTACATTTTTCTGAAGGAAAGAAAAAGAGAAACAAAAGCACATTTTGAGACTCAAACGTCTTGTCTCCTTTCCCAAGCACAAATAATAAGCATTTCTGCCTTTTTAAGTGTAAAGGACTAGAAGCTTCAAGGGTAGAATTAAGGGAATTTCAATCAGGGGCCAGACACTGCACACACTGGAAATGTTCCCATTTGGAAGTTCCCAATCCAGTCATGCAGGCAGCTTTCAGCAGATATTACAGGATTGTTCCACCAGGATTATCTCAGCTACCAGGGTATTTATTTTCCCCTTTCCAATCTGTGGCACAGAGCAGTGGAAACAATCCAACGTTCCCTTGCATTCACCAACACCTCATGCCTCCTGTCTCAGGATGAGATGAGCCTCAAAACATCCTCCAAAATTAATCCAGAATTAATCAAACAACCAAGATCCAGATCTCAGTTTCATCTTAATTTCTTCTGGAGCAACGCTGAGCTGCAAAGGTGCAGCAAACAGCCCTGGCTCCTCTCTGCTGCTTCCCTGGCACATTCCATCTCCCATCCCACATTCCATCTTCCAGTGGGATTCCATCTCCCACTGCAGGGAGGCATGGGAGATACAATCACAGCTGGAAACCACAGAATCATGGAGAAGTCTGGGTTGGAAAGGACTTTAAAGCCCATCCAGCCCCACCCCTGGGACCTTCCATGATCTCAGGATCTCAGGATCTCAGGATGCTCCAAACCTGGCCTTGGACATTGCAGGGATGGGGTAGCCACAGCTTCTCTGGAAGTTCTGCTGCAGAGAGCACCAGAGTTGGTCATGGATGGTGCTTCAGGTCCAAAAAAGGACCAGGAGTGGCTCTGCTGGGGCTGGGTTGAGCTGGAACCTTCCATCCACCTGGCCCAGGCCAGAGCAGCTCTGGTACCTCCAGTGCTGTCATTATATCTGATATTTGGTGGTTGTGTTTCACCCTTCACCTTCTTGTTTTGTGACACAATTGGATCACTAAAAGTGCCACATTATTCCCTTTCTTCCCCTCCCTCTCCCCTTGATTAGTAGAGACAATTATTACAGCTTTAACAGGGAGAAACAAGTTCCCTCTGTCCTTTCCCAGTCCTAAAAATACAAGAGTGGGTTTTTTTTCCTGAGGAGCTGGTGATTGAGGTTTAAATGTTCAACCAGAATACATTAAAATGCTCTAAACATCCAGGAGAAAAAGGGAGCCCTGGTACTCAGAGGAAAGTGGGGTGCCTGAGCTGACTTACAGCACTGTAATTATTGGTGCTGTCAGAGCTTCAAATCTACATTATTTTTAGGCCCCCGTCCAATCCACAAAAAGATCTCTAAAATAATTGCAAAAAGACCTCACTTGAAGACTGTTTGTTTTGGAAAAATAGAAATCTTTGCTCCATTTCAGCATATTTCATCTTGGAGAGCAGTAATATATTATTTGTGTTGAAAGAAGGCAGGGGCTTATTCAATATTAATAAATGGTTTACAGCACGGGTTAAAGTTCTTTTCTTATTCTGCCCTGCAACCCTGCCCAGGAGGCTCCACTCCTGGGGGAGAAGATGTTTCTGCTGAAGGGGTTTGAAATCAAAAATAAACAATATCCACAGGGTACAAATCTGCCCAAATTGAGATGTTTTCTGCTCAATATTCTGCTGCGTTTTGCACATTGGTGCTAATTAGTGGTGTCAGCTAATTAAGAGCAGAATGTTAATAGGGCACCTGGCAGGGCAGTGTGCTGCTGGCCAGGACAAAGGGACCTGACCCATTCCTGGTGCAGGCTCTTGGTTTGGAACCCCCTGAGCCCCAGACAGGGCCTGGGAGTTGTGCCAAAGTCACTCCGTGACACCAAAGACTCAAAGCCCAACTGTCTGTGGTCAGAGACAGGAAAGGGGTGGAAAAGAGGTACCAGGAGAGAAGGGAAAGGGAAAAACCAGATCCTAGATCAGGGGGATGCACTTGAAGGATGAAATTTAAGGTCCCTTCCACCACAAAGGGAAAACCAGATCCTAAATCAGGGGATACATTTGAATGCATGAGCTTCAGGGTCCCTTCCAACTTTAAGGTCCTTTCTCTTTTTCCAAAGGGAAAAACCAGTTCCTAAATCAGGAGGATACACTTGAATGGATGAACTTCAAAGTCCATTTGAACCCAAAGGGAAAAAACAGATCCTAAATCAGGAGGATGCACTTAAATGGATGAACTTTAAGGTCCCTTCCAACCCAAAGGGAAAACCAGATCCTAAATCAAGGGATGCACTTGAATGGATGAGCTTGAGGGTCCTTTTCAACTTTAAGGTCCTTTCTCTTTTTCCAAAGGGAAAAACCAGATGCTAAATCTGGGAATGCACCTGAATGAATGAACTTTAAGGCCCTTTCCAACCCAAAGGGAAAAAATGAGACCCTAAATCTGGGGGATACACTTGAATGTATGAGCTTTAAAGTCTCTTCCAGCTTTAAGGTCCTTTCCCTTTTTCCAAAGGGAAAATCAGATCCTACATCAGGGGATGCACTTGAATAGATGAGCTTGAGGGTCCCTTCCACCCCAAATGGAAAACCAGATCCTAAATCAGGGGATGAACTTGAATGGATGAACTTTAAGGTCCCTTCCACCCCAAACCACTCCATGGTTCTGTGGGTTTCTCTGGGGAGGTTTGCAGCCTGCAGGTGACAGAAGTGATTGAATTTGGGATGCACAGAGCCAAATAAAAGCAAATAACACAGTATGGTGATGTGATGACTCTTACAGGCTGTATGTAAATGCTGCAGGATTTGTATCTTGTACTAGATTGGTCAGTGAGAATTAGAATATTCAACACAGAAGATTTATTGTATTGGAACAGGAACTTCGCTCTCTTACCCTCTTACGCTCTTACTCTCTTATCCTCTCTCTCTCTCGTCCTCTCTCCCCCTCTCTTCCCTCGTGCCTGCTCTGAGCTGTGCCTGGCAGCTCCCAGCAGGGCCCATTGCAATAAACCCCAAGTTCCATGACCTGGCTTCAGGGGTGGAAGCCTCCTCTCTTCTCTCAGGCCTGCTCTGAGCTGTGCCTGGCAGCTCCCAGCAGGGCCCTGCACTTGTCCCTTTGCAATAAACCCCAAGTTCCACAACCAGAAGAAGATTTATTGTATTATAACGGGAACCTCGCTCTCTCATCCCCTTTACCACTCTCTTTACCTCTCTCTCCCTCTCTCTTTACTGCTCTGAGCTGTGCCTGGCAGCTCCCAGCAGGGCCCTTTGCAATAAGCCCCAAATTCCATGACCTGGCTTCAGGGATCTCTCATGTCTGTCTGTCCTGACCATCCTCAGTCATCCCACTGATCATCCCGATGCTCCCACTCCTGTTCCTCCTCAGTGGGGTTTGCACCTCTCCTGCCTGGGCACTGCCCTGGCACCTCTCCCACCCGTGCTAAGCTCAGGTGCCACTGGAGTGGCTCTAAAACCCAACCAAAATCTGCTTTTTTGTACCACAAACAGGACAGAAGGAGCAAACTCCATGGAGATGGACACTATTGACCACATGCCTGGGTTTTTGATTAATTACAAACCAACAGCAGAGTTTCATAAAACCAAATCATCTTCAGTGCTGTTGCTTTAAACATTACCCAGGCCCTACTGCAGAACCCAGAGATGCTGAGGGCAGAAAGCTCCTTCCCCTCGATCTTTTACCTCAATTTTTATTTTTTTAAGTGCTGCTTTTCAGGGCTCCCAAGTGCTGGGGACTCCTCTGCAGGCAGCGGCTGAACGGGGCTGTTTATTTATAAGAGTCAACCAGAGCCACACAAAAGGTTATGGCCACGGGCCAAATGTCTTTGACATCATAGCCTGTCATTAATGGCATAAATCCTCCGTGATTTCATTTCCCAACTGAGCCAACCAGCATCTCTCCCAGATTATTTCAAAGGGGAAAAAAGTCTAAACATTTACCTTCAAACCCCAAACAGATCGTATCGTTCCATTCTGCCTGCCCCATATTAAATATATTCTCTTGCACATGGCATTTTTATGGCAGGTTGTGACCACTCCTGGAGCTCGTTTCAGAAGGAGATAGGCTCAGAAAGAGAAATTTTCTCATTATTCCCTAAGGGCAAAACCAAAAAAAAATTACATTTCATTCAACAAAACCTTTTCTAACCACTGCACTTTGCTGTTTTAATGTATTTTTGTCCCCCACTTCTCTGTCTGAAGGAGAGAAATATTTAAAAGCTTGTTCTCAGTGCCACAGCCTCTTCAGTGTGAGAATATTTCATGTGGAGAGGCAGGAAAAGTTCTCCTTCACACCATTTTTGTCCCCTTTTTTCCATCATATCCATAATACGCACATTATTATGATATTATCATATTATTATATATTGTAATATTATTATGATATTATCATATTATTATAATATTATTTATGATGGAATAAAGGGGACAAAAATCGTGAAAAACATTAGAAAATCACTCTGAGCATGAAAAGTCTGAATACACCTGTAATACCTGAATATTTTGTTTTAAATCCTTTGGGGTTTTTAGTCTTCCTCACCTTCTTCTGATGCACTGCTTGATAAAAAGCCAGGTGGAAAATATTTGATAATAATATCAGATCATTTTTGACCAATCATTGCTTGTCACTGAACTGGGCCTAAAATGCCCAGGAAAAGTTTTCCAAACCAGGGCTGCCACTAAACCTGCTGGGATAAACTAGGAATTCTACAATTACAGACAAAAGGAGACAGTCAGAGGGTTGGGTTTGCCCTCACTTTTTGGAATATTTGCTGAAATGGCTCCAGTTTGAGATGAAAAGAGCCTGACTGCACTCCTGTCCCCACGGGCAAATGTCCAGAAAGTCAGGGAAGCTCCCACTTATCAGCTGCCCTGGAGGAGAAGTTAATTATCTGCAATTACAGATCCTAATGAGCTCAAAGAAGGCGAATTTAGGCTCAGCCCAAGCCCAGGTCGGGTTTTAGGGGCACCATTGGAGGTGATTTGGTGCCAGGTCCTGGAGCTGCCTTTGCTCAGCCCCTGGAGGGCTCTGGGTCCCAGGGAAAGGAATCCCAGGGAGCATCCAGAGTGCCCAGGAGGATCCCCAGGCTGAGAGGATAAATGTGGATTTTCCCAGGGCAGAAAGAACCCTCAGGGGCTTGAGAGAGAGAGAAGCAAATCCCCCCAGCCCCAAAAGGACAGAGCAGGGGCTGGACAGGACAGCACAAAGGTCCCTCTGAGGCACCATCCCTGCCTCCACCCCACCTCCACCCCACACCACCAAAGAACAGCAGAAGGACCTCCAGCATACCTGAGGAAATAAAAATTGGCCGTTTCCCCCTTTTTATTTTGGAGTTTTGGAGCAGGCTGGGATCTCAGGAGGCATCGGCGAGCGAGCGCTGCCGACAGCAGGGCTGTGTCAGAGCTCTCCTGCCAGAGCCAGAGTGAAAATATCCCTGCAAAGCACCAGTAGCTTCATTCTTATGACTAACACATCCCAAAGGTGCCATAACATGCAGGGAGGCAGGGAATTCTGGGGTGCTGGAAGGAGTACAGCGAGAGGAGGAGCTGCAGGCCAGAGGTTCTGAGCAAAGCCAGCGAGTTCTTTTTTTTTCCACAATTTATCATCCTACTTTTACTGAGCACACAGATGAAAAGTCCCACAACTCCAGCACGGGCTGAGCCAGCCAAGAAAAAGAAAAGCAGCCTGCTCTGCTTCCCCAGGGCACAGATTGTGGCTGTTTGTTAATGGGGTTTGATACGTGCAGGAGACAAACTTCAAGGAAGGAATGTGGTCATCTCCTATCAGAGACAGGATCTCCCCTGCTGGAACTGAGTGTGTCTCTCTCGTGCTGGGGGCAGGCAGGGCCTGGGGTGGAATGTGGGTGGGTTTTGGCACAAATCTCCCAGCGCAGGGCTCCTTTCTGGGCAGCTCCTGGGCTCTCACAGCGCTGCTGGGAATAGTCACAGAATGGTTTGGGTTGGGAGGGACATTAAAGGTGAGCCTGTTTCACCTCCTGCCATGGCAGGGACACCTTCCACTGTCCCAGGCTGCTCCAACCGGCTTTGGGCACTGCCAGGGATCCAGAGGCAGCCACAGCTGTGCAAGGATCTCACCCCTCTCACAGCCAGGAATTCCCAATTCCCAATATCCCATCCATGCCTGCCCTCTGGCAGTGGGAGCCATTCCCTGTGTCCTGTCCCTCCATCCCTGTCCCCAGTCCCTCTGCAGCTCTCCTGGAGCCCCTTTAGGCTCTGGAATGCTGCAATAAAAGCATCCAGGAGCATTTTCAGGAGCAATCCCAGCTCTCAGCCCTTCCTCACAGGAGAGGTTCTCCATCCCTGTGGTCACCTTTGTGCCTGCTCTGGACTCTCTCCACGTCCCTCCTGAGCTGGGGGCAGAGCAGCAGGAGGCAGATCCCAAATGCTCAGCTCACAGACATTCCCTTGGATGATGTGTCAGCAAAACTCCACCAGCCTTTAGAGTAGATAAAGTCACCTGTGAAAATGCTGGGCAGGTTCTCCTTCAGCACCCACCACCATCCAAACCAATGCAGTGACATGAAAATATCCACGGGAGGAAACCTGCCAGACTTGGAGAGTCTGAGGCTTTCAAGCACCACCGAATTAATTACACCTCAAACATAAGCAAATGGTTTTAATGTGTAACAAAACACATTAAAACATTTTTTGTGAACTTTAATGTGTAACTTGTTGTGTCCAAGTGTGAAAACACAGGACACAACAGGAATGTTTTATTCTTTCTGGAGCAGTGCCATTGATGGTGATGCCTTCAGTTTTAGCTTTTAGCTAAAACTTTTTAGCTAAAACTTGTTTTAGTTTTAGCTTTTGTATTTTTAAGCTCCTGTGCTGCATTAGGGCAGGACTCTGAGCTCCACGCAGAGGGTCAGCAAGCTCTGCTCACAGTTTGGGCAGGCAGAACAATCCACGCCTGAGACCTGAGGACCTCAGACCCCAAAAAATATAAATAAAAATGAATCTAGAGGGGAGCAAACTGGGAAAATGTGACTTCATTACCTAAAGCTGTAATTGAAGAATTAACCCCTGATATGCAAATAGACCAAACTGAGATCTGCCCCAAAAAGTCATGACCATCATCCATCTTGGGTTAATTGGACAATTAATCCTTGATATGCAAATAGACCAAGCTGATATCTGCCCCAAAAACTGCTGACCATCGTCCATCTTGGGTGTAGCCTCTGTGTGGGAAATTAATTTATAGAAAATTTATATTAATATATTTATGCAAATAGACCCAACTTGAATTTATAGAAGATTCTCAAAGCCTTTCAGATTCTCAAATTCTCACCTCTGCAAGGCTTTGCACTGCCCAAGGTGGAGGCCTTTAATAAAAACCCACTTTATTCTCTAGCTCTGCCCAGCCTCTGTTCAAGGAGCCCCTCCAAGGCATCAGTGGGGCGGCACAGCAGCAGCATGGCACGATTCCTGCAGAGGACAAAAAGGAGGGACAGTGCTGCTGCCATCTCCTTCTCCCTGCTCTCTCCCAGTGGTTCCATGCCTGGCTGGTGAGAGCACAGCCCTGAGGAGGAGGATGGCTCCCTGGGAAGGCCACTGGGGATGACAGAGCTCTCATCATCCCCACAGAGCTGCGCCTCTGCCTCAGCCAGGGCTGTCACAACACGCTGAGCTCCAGGGATTCCTGCGGGAGCTGGGCTGACACAGCTCCTTCTGATTTGCATGGATTCACAAGTCTCACACAGTCTTTTTGTCCAGAGGTTCTGAAGATGTTTAGTCAGTGCATACCTGGAGTTAATTCGATGGAAAATCTGTCAGAGACAATGGCAGGGGACAGGTGGTGCCTTTTGGGCCACCTAAAAACAGAGGCCAGGCAGAATTAAGGGAATAAAAAGCAGTTTTATTTATTGAAGGGCCTTCAGGTACATTTAGGGCAGACAAAGCCCACCCAGAATGGACAAGGGGTCCTGGGTTTTGACACATTTATAGGTTTGTTCCATTTGCATATTGGGGGTTCATCTTCCAATTACAGCTCCAGCTAATGAAGTCATTCACCCCAAGTTTGCTGCCCCAACTCCCTTTTGTTTCCATCCCAGGGCCTGAGGCAGTGAGGTGTCCTTGATTGCCAGGCCTGCAGAGGAATTGTGTCTGCCCAAATGGGAAAGCAGCAGTTCACACTGTACATGGAGTTTAGGGTTATACACTGCAGAATTGCAGGATTACAAATAGATGAAAATATAAAAAGCAGAACCCTGAGTCATGAGGGATGACCTGACAATGGCACCGAGCTGCCCCTGTCCCTGCAGGGCCCAGGGGTGACAGCAGTGCTGGGCAAGGCCGCGGTTCCAAGGAGGTGCAGGGGAAGCTCTGCAGGA
>JAWWLW010000058.1:2086956-2100475 GCA_035041385.1 Myiothlypis coronata
TCCATGGAGGAGATGCTTTGAATAAATCCCTGCTTTATTCTGTGACTCTGCCCAGCCTCTGCTCCAGCTCAGCCTTCTCAAGGCATCAGTACAGCCTCAATATCTGCCCTGGAGGCCACACAAATCAGGATTTCACAGCTCTTTGTGGCTCCTGGAGGCTGTGCTGTCCCTGTCCTGGTGACACAGGGCTGGGGGAAATGAGGGATGCAGATTACACCCAGCCTCTTTGGAGCTCAATAAGGAGATGTTCCAGGCAGACACGAAACACGGGGATTTCAAGATGCCTTTCCTGCTTAATTTTTTAATCCCTTCCTGATGCTCTGGGTGCTTTCATCCCTCCCCCCTTCCCTGCTTTGGAGCTTTTCTTCCATTTCCACTCGGAGCAAGGAATGACCTGGGGCTCTGCAGTCCCAGGTGTGACCTCAGGAAAGCTCCTGGGGCAGATTTTCCCTGTCCAAGTCTCGTTTGTGTTCTCCCCTGGGAAATAACGATGGGATCACCTTTCCTCCTGCCTTTGGTGGAGGCAGAGAACGAGCTGTCTGTTCCTCAAGAGCTCCAGACAATGCCTGTGCTCAGACAAGCATAAACACAGCTCAATATCCCCCTCCAGACCCATCTCCCTCCTCCTTTACACACACGGGCTGCACACACCGAGCTCATCCTCAATATTTTTTTTTCATTTTTTTAATTATTTATTTAGAAATAATAAAATAAGACATAATATATAAAAATCTGTACAATCCACAATTTGTGCAGTACATTAGGAAGACTTCGATACAAAAAGGCTGCAATCAGGAAAAATAGTCATGGACAACTGTCAGATGCCGAGATTGTTCGTCTCACAAGAGCTGCAGGCCAAAAAAAGTCCTTACAAAATCAGCTTCTGATGGGCTGTGGGGTGGTAAACTATGCAGCACCTTCTACTCCACAATGTGGTGAGCAGCCAGAATTAAAGACATTACAGTACTTCTCAGTTTTACCTTGTGTAATCCATCGTGACAAAGAAAAACTAAGAGAACAAATTAAATATCTGAACCCTTTGTCTTTTTCCGAGGGCTTTCCCTTACACAGGAGTGTTTTCACGGCTGGGAGAGTCGTGAAATTCAATTAATTAAAGCCAGCTAACGAGGGAGGATTCCTACCCCGGCCACTTAACCCAGGAGAACTCACACAGAAGAGACGGAGGGAGGGAAACATCCCCAGCCACCTCTGCTCCTGTCACTGTACACAGAATTATGGGTCAGACAATGTGTCTCATTCAAGTATTTTCAGGGAAGGGCAGAAATAACATATTCCCCCCCGGCCCCTAAGCAAAAGACAGGATAAAAGCTTCCGTGTGAGCCGGGTGAGCCAATTTATCCTGGATAAAGAGGCTGAACCAGGGCCTGGGGCAGGCTGTGGGTAGAGCTCCGGCAGTTCAAAGTTTAAAACGTAAGGTTTAAAATGTAAAGTTCAAAATGTAAAGTTTTAAATTTCAAGGTTTAAATTTCAAGGATTAAAGTTTAAGGTTTGAAGTCAGCCTAAGCTTGGCCCACGATCAACGGGAGCTGAAGGAAAGCTGTCAGTCACTGTCTAGTCCTTAAAAATAATTTATTTTTTTAATTATTACTCCAATTCGCTGGTGAGAAAGCCAAAATCGATGGGAAAAAGAGGAAAGGGACCACTTGCAGGGCTCTTCCCAGCAGCTTCCCAGAGCCAGGGCTGAAATGTGGGATTCCCTGGGCAAAGACAAAGGGTTGGGAAAGCAAGAACAAGCAGAGATTAGCAATGGATTACACCTGCACACCCCCTCCACACGGCTCCGGGAGCTCTGCAAAAACGCCAGCAACTAGAACGTGTTCTCAAATGAAAAGTCCATGCTTAAAAAATAAATAAAGAGAAGTTCAGAGCATTAGGAATCCTATAAGGCTTGCAAGTAATTTGCTAAAAATCATGCTAACCTGTAGCATCTAGTCCTAGAGAGCCGAGACTGCTGAGCTGAATTGATACTTTTTTTTTTTTGTGGCCTTTTCGTTGTCTTCTCCTTGTCCTCCTTTACAGACTTCTATTTACATTTGGCTTTAAATATGAAAATACTTGATAAACTTTATAAAATGTACAATTTTTTTAAAAATATTTCTGAAAAACCGACTTGAAAAACAAAACAAACAAACAAGAAAGAAAAAAAAAAAAAAGAAAAAAAGAAAACAAACAAACCCAAAACCTCTGCACCAGAAATGTTAAAGGGGAGGGGATTTTTTTTTTTTTTTAACTCTCTGGATTTCTTTTGTATCAAAGAAATGAGCAAATCCTGCATTTTCCATCCCTCCCCATCTCTCACCCCTCTCTCAAATATCTCAAGTATCATTGAGTGGGAGCGCTGGGCACCTGGGGGATGCTGATCTGACACCAGGTCCCCTTTCTGCTGCCCAGCCTCCCTTTCCCCGTTGTGTTTTCGTGCCCTCTCTGTGTCACTGAATACTCTTTGGTTTGGTTTTTCTCCTTGTGCAGGAACATCACCCTTAGCAGCACTAGCAGCACCCTGTTGTCTCCACCACTGCTGACCCAGAAACTGCAACCAGACCATCTCCAAATGTCCACCCTTCCCTTCCTCTTCCATCCTCCCACCCCAGGAACAGCCTCAGGACTTGCACTTCATCCTCTGCCCTCTCCAGGAGCCAAATCTGTGTTCACACCATGGAAATTCCCCCAGTTTCCAACCCTGTAGACAGCATCTTATCAGAAACCAGTTCATTGCAGGCATTTCTTCCAGGCAGGGCTGCCAGGGGCCAGAGGCCTTCACAGACATCCACGTGCAGAAGACACCAGACCTAGAACAAGCTGTTTTTTAATGGCATACAGTGATCCAATACTGCAAGAGTCATCTGGGATTGCCATCCCCACCGCCCCCACGAGCAGGGGCCAAGCACAGCTTTGCTGTCTCCTTGAGCTTAGAGGCACAGAGAATTTAAAGCCTTCTGGGTGAAGGAGCCAAAACACCGCCAGAGCTTTGCTGAAGGTGACAAAATCTGCTCGGTGACGAGTGATGGGTGAGGGTCACCCGCTGAGCTGGGTGATGCTGGGGAGGGAGGCAGGAGATGGAGCTCCCTTTGCAGCCTCGTGCCCCCCAAAGAATCCCCCTCTCTCTCCACCAGACAGAAATCCACCTCCCTCACAGCCCTGCCCTGCTGACGAGAAGCATTTTACACAAAAAACATCCCTCTGCCACTCCTGAGTGCTGTGCTGCCAAGGCCCTTTCCTCCTCTTCCTTCCTCCCCAAAAAACTCTTCTGGGGGTTTCTCTGCTGCTTGGCTCATCCATGGCCAAGCTCCAGCAGCCTCTGGCATCAGCCAGCAGCTCCACAACGTGTCCATGGCACAATTTCAGGGAAAGCTCCTCTGCTCAGAGCTGGGGAGGCCAGGGAGGACACGCAGATGATGCTGGTTTGCTTCCCCCAACTGAGTTTTTTATCCTACAAGAAAAGAGGGATTTTATTCCCCCCACAGAACAGGGGGAAAGAGGAGGAGGCCCAGCTTGCTTTAGATCCGAGCCTTAAGCCTTTAGAATAAGGTGCAAAATAAAGGTCTTAAAAAGAAAAGGAAAAAAAAAAAAAACAAAAAGAAAAAAGTCAAAACCAAAAAAGTGTCTGAGGTTTGATTTTTGTTGTTGTTGTTGTTGTTTAAAGCAGCCTGTTCCTTTTTTTTTCCTTTTTTTTTCTTTTTTTAAATAAACTCCACTGTGCAAAACTGTGCATTTTCTTTGGTATCCACTTAGGTAGTTTGAACTTAGTACTTTTTCCTATGCATACATATCTTTTGTCTTGTTTTTCCTTTAGACAGAGAATTAAATTCTCCCCCCAAAAAAATAATAATTTTGCTGGAGGCTACTGATTGGCCTGATATTACATAATGCCCCTTATGTAATTGGAAAGAGAGAAATTGATTCTAGCTATCAACTACTGGCCTCAAAAGGAGTTTAAACTTTCTGGCAACATTGGCCTCTCTGAACTGATCATGAGCTTTTCAACCCAAAAAGTTCAACACTGACTTTTTTTTTTTTCTTTTTAAATTACACAAGAGAAAATAAAAACTACACTGCAACAAAAATAACCATTTGTGTTCATGTAGTTAGCAGCAGCTTTTTAAAAAATAATTATAATAATAATAATAAGGCAGATTCTTGCCTTTGTTATGCCATTAAAAACATTCTTGTTCCCTAGAGAGAAGCATTCTGGAAAAAGTTGAAAACAAAAAATAATAATAACCCAACCAAAGCTTGCCTGCAAGTTCAAGTTTTGTAAAAAAATATATACATAATTTATTCTACAACATATGTGCCTTCTGTTCATACTTAGACATGTTTAGTGCTTTGTGTTTAGAGTTCATTTCCTGTCGTCCCTCCTCTGAGGACAGCCCTAAAACCAGCCTGGGTTCCTCGGGTCTGCTGCCTTCACGCCACTCTTCCACAGTACCGTTGTCTGCAAACTCTTCTGGGCCAACTTCTCAGGTCAAGGAGCCCTTGCCCGACGGACACGGTGGGCGTTTGTCCTTCCAGCCCCGCGGCAGAGGCAGAGCCCTGCCAGTCATATCTCCGACTCCCGCCGCAGCGGCCGCGGCTCCAGGGGCACCCCCGCCTGGTTGTGGTGCTCCATGTCCGGGTGGGTGTCCGTGCTCATGCTCTCGGGCACCCCCGTGTCGATCTCGTCCTCCTCCTTGCTGCTGAGGGCCACCTCGTTCTCGTAGCAGAAGGAGTTGGCGTTGGAGAGGATGTATTTCTTCTCCGCTAAGTCCCTGGCACTGCAGATGGGTGTGTTGGGCACTTCGTAGGTTTTGTGGAACCTCGAGTAGTCCACCTTGTAGTA
Organism: Myiothlypis coronata; assembly: GCA_035041385.1. NCBI lineage: Eukaryota > Metazoa > Chordata > Aves > Passeriformes > Parulidae > Myiothlypis > Myiothlypis coronata. The sequence continues at coordinate 2,091,797 of JAWWLW010000058.1, forward strand.
GTTCTTCTCCTCGAAGAGCACGGGCTCGTAGCGGTGGCCCCAGAGGATCTCGTTGGCCAGATATGAGCTACGGCACTGCGTGGTCATGGCGGTGGCCTCCACCATGCCCTCCAAGATGACCACGATCTCAAAGTCAGCATTGTCCATGTCCTGTTTGCTCAGGTCGTACAGGGGACTGTCCTCATCGATCTCGTGCACTATTGTAATGGGGGAGACCAGGAAGATGCGGTCGATGCCGCTGTCAAAGCCCACGTTGATGTCGATCTGATCCAGGGGGATGTACTCCCCTTCCGACGTGATCCTGGATTTCAGGAGCTGCGCCCGCACGTGCGCCTCCACCAGGTGGCTTTTCCTCAGGTTCCCTACGCGCCACATCAGGCACAGCTTCCCGTCCCTCATGGCCACCACGGCGTTGTGGCTGAAGACCAGAGTCTCGTTCCTCTTTTTTGGCTTAGCCATCTTTGCCATGACGGCGCCAATGATGAAGGCATCGATGATGCAGCCCACGATGGACTGGAAAACCACCATGAACACGGCGATGGGACACTCGTCGGTGACGCACCTGAAGCCGTAGCCGATCGTGGTCTGAGTCTCGATGGAGAACAGGAAGGCTGCGGTGAAGCTGCTCACCTGAGACACGCAAGGCTTGCTGTTCTCTTGGTTCTCCAGATCCCCGTGCAACAGCGCGATCAACCAAAACACACAGCCAAAAAAAAGCCAGGAGAGGATGAAAGTCAGGCAGAAGATCACCAGCATCCACCTCCAGCGGATGTCCACGCACGTGGTGAAGATGTCGGCCAGGTAGCGCTGCCCCTTCTCGCCCACGTTGATGAACTGGACGTTGCAGTGCCCGTCCTTCTTGACGAAGCGGCTCCGGCACTGCTGCCGGGTGTGGACCTTGCCCTTGCCGTTGCCAAAGCCGTTGGCCACGGCCATGGTGGACAGCTTCATGCCGTCCTCCTCCGAGGACACGATGCTGTAGCGGTTGGTTCGCACGCTGCCCATCACTACTGCCGGGGACTGAGGTGCTTCTGCTTTAGAAAACAGTCTGAGTTTCTGCAAAACCCTTTGGAGAAACAGTTTTGAAAGTTCTACAGGAACACACACACGTGGAAAAACCGGGCGGAGGCCGGAGTCCCCAGAAGCCCTCGGATCGACCAAGGACGCACTTCTGGCATGCAGGGTGAGCTCAGCAAGCCACCGTCATAGAGAGGGCATGGTCTGCAAGAGAAAGAGAAATGGCACGTTAGATCCTGGAGGAAAAGCATGGGGGATCAAGGAGAATGGCACCTGTGGGCCTGCAGGAAGTTTCCTCTTTCTTAATGACATTTTCAGCGATGCTCAACGTTCGCAGCTGTGCATGGACAGGGGTCACACGTGGTTACTGCAAGGAAGGAATTGCCCTTCCCGAAGGAAAGCGCTGAAGGGGACGTGTCACACCAGCCTGAGCAACATTCGCTTTAAAGCTGGGCACGCAAAGGATCTCTCTGCTATTTATAACTGTGATTTCTGCTTATTTTGAAACAAACAACTCCCTGGAACATCCTTCTGCTGTTCAAACACAAATGCTGAAGTGGTTTGTAGCAACTAATGATGTGTCTCGTGGACTGTCTGACCCATGACAAAGCAGGGAGTGAGCAAAAGGGAAGGTGGAGGCAGGGAATAAACTTGGGGAGTGCAGATAGCGGTGATTACATGAAATTAAAGCACATACAATTGTTTTAATTAAGCTAACAGAATGAGTTGTGCATTCTCAGCAAATTTCAAGAACAAGGGCTGCAGTAGCTTCTCTCTAACTCCATAAACCCATCGGGATCTCAGTAGTTTTCATGCTCAAGTTTGGCCTGAGTTGTACAAAAACAATTAAACCTTTCAAACCTCTCATCTGCTCCAGCTAAAGCCATCAGCAAAACCGAGCAGGACCAGCTGAGTGCCTCCCTAACACCTTTATGTGCCTTCCCAGCACCTTCCCCTCAGGAGCCCGAGGCAGCCCCTTCCATCTCCAGCAGGTCACAGTCCTGAGGGTCCCGTGGGTGTGAAATGTCACCAATCAAGACTCAGCAGAAAAGCTACAAAATCTCCTTCCTGCAGGGAGAAGGCACCAAAAACTTGTTTCAGGGAGGTCTGGCTTAGACCCAGGTCTAGCTTTTAACAAGTGCGTCATCCATTAAGTCATGTACTGCATATCAGGAAATGGAATTGAAATACTGCAGAGGAGAAGAGATGCATTAAAGCAACTGCTCCAGCCACACATGGCCCACGGAGGGAATAAAGCTGAACCCGGGTGGAGAGGAATGTCTGCTGTCCCTTTGGCACAGCACAGGAGGCTCCAAAACCATTTACAGTAGCAGGAGATTAAATCACGGCGCTCTTCCTAAATTATGTTATCAAAACTCATCTGAGTCTGTCCGAAAGCCAACAAAACTGCAGCCACTGTGGAGCACAACCCCTGCCCGGCAGGACCTCTGCTCCTCTCTGCCTGGAATCTCACAACAGCTGGAGATGTTATCTCCTTCTCCAACAACAGCAGCCCCGCAAGCCCAGCTGATGTGCTCCAAACACTCGAGCGATTTCAAACAACTCCTCAAGCCCTCCCACATCCTTCAGCCACATTACAGAGGCCTGAGCTCAGCAAACACTTGTTAGGAAAAGAGCAGGTGACAAACAGCAACATCATCAGCTGTGTGTGCAGGCTGCTTTTCCCTCCAGGATCTCCTCAGGGTTTACTTTCACCTCCTCTTTTTCCCTCGCTCCTGTTTGTTGTGCAAGAATGTGTCCCGCTGCCTCCTTGCCAAAGATTAGTCATGTGTGACTTCAGCTCAGACAAGACATTTTGGCAGCTCCTGGGTTCTGTAAATGCCCCTTTGAGTGCAGCTCTCAGCACTGAACACTTCTGGTGGAGCTGCCCTCGTGCTTATTCTGGGTGCTTATTCTTACTTTTACAGCTGTCTCACCTCCACCGTGTAAGGATCCACTTTTCCTCCCCTCTTACACCTTTTTGTTCCCAGGGTTTCTCATTCCCGCCAGGATATCGTGCTCAAAAATACAAAAGAATTCTTTAAACGCTCACTTAAATGATTTGTTTTGGCCAAAACCCTACTTTTATTAGAAACCTGAACACGGCGGGGAAGTGAAATTACTGTTAATACATCCCACATAAAAAAACTTCTTGAAAAGCCATTGCACTGCTCTGCAAATCGATCACTTTCACAAACCACATCCTATAATCACAGTCATGTTCGACTTCCAGAGTCAAAGCCTGGTTTGTTCCAAGCTGATGGAAACACACAGCCTAGGAAACAGTTTATTCTGGAGTTTGCTTTTTTTCCCCTTTTCTTTCCTGAATTTTCGATGAAAACTTTTGGTGGAAGGAAAGATAAGCTGCAACATTGAATTCAGTGTCTGAATAAACAGCTTCTCCCACCAAAGTCTCTTGTTTGGATCCTACAAATCCCTGAAATCCTAACACCAGCGTCCTGTGGCTGCATTTAGAATTTTGGGACCCGAATTTGTTGTATTCTCCCCTGCAGGACTGAGCACCTCTCCCCTCCTGTCCCTTGCCTGGATTCCTCCTCGCTGGCTGTGCTGTGGGAGTGCAGCTGCACCCCTTTGGTTCCAAGGACCCCAAAACCTGGGGGTGAGCCTGGGGGCAGCTCTGGAGCCTGCTGGGAGTTCACAGCACAAAGCTCTGGCACAGTGCAGGGCAGCAGAGCTGTCTGCCTGCTTTTCCAGCCCAAACTGCCTCTCTTCCTGCTGGGGCTGGGGCAGGGAGGATGGGATGAGAGCAGGGGCAGCACCACGCACAAGGATCAGCCACACAGGGGTTGATCTCGCTCCTGCTTGTGGAAATACAGGTCCTGTGAAACGCCCTGTGCATGCACTGGCTGTCCCAGCACCTGCTCCGTGCTCACCCTGACCCTCACCACCACTTCCACCAAAAGTTCCCCAAAAAACTCAGGAACAAAGCAGCAGGATAACCAAATGCTACTTCCCCTTGTGCCAATCCACCTGCTGCTCAAAGGCTGCTGCTCCTCATTCCATCCCAGCATCAGCTGCTGGTGGCACCAAAAATTCCAGGCTGGTGTGGGATCAGCCCTGCAACCCTCACTGGGCAGAGGGAGCCAACCCAGCACCACCAATCCAGCCCAGCATTTCCAGTATTTGCCCAACTGGGCCCAGTGCAGTGCAGCCAGACACAGAGCTGTAAATTCAATCATCACCAGGTGTGTTGTCATGATTATTATTATTATTGTATTTATTATTATTATTAGTCCAGCTGACCTTTCTTCCTGGAAGGGAAGATAAGCAACTCAGCTTGGAATTACCAGCAGTGGCAGACACACGGGATTACTGGGCAGGGATGAGATGGGACGGGAGAGCCTGGCTGGCTCTGCTGCGAGGGGATGCTTGGAGAAGGGAGGAAACGGGGCTGTGCTGCGTCTGCAGCATTTGGGAAAATGCCACGATGAGGAGCCCAAACCTTCCCCTGAGCATCCCCTGCAGACCTTCCCGGGGGAAGGACGCGCACATCGCAAGGCACAGCAGGAGGGGAATTCGGGCAAAGGTTAAAGACCTTCGGAGGGATAACTGCGGGGCGCAGAGGAGCAGGGGAGGGGTCGGGAGGAGCAGCAGGCAGCGCTTGGAGCGGTTATTCCCCGGCTGACGCCACCGAGCCCAGCCGGGCACATGTTGCCAAGAGAGCACCAGCAGCACCTCAGCCAAGCACCCCCTCCCTGCTGCCCTCGGAAAGCAGAACAAAGCGGCGGCCGAGCCTGTTCCCACATTCCTGCTCCCTCGCAGCCCCTCTGTAACCTTTCTCCTTAAAAGTCATTCCCCAGGGCTCCTCCGCTGCTCCGGCCGCGACTCAAGTTACGCGGAGCTGCCTTGGGGAGAAGGATCTGACCTTCAGCGACAGGCAGCGAGGAGGAGGGGAGGGAGAAAAAATTTTAAAAGAGCACATGATGCGGGGAAATGGGTGCGAAGAAATAGGAGAAAGGGAAGGACAAGTGGCGGTCGCATCTGCTGTCCTGCCAAGGGGACGGGCGCGGGGTGTTTGGAGCTGGGGACAGAACGGCTCCGAGCGGAGCAGCCATCACCAGGGGGTGTACGCGGAGCACCGGCTGCGAGGATGGAAAAGCAAACAAGTGTAAAGGTAAGGCTGAGCCACGGAGACAAGTGCGGGGTGGGGACGGAGCTGCGGGGACAGAGCTGCGGCTCAAGCCGGGCCAGCGGCACCTGCGGGTCCCCAGCGGCACCTGCGGGTCCCCAGCGGTCCCCACCCCGGTCACTGACCCCCCCAAATCCATCTGCATTCGCTTATCAGTATTTTTTCCTTTTACTGTCATGAGCTAAGCTGAAACAATACAGCTCTTCGCTGCCTTTCCAAATGCCTTTTTTTTTTTGTTTTTTTTTCCGGCTTCGCATTTTTTTGGTAGGACGGTCAAAAACAAAGAAGCCCTCCCGTCTGCACCGTGCCGATGAATGAAGCTACAGGTTCATTTCACACCCATCCAAACCATCCCGGGCGCTCAAACCCACGCACCCGAGCCGAGACTCGCCGCTTACTGCAGGAAACAACAGGCGAGAAGAAGGCGAAGGGATGGAGCGGTGCGCTTTGTGCGACGCGGAGTTGTCATGCGAACTTCCAGCCCTTCCCCAGGATAAAATATCCCGAGGGGGGGAGAAAAAAAGGGAGGGGGAGCAGCTGGTGCATGGAAAGTTATGAGCACAAACAGATGCTGCAAGCAGATGCTCGGGCGCTCCAGCCATACCTATCGAATTATTTTAGGCGCTGAGAATAGCTCCGTGAGAAACGCGGGAGTTCCCCCTCTTCTCCAAGCCGACGCTTTTATCGCGGGGGTATCGCGACAGCGCCCGCGCCGCGCATCGCCTCCGCTGCTCGGGAAGGCGGGGGGAGACGCGGGGAAGGAGGCGATCCTTACCTGCGGCGGCCGCGAGGGAGGTGCCGGTGCGGAGAAGGGGTAAGAAAGATCCGTGGCGAGGCCGTGCCCGGTGCCCGCTCCGCTCGCACTGCGCTCCCGCCCGCCCGCGGCCCCTTTTTGCGGGCGGCCATGGCACGTTTAATACGGCCCAGCGGGACACGCCCCCCGCGCGGCCTCAGCCAATCACAGCACGGGGCGGGGCTCGGGGGGCGGGGCCTCGCGGCGGGACCGGGCAGCGGGACCGGGAGCGGCGGGGCCGGAGCGGAGCGGAGATGCTCCGGAGCAGCGCACGGAGCCGCGGTTCCTGCTGCCGGGAGGGGCTCGGGAGAAGGCGCTGGGTCCCCCCGTGCCCGCTGCGGAGGCTTCTCAGGTTCCCGGTGCAGAGGATCCCGGGATAAAGCACCGGCTTTCTGGGTCCCTGGGAGAAGGCTCCGGCTCCCGGGATCCCCGGGTCCCTGGGAGAAAGCAGCAGGTCCCTGGATTGCCGGGACCCCGGTGCGGAGGGTCCCTGGATCCTCGGTGCAAAGGGTGCCCCGAGAAGGCGCTGGATCCCCGAATCCCGGGATCTCAGGTGCGGAGGGTCCCGGGAAGAAGGCACCGGGTCCCTGGGTCCCCTCTGCGGAGGGTCCCGGGAGAAGGCACCGGGTCCCTGGGTCCCCTCTGCGGAGAGTCCCGGGGAGAAGGCATCAGATCCCCGGATCCTCGGTGCAAAGGGTGCCCGGAGAAGGCGCTGGATCCCTGAATCCCGGGATCCCCGGTGCGGAGGGTTCCGGGGAGAAGGCACCAGGTCCCCGGCTCCGCGGTGCGGAGGATCCACTGGTGCCCAGTGCAGCGGGTACCGGGAGAAGGCACCGGGCCCCCTCTGCGGAAAGTCCCCGGGTCTTGGGGGACTCGGTGCCGAGAGTCACGGGAGAAGGCGCCGGGTCCCTGGATCCCCGTGCGGAGGGTGTCCGCCAGGTCCCAGGACCCCCGGTGTCCGGTGTAAAGGTTCCCCGGTGCAGAGGGGGCACGAGAAGGCTACAGGCCCGCGGGTTCCCGGTGCGGAGACTCCCGGAGAAGCCGCGGTGCGGAACGGGCACGGCCGCGCTGCGGGGAGGCAGCGCCGCTGCGGGTTCGTTCCGCGGCTCCGGGACGCTCCGGTTGCGCTCCCGGGCACTCGGCACCTGCCGCCGGCATGGCCTCACCCTCCCCCGGCAGAGATAAAGGCTTTTGCGGGACTTCACCGGGAGTTTGGGATGGTCCCGTGTGGGAGCCGGCTGCCCGCTCGCTCCCGTTCCCGGCTGATGGCCGAGGCGCCGGGCAGCGAGAAAAAATAGCGGAGACAGAAAAGTTTCGTTCCTTTTGTCCCTTTCTTTATTTCAGTGAAGGGAAATAAAATGTTAAGGTGCAGGGGTCCCATCCCAAACTGCCGACCCTAGCAGGCAGAAGCCAGGCAAGCAGAGCACAGCACCGCTCCTAAACCGAAAATCCTTCTCTTTAACTAAATGAAACATCCCTTCCAAAACAAGAGCTTTGATCCTGGACTAAGATCTTTTGAAGCAAGAGAAGGACGAGCCTGGCTGCAGTGCGTGGGATCCACGGCTTTGCTCCCTGAGTCACCTGTGGCAGCTCGGTCAGGCTGGCCAGGCTTGAAATATGCAGAAATCCAAATGGTTTTTAACAGCTTGTCCTCCCTACGGTGGATGTGGCCTAAGACAAAGAAAATAAGGATGAAATGCCTGGCCGGGAGCCTTGCAGGAACAAAAACAGCCTTGTAAGCACAGCCTGAAGTTTGGCAAGCCCCGGCTCTGCTGGACAGGGCAGGGGTGTTGGGTTCCAGGGCAGGTGTCCACTGCAGGACACTGTCCCTGCCCTGGAGAGGGACAACAGCTGAAATCCACGGGGGAGCCCCTGGTGTGCTGGAAAAACAAGGTGACGGCTGAGTGCAGCGGGGCAGAGCGCCCCAGGCTTTAGGAATTGCCACAAACACCTTGAATTGCACCCAGCACTGCGACAACACCCAAAAATGAGAGCTGGGGATGCTCCTGGGAGAGGCAGCGGCTACAGCAGCAGGTCAGCCTGGAGCTGCTGGGGATGGACTGCTCCAAGCAGCTCGGCCTCCAGAGAGCTCCTCACAATGTCCAGAGCAGGCTGTAAATATGATTCCTTACTTTCCACAGCAATGCCAGCGCCCTGCAGTCATTCCTCGTTGCTTAAACTCTCCTCCTCCTCCCCGTCCTCATTTGTTTGCTAAGTTTCCAAGTCTGCCATGAGCTCTGGGTGGAAAAGCTTCGCCCAAATGCTCTCTCCTGGCCTGGCAGAGGCTCCAGAACAGCCTCCCCGCGCTGCTGCTGCTCCATCCCACCAAGTGCCGCGCCTGGCAGCGCCGGTGTTTGCCGAGTTCCCGCAGCCCCGGTGAGGAAGTGCCGCATTGTTGCAGCAATAAACACAACGGCCGAGGGCAGCTGGTTCACCAGAGCCACATTTGTGAGCGCAGGAGGAGCAGAACTGGCATGCTGGGGAGGGGGAAGCGAGGACAAGCTTCTGCTCCTTGGGCAATCTGGAGAGTTGGGCAATCGCGCTGGTTGTGAGTTGTGCTTGGGTGGTTCTGTTCGTCTGAAGGGGGAAGAGAAGTGCTAAACTTATGGGGTGATGGGTTTGTGTCACAGACATCTTTTATGAAGGATTTTTCCTCCTGAGAAGCTGAGAGGCCTCAGGAACAAAATGTAAACAATGGTTATCTGCTGCTGTGGAATGC
>JAWWLW010000058.1:2138427-2151840 GCA_035041385.1 Myiothlypis coronata
TTGTATTATATGACATTACATTACATTATATTATATTGCATTATATTGCATTGTATTCCCTTGTATTGCATTTTATTGCATTACAGTATACTATATTATATATTATATTATATTATATTATATTATATTATATTATATTATATTATATTATAATCTCTCTATATATATCAAAGACTCTTTTCAATCCATTTCTCTGAGACTCTGTAAATCTAAGATTATATGTATATATATATTTATATCTATATATATCAAGGACTCTTTTCAATCCATTTCTCTGAAACACTGTGAATCTAAGATTATAAAATGCTGCTACACTTAAAAACACAACAACCACAAAACTTCTTCCTACACACAGAGCAGTTGATGAAGTAATAACAAATAAATACAATACACAAAAACATACAGAAAATATCAATAAATAATCACTGCATTACAGAGCCCACAGCCTCAGCCCAGGGAATGAAGAATTTAGCTCATGTACCAATCTGAAAGTGGAAGAGATGAGAATGAGACATGTTTTTGTGGTCACCTGGCGGATTATGGGTTAAATGAGGGTTTTTTTCCTCTTATATGCTGTAGAAACTCTCATCTTTTTATCATCCCTTGCTTAGTTCAACTTATTCAGTATGTGCTCAAGGGGATGCAGGTGGTAGCCATGCCTGCAGGCCCAGAAATGGCTGCAAAAGGACAGAAAAGGATGTCACTGTGAATAATTGCAAAACCAAGAGGGACCCAGGAGGAAAAAGTTAAAAAAGGAACAAAAAACCCAAAAAGTTTAAAGGAACAAAATGTGAAATCAATGAGAACGAAGTTTGTAAAGACAATTATTGAGAAAATAAGAAGAGGAGGGGTTGAAAGGAATGAGATGTCTTTACAAACAAACTGATATTAGATAAGGCCAGATACTGAGAGGTGAAAGGAGCAATGGGGGGAAAAATAAATTCCACAGGAATTCCACTGACTGGAATTCATAGGAATTGTCACAGACTGTTGCTCACTCAAGGCTGTGCCACATTTCTGGTTTTAGAGAAAAAGAACAGAGACACAAAGAAAAGAAAACCAGGGGGGTACACATTAGATGGAGGTGTTGGGTGTTTTGGGAAGTCTGAACCTCTCAAGTACCTCAGAAATGGGGAAAGGGAGAGGGAAATAGAGCCAGGAAAATACAGCCAGGAAATTGGGATAAACAGGAGGCTGCATCCTCTGAAAATTTTGAGAGACCCCAGGGGAATGCCCCATGGCCTCTCCCTTTATTTGAATAAAGTTCCAGGACTCCTCTGTCTCCTTTTTGGACAGAATTTGTGGATTAATTTTCCTAAGATAAATCTCATGTTTCCAAGGGGATCTGTGTTCCCTGATTCCCTCCCTCAATGCCTGCTCACATCCCTTGTCTCCACAGGTTCCTTGGGCTGCTCCAGACACTGGAGCTATCTGTGTATTGCAAAGGGAAAAAGGGGAAAAAGCACAATTCATTCCCCAGATTTTATCCTTTGAGAGTGTGGATCCCTCAAGCCACCCTGCAGTGGCCACTGGTCCCAACCCATCAGCTCCTGGCCCAGCAAACACCTCCAGAACCCTTTTTGTGACCTGGCTGAGGCTGTTGTTCTGAATTCCCACCCATTCCAAGCTCAAACTCTCTTTTAATCCCATAAAATCTGCAGGTGCTGAATGTTGGACTGGACAGGGAGAGCTCCCTGCAGAGAACAGCAGCTCACAGAGTGGTGGTCCCACAAAAATCAGCACAAAATTCCTCTTTGTGGACCCTGGGGGTGTCACAGAGCCTCTGGCACCTCTGAGAGGTGTTGGGAATGACAGGAGGGCTCCAGTCCTTTTCCATGTGCACAGGGACTGAATAATTCACCAAGAAATCAGCTGGCCAGCGTGGAAATAATGTGAAATTACCTGAGCCCTTAGGTATTACATTAAGTGGATCTCCAGGGAAGGATGTGGATTACTGCAGCTGAATAGAGCCCTTATTTATCAGCTGGAAGAGGTTAATGTCATTTCTTTTCCTTTCCTCCACGGTTTTCCTCCCCACATCCCCGTTTCTGGCGAGCAGGAGGTGCAGACAGTGTAGGAACATGTGCTTGATTGTTTAAATCACCAGAGCTGTTACTTGGGGCAGGGAAGGGGGAGAAGAAATTAAGATTTCTGCTGGTTTCCTGGGGAGAATTACAGGGCTAGGAAACATAAAACACCGAGGAAAGGAAATGGGTTGTGGAGCACCTGGGCTTGGATTTGACATCCCAGAGTCCCAACTCAGGGAGGGAATTTGTGCATTCTCATCTGCTGTGGTGCCTAATAGGAACCAGGATCAAACTAATCTAATATTCTTATTCCATACTTTATAAAGCAAGACTGCATTAAGAAGGGTCATTTTTTTTTACTCCTTAATGAAGTTTGAACACTGTTAAATTAAGTTTTGCTAATAAAGAGCCTTTGCTTTTTTCCTAATTTGCCTCTGGAGTCTCAAGGGCTGTTGACCTAAAGATAAATATCAGAGCAGTTCAGCTATCTATTATGAGCTCTGCTAATGATGTCAACAAGTTAATTCTAATGTCAGCTGAGGAGAAAATTTCCCTGTCAGGACTTAGTTTGGGCTATGATGGGAGAAAAAAGCTCCTTTTTGTGGTAAAATCTCAAGACACCCAGGTGATTTTCCCTGTCTCTGGCACTGGATAATTGTAGGGATATTCCCCCTCTGGAGTAACTGAGATGGACCTAAACCCCACTGAATTCAGACTTGAAGAGAAGGAGAAATGTTCCTGACCACTTGAGATATCAGAATAAATGTTCCTGACCATTTGGGAATGTCAGAATAAATGTTCCTGACCATTTGGGAATGTCAGGATAAATGTTCCTGATCATTTGGGAATGTCAGGATAAAAATTCCTGACCGTTTGGGAATGTCAGAATAAATGTTCCTGACCATTTGGGAATGTCAGGATAAATGTTTCTGACCATTTGGGAATGTCAGGATAAATGGTTGTGTTTGGGAATATCAGGATAAAAATTCCTGACTGTTTGGGAATGTCAGAATAAATGTTCCTGATCATTTGGGAATGTCAGGATAAATGTTCGTGATCATTTGGGATGTCAGGATTAACGTTCCTGACCATTTGGAATATCAGGATAAATGTTCCTGACTATTTGGCAATGCCAGGATAAATGGTTGTATTTGGGAATGTGAGGATTCCCAGTGTCTGTCCCTGAGGAAGGGTGAGTGTGGCACTGGGCTTTGGCTGCTGACCCCAGCTCTTCTCCCCCAAGCTCTGCAGGTGCTCTCTGGGCATCTCCTGCTCATTTCTGCCTTGCCACAGGTCAGGGATGCTCTGAGCTCCTCACCACCCTCTTGCTTCCAAACCCTTTTAATTCCATTCCTTGATTCCAGCTGGGCCCCATCAAAAGGCACCAGAATGCAGCTGTTGGTCTCTCTGACTATACAAGATGTGAAATTCCCTCCCAGTTTCCAGCTCCAGGCTGGACAAACCCCAGGCAGGCTCTTCCCCCTCTCCACATCCCACTGCCCATGGGGACAATCCCAGACTGCAGGGACAGTGAGGACCAGGAGTTGTGGGTGATTCTGAGGTCACCTCCCCAGCTTTCCATCCCTGACCTGAGTCTGTGCCTTTACCTTACCTTGCAGAGGTGCCTTGAGGACAAAAAAATCCATATTTCAGGGCAAGGCAGCGGGGCTGGCTAATTCCAGCTCTGCAGGGAACGGGGACAGAGCTGCCCATTGACTCATGTGGGATTTACAATGAGCCCTTATCCATTTTAGGGATTTACAATGAGCCCTTATTCATTTTGCATTGGCCCTGAGCAGCCATCTGAGGATAGCAGGGCCTGACTATTAATTCCTCAGTGGGTAAACAATCAGCATCCCTGTTAGAATGGAGTAAATTAATGGAGGTAGCCAAGGCAACCCCAGCGTGGCTCCTGGGGTGCCTTCCTGGGCTATTTGCAGGCTATGAAAAGAGCTGAGTGCATTTGCTCTCATTTTTCTTTTATTTAATTTTTTTTTTGCTCCTCCATAAAGGAAATGCTTTCCTGGGCAACCAGGCAGCGAGGATAAAGTAAATAGCTTTTCCCAGAAAGCCAACCTTGACTTTGTTATAATTGCTGTGTAAATATAATCCCACTCATCAATTAAATGCTGCTCTCCAGGGCTGGAACATTATCCATGTTCATGGGGATGGAATCCCTGTCTCCTCTGGCTCCCCATTCATGGGCATTAGCCTTGGCAAGGAGAATGTGATTGCTTGAATAAATTCAGCTGCCACCTCCAGCACCCCTGCATCAGCTGACAAGGCTCAGTCTGGCTGGAAGAGGGGCTCAGAAATATGTTAGCATGGAAATCCTAAATATTCAGCCCTCAGTGGGGAGTTCAGGTGGCTTACTGATAAATAGAAATAGCTCAGCCCTTGCTGACCCCTTGGTCCTACAGGTGATACTGAGGAAAGTTAGGTTTTTTCAAAAGTGTTTGAGCAAGAAGAATTCTGAATTTTCAACAACAAATATGTTACCACAGAAATCCTAAATGTTCAGCCCTCAGCAGGTGGTTCAGATGGGTTATTTAATAAATAGAAATAGCCCAGCTCTTGCCTACCTCAGAGCTGACCCTTGGTCCTACAGGTGTTAAAATTAGAAAGTTTGTTTTTTTCCAAAAGTATTTGTGTAAGAAAAAGTCTGACTTTTCACCAACAAATATGTTGCCATGGAAATCCCAAATATTCAACGGGGGGTTCAGATGGGTTATTGATAAATAGAAATAGCCCAGCCCTTGCTGACCCCTTGGTCCTACAGGTGATACTGAGGAGCAGAAAGCTGGGTTTTTTTCAAAAGTGTTTGAGCAAGAAAAATTCTGAATTTTTACCAATGAATATGTTACCATGGAAATCCTAAATATTCAGCAGGAGGTTCAGATGGGATATTGATAAATAGAAACAGCCCAGCCCTTGCCAACATCAGAGCTGACCCCTTGGTCCTGCTGAATCCCTGGTCCCTATTCTCAGGTGTTACTGAGGAACAGAATGTTGCGGCTTTTTCCAAAAGTATTTGAGCAAGAAAAATTCTGTATTTTCCCCAACACCCATAATTCCAGGTCCTGTATTCCTTGCAGATCTCTCCCTGAACCTCCCACTGCCTGTGCCCAGCCTCTGCACGGGGGTTACATGAATTTTGAGCTGGATGCAGGTGGTTGCACATGCCAGAGGGCAGTTGCTAATTAATAAAATGCTAATGAAGGGCTCAGCAGCAGCCCTTGCCCTGGGGGTGCCCTGTGCCCCTGTCCCTGCCCAGCCAGCACCTGACCCCTGCCTTTATGTCCTTGTTCTGTGTGACTGAACATTGTGAATAATTCAGAGCAGCTCCGTGGCTCTGCTGTTCCCCCAGCACGGTTGGAAACTTTACAACCCCAAACACAACCCGGGGCTGGATTTCCCTCTGGGGCAGCGTCCAGCAGCTGTTCAACAACAGCCAACACCCCCCTGCAGCAGGTCAGCACCAGGGCTAACGTGTGTCCCACCTCATTAGGCTGAGGCCATTCAGGCTGGAGATTAATTCTTGGCAAAGCAGCTCAAGAGCCTGGTGCTGTGGGCATGAAGAACTCCTGGTGTTTAAAAATGGGTTTAAAATCTCAGTGTTTTTCACAAGGGAGGAGAAACTGAGCTCCATGGAGCTTAGTGGACATTGTCTGTGGACATTGTCTGTGCTGGGGGCATGAAGAAGAACTGGTGTTTAAAATCTGTGTTTTTCACACAGGAGGGGAAACTGAGCTCCATTGAGTGTCGTGGATATTATCCATGGACATTGGGGTGCTGGAGTGACCCCAAAAATGAATGATTGAGGTGGAGAAGGGTGTGGAGCCCCAGGAGAGGCTGAGGGAGCTGAAAAGGGGCTGTTGGGTTAATGGTTGGACTCAGAGTCCAGAGATCTTTTCCACCCTCAACGCTTCTGTGAGTCTACCCTAATCCCAGCTTTGGGGCAGGAATGTTGTTCTGAACAACTTTTGTTCCAGAAAGCAGCGTTGGAGCACTTGGACAGTGCTTCCCTTGGTGGGAAATGACTGGGAAATAGGGCAGGAGCTGGGGTCAGGGTCAGGTGTGGGGCAAGTGTGTGTTGGACACGGGATGGACACAGGATGGACAAGGGTTGGACATGGGATGGATACAGGATGGACACAGGATGGACACAGGTTGGAAATGGGATGGACACTGGATATGGGATGGACACAGGCTGGACAAAGGATGGACACGGGATGGACATGGGGGGGACATGGATGGATATGGGATGGACACGGACAGACATGGATGGACATGGGATGGACACAGATGGACATGGATGGATATGGGTGGACACGGATGGACATGAGACGGGTGCAGGATGGACATGGATGGATATGGGATGGACATGGGATGAACACAGGTTGGACACAGAGGAACATGAGATGGGCACAGGATGGACACGGGATGGACATGGGTCAGACATGGGATGGACGTGGATGGATAAAGGATGGACACAGGACCAACATGGGTCAGACACAGGATGGGCATGGGATGGACACAGGATGGACAAGGGATGGACATGAATGGGCATGGATAAACACAAATGGACATGGGATGGACACGGATGGGCACAGATTGACACAGGACAGGTGCGGGATGGACACAGATGGACACAGAATGGACACGGGATGGACACGTGTCGGATACAGGATGGACACGGATGGACACACATTGACACGGATGGACACACATTGACACAGGACAAGCACGGGATGGATACTGATGGACATGGATGGACATGGATGGACACGGATGGACACGGATGGACATGGGATGGACACAGACGGACACGGACAGACAGGGGACGGGTGCAGGATGAACATGGATTGACATGGATGGACACAAATGGATACGGGATGGACACGGATGGACACGGACAGACACAGATGGACACAGACGGACACGGGACGGGTGCAGGATAGACACGGATTGACATGGATGGAGATGGGTGAACACGGATGGACATGAATGGACACAGATGGACACGGACAGGCACGGGATGGACACAGACAGACACGGGATGGACACAGATGGACATAGATGGACACAGATGGACAGAGGATGCACACGGGATGGACACGGACAGACACGGGATGGGTGCAGGATGGACATGGATTTATATGGATGGACACAAATGGATACGGGATGGACACGGATGGACACGGGACGGGCACGGATGGACTCGGATGGACACGGACGGAGACAGTTGGACACGGACAGACGCGGGATGGACACAGACGGACACGGATGGACACGGGACGGACACAGACAGACACGGACAGACACAGATGGACACAGACAGACACAGACGGACACGGACAGACACGGGACGGACACAGACGGACACGGACAGACACGGGACAGGCACGGACAGACACAGACGGACACAGACGGACGCGGACAGACGCAGGATGGGTGCAGGATGGACATGGATTTATATGGATGGACACAAATGGATACGGGATGGACACGAATGGACACGGGACGGGCACGGACGGACTCGGATGGACACGGACGGAGACAGTTGGACACGGACAGACGCGGGATGGACACAGACGGACACGGACAGACACAGATGGACACAGACGGACACAGACGGACACGGACAGACGCGGGACGGACACAGACGGACACGGACAGACACAGACGGACACAGACGGACACAGACGGACACAGACGGACACGGACAGACACGGGACGGGCACGGACAGACACAGACGGACACAGACGGACACGGACAGACGCGGGACAGGCACGGGCGCTCCGGCGCTATCCCTTCAGCACCACGGCGGCTCCGCAGCCCCGAGCGGGAGCGGCTCCGGCAGCGCTGGAGGGGAACCCCGGCACCCTCCGGCCCCTGCGGGAGCAGCTCAGCCCTCCGCCCTGCACAGCGGAATAATTTAAAAAAAACCTTCTCGCGGTTTGGGTTTCCTGTGGGTTTGTGCTGGAAAATAAATTAAGCTAAGAGGATTTGGGGAATTCGAGCCGGCAACAAAAGACAAGGTGGAAGTGTCTGAGTTTTGAAAATGTGCCCAAGGCCCCGAGTGGCAAATCCTTTCTCTGCATGCTCTTGCTAAGCCCTTTCATCAGCACTAAAAGAATACAGAGAAAAGGTAGAAAAGGTGCTTTTTCTGCTGCAGAAAATGTTACCTGGAAATTATTTCCAGTAAAATATTGGTTGTGCTTTCTCCTTAAAAAAATATTTCTGTTCATAGAATTATATCAGAAGAAAACTTAGAAGCTACTTATCTGTGGATCTGATCTGGTAATTTAATAAAACCATCATTTGGTTTGATGAAGGTTGGAATTAATTTGTCCAAGACATAGCTCTTGAGCATTAATAATTCATTTTGGGCTGAGACTGTTTCTTAAAATCATGGAATGGTTTGGGTTGGAAGGGACCTTAAAGTTCATCCCAAGAGAGAGGGAATTTCTAAACAGCAGTAGAAAAGTTTGCTTAAAGGCCTGGATTTCTCTTCCTCTGCTAGTTTGTCATTTACTTTTGGCAACTTTCAAGTCTTTGTGCTGAACAAAGCAAAGAATTGTGCAGAGTAGATTAGGAATTTAAAAAAAAAAATCTCCATGAAGAAGGGCTGAGAAACAGGAGCAGGGAAATGTTCTTGCCATACAAAGCACCCTCACATCATGAGCACAAAACCTCAACGTTTCATGTGCTCCAATCCCATCTTGGTGCACTTTAAAAATCCTGATTTTTAAGATCTCTAAATGATATTTCAGTGTTGTGTATTCTGTGCATTGCAGCAGCTTCCAGAAGGGTGTGAGACAATCTTATCTGCATCAATAATCTGCATTTTATTTATTTTGTGTTTCAAAATACAAGAATAATTTAATGCTTTGTTGGTTTGGTGATGGGATCTGGTTTGGGCTATCAGATGAAGTGTTGTAAAAGCCTCAGGTGCCTTTCCTGAACACTCCAACCATCGCTGCCTGCTCACCCTGGGCCAGGTGTCCTGGGAGCAAGGGCAGCCTGTCCTTGGTTCCACAGCCAGAAAATCAAACAGACACAGCTCTGGCTGCTCAATCCCTCCCTAAATATTTTAATTCTCCTGTTTTCCACCACCCTGGAGGTGCCCTGGGTGCTCCGCCCCCGGATGGAGTGGGGAGTGCTCCTGGCTCTGGGATTCCTGCAGGGATTTTTTGGAGCTCCGGTGCAGCTCTGCCAGCAGAGGGGGAGAGCCCGAGACACAGAGCTGAGATTTCATCCAGCACCCACCCAACTCAGTGGGAATATCCTCAAAAAAACAAGGAAAACCTTCCCAGTAGAGTGACATTTTCCAGCTCCACCACCCCACCTCTCCTTGCTCTTTGTTGTAAAGCATTTATCACTTTTTCTAAACAATTTTTAAAAAGCAACAACAAACCCTGCAAAAGGCCATATCTGGCCTCAGGAATCACAATGAAGATGGGAAAAAACCCTCCTGGAGCAGAACAAAAAGGGCCTGAGCAGCTCTGAGCAGAGGCTGCCACATGCCAGCCCTCATGCCTGTAATAAATCTGCATTTGATCGTGAGTTCTAAGTCCTTAAGCACATTGTAGAAATGGGGCAAATCCTCTTTGGGAATTTGCTGACTTAAAAAAAAAAAAGGAAAAGCAACATAATTCCATTTATTTTAACATCATTAGATGCTGGAAAATAAACCCTGATCATATCATGGGATGTGTTTCTGTTATTATCTCTGTGTTTTAAGGCTTGATGGCTGGGACACAAAGGAGTCTTCTGCTGTGGAATTACATGGGAAATCAGCTGGAGTGAGGAATAAAAACCAGTTCCTACTTTGCACTTTTTTCCCCAAGAAAGTCTGAGTTAATTATTGTCAGGATAAGGGCACTGAGCTTGGAAGGGTCAGTGCTGCTGGAAAATGAGATTTTTCTGCTCTCTGTGCCTGTGTCCACGAAGGAAAATAAAGCAAAATCTGATGTATCCCATCATTCAGTATCAGCAGGATGGTTTGGGGACTGGCTTCCCCAAAAACCAACTCAAAAAATCCCAAAAAACCCAACTAAACCCCAACCAACAAACAAACCCAAACTCCTCTACATCTCCAGGTCCTGCTGGGTGGGGAATTTTGTTGCTGGTTCTCACATTTTACCCAAAAACTCCCAAAAACCCAACTAAACCCCAACCAGGCAATGAACCAAACCCCTCCACCTCTCCAGTTCCTGGTGGATGGGGAATTTTGCTGCTGGCTCTCACACCTGACCCAAAAATGCCAAAAAATCCAACTAAACCCCAAACAACCAATGAACCCAAACTCTTCCACAGCTCCTGCTGGATGGGGAATTTTGCTGGATTTCACACCCAACCCAAAAAATCCCAAAAAACAACTAAACCCCAACCAACCAATGAACCAAACCCCTCCACAGCTCCAGTTCATGCTGGACTGGGAATTTTGCTCCCACACCAGCAGAGCCAGAAGTTAACTCAGGCACAAAGGAGTTTGTCTGCTTTTAATATGAGCAAAACAGAATTAAACCACTTCTCCCTTCCCTCATTTTTCTCCAGAGGATCCCTCAGGAAAGCTGTTTATTCACTTTTTTTGCTTAACCCCTTCAGCCCTGGAGCTGAGATGAGGCACGGGGCTGGCCTGAGGGATGATCCAGGAGAAAGGCTTGTCCCTGTCCCTTGCTGAGGTGTGTGTGCTCTGCCCAGCAGGCAGTGGCCTCTCCTGAGGATCCCAGCTCTCCCTGGTCCAGTGGCTCCCTGGCTCCCTGACAAGGTCTGGATCATCAAAGCTCTCCCTGCCCTTTGGATGCCATCATCTGTATTTGCATTTCGTGGCACCCAGAACGAGCAAATTCCTTTAAAGTCCAATTTATGCTTTGTAGAATTGCCAAATTGGGGAGAAAAAAAATGCTCAGGAAATGGAGAAATCTCTGAACTCTTAACAAACATTAAACTCCTGATAAAAAACCATGACAAATTCATTCTCTGCTGACCCAGGTCACCTTTGAACAGACACAAAGTTCTTTACCCCTTTGCCAATTCCCCCATTCTTTTAGAGGCCAGGTTTGTGTTTTGTTCTGGGTTTTTTTGCTTGTTTATCTCCTAATCTCTGGGTAAATTGCAGCATCTGAATCTGGCCATTGTAGAAAGGGGTTCAAAGCTTCTTACTTAATTCATAGCCAAGGTTTCCATTTCTTCAAATCAGGCAACTCTTCATTTATTTTTTCTTAGTTATGATTTGGCTTTTCAGGGTCACTTGGACCTGTAGCGACAATATTCCAATAAATATTAATTTATACCACCAATGCTCCCATTCATTCCAGGATTTTTCAGTGGGGGACTGAATCTCTCTAGATGTAGTGGAAGGTTTGGAAATATCCATTGGCCACATTATCGTCCCATGAAAATGGAGCCACAATCCCTTAAATAAACAGCTGGGGCTGCACTCAAAAAATCAGAATTTTCCTCAGCAGGCAGAGGACAGAGAGGAGAATGCAGCCAGGACTTCCCAAAGGGTGAATTGGGGCTGAAATTTCTCTGCCTTCATGGGGGTCACACACATCCTGCAGGATTTACTCACAGAGAAAAATGGAATTCAGAGCAGCTGGAGACACAAAGGATTTGGTTCTTTTAATAATTTTTCAAACCCTGTTTCTGTTAATATTATGTATATTATATAATATATATTGTGTATATAAAATATACAATATGTAAGATAATATATAATATGTAATATGTAATATATAATATATAATACTATATAATAATAAATATAATATATAGAATAGTATATATAATATATAATATGTATATTTATATATTCTATATAAAATATTATATTCTATAATATTACATATTCTATATAAATTATATTCTATATAAAATATTGTCGTTTTATTTTATGTAAAATATTAAAGTTTTTAAAAATGCATAATATTTGTTTGTTATACAACACAATGATCAGCTGCTTTTTGGATGAAATTTCTGCAAGTACCTGTTTAAACTTTCAATCATCATTCAAATTTCCTTCCTTGCTCTACTTCAGCTAAAGTTCCATTCTATTACTTTCCATGTCAATTTATGTCACAACAAATAAAAATATATATATTTAAGCAAGTGAATCCTTCCCTCTGCAGACCAGTTTTGAGCCCCCACGTAGCACACACATGAAATATTATTTAAAAACAAATATTCATGATTTAAAAAGAAATACTCATGGTTTAAAAACAAGCATTGCCACCACAATGACACAGCAACCAGAACAAATGTGAGATGAGTTTCCCTGTCCTTTTCTGTGCTGTGCTGAGGGAATTTTCCTCAGCAAGGAGTTTTCTGCTAGAATTCACTTTACCCAAGAGCAGAGAGAAAAAATCAAAGAATGTAAATGGTACAGCTGGATGGGTGAGCTCAGTGAAAGGACTGATGGAAATGCAGATTTTCCCTAGGGCAGTCCTGCATCTCCACAGGGAGAGAAAGACACAAATTTGAGTATAAAACATGAAAAGATAAAAATTCTTAGGAGAGAAAGAACCAGTTACAGAGACAAGGCTGTTGATGTGGAGAAAAAAGCAATGGGTGTTGCAATAGGACATGAAATAAAATTATGCAGACACTGGAATTCTTAGGTAAGAAGAAGGGAAGTTTATTTTCTGACTTTAACATTTATAGTCTTTCAAAAGTGACAGTGGATTGGAGGATGAAAGTGCCACCTCTCCAATGGCACTGGACAAACCAACAGTCTATTAAATTTCTCCTTCTCTAGAGAGGAATGTAAAACCAATAATTATTTACATAAAAGAGCGTAAGAAACTTCATTACAAAAATACAAACATCAGAAAGCTTAGAAGAACTTAAAAGAACAAGGCAACAAATGTAAGAGTTTACCAGGAAATAAATAAATTCACAGTACAAACTCTTTAACTACGGATACTGACACTTCAATCTGGGCCAAATTAGGGTGAAATCAGCTGAATTTATGCAGAGATTTCATTTAAAAGACTCAATAAAGCCAAGCTGGCTGCTGCCAGGTTGTTCTGCCCCGAGAGAAGAGCAGACCCAGGAGTGTGCAGCCGCGTTGCCCCGTGCAGGAATGGAAAGGACACAAAAGGAGCTTTACCTTTGCTCAGGCTGCCACCAGGGAGTTCTCTGGAGCCTCCTCTGTGTCCCCTGCCAGCAGCTGTGCAGAAAAACAGGGGCTGGGTTAATAATAAAGGAAGGCAGGAGCTGTGAACTCCAAGGACTCGGGTTAAACATTGACTCAGGTCCTTGGGAGCGAGCGCCGAGGGGCATCTTGAGGAGGGAACGGTGCCTTGGGAAGGCTGAGCTGGAGCAGAGGCTGGGCAGAGTCACAGAATAAAGCAGGGATTTATTCAAAGCATCTCC
>JAWWLW010000058.1:2189171-2240943 GCA_035041385.1 Myiothlypis coronata
TTTCAATCAAGAAGGAAATCCATGGGATTTGTGTGGCTAAAGATGGATTCACCACCAGGATGGGCTCAGCTCTGGAATCTGCTGGAGAGAAACCTGTGCCATCCATGAGAGCAGGAGGGGTCAGGGCCTACCATCCCAGCAAGGAACAGCAATTATAAACCAAGAAAATATAAATAAAGACACACACTGGAACTGTTCTTCTGCCCAGAACAATTTGTACTTTGGGGTTCAGAGATCCCTCATGGGGCAGCCTGGGAGAGAGTACAAGGAGTGTTTCAATCAAGAAGGAAATCCATGGGATTTGTGTGGCTAAAGATGGATTCACCACCAGGATGGGCTCAGCTCTGGAACCTGCTGGAGAGAAACCTGTGCCATCCACGAGAGCAGGAGGGGTCAGGGCCTCCCATCCCAGCAAGGAACAGCAATTCTAACCAGGAAAATGGAAAATAAAGACACACATTGGAGCTGTTCTGCTGCCCAGAACAATTTGTACTTTGGGGTTCAGAGATCCTTCACAGGGCAGCCTGGAAGAGAGCATGGGGAGCATTTCAATGAAATGCTCAAACACAAGAAAGTTTTACCCCAAAATCTGCCACCTGTCCTCAAAGGACCTCAGTGCCAGCAGCAATTCCCACAAGCAGCCACTGTGGATTTGTTGTGTCACTCCAAAATTATTCCAAGCGCCTCATATCCGATGATGCAATGCTCAGCAAGGAATTCCAGTTTTAAATATGCGTGGGTTTAATAACAGGCTGATGAAATTATGGTCAGTGGGGACAACTGTGAGGTGATGCAAGTTGTTAACTCAGTTTTTTCTAGTGAGCACAAAGATCCAACAGGATTTACAACTGTAATGATTCTCCAGCAAGATTAAAATGTTTTGGATATTAATGCACTTGCTACCTTTTCCCTTCTGCTTAAGGACAATCTAAAAGTAAATTCTGGGGTTTTTTTAGAAGTCCATTCCTGATGGTGTTGACCTGAAGCTCCTGAAGTGACAAGAAATCTTCCCACTGATTTCCTGGGGATTGGATTTTATCAGACCAGATAAATTTGTTCCAGAAACCCCAAATTTCTGATCTCTCTGCTCTGGGGAATCGTTAGGAGCCTTCAAAATCTGATCAGAGTTGCTAAACTCTGCCTGGTCACATGGTGGGGTTTTCAGAGCTGGCTGGAGGCATTTGGGAGCACATCTGGTGCAAATATTTCCTGGTGGAACCCAAAATGTCACTTTCTGAAAATACTTCTCTGTGCGATTCCAAAATTCGCTTTCCACTGTGTTTTTGGCCAGCAAAACCTGAAAACTCCAAAATTCTTCGAAAGCAAAGACAAAGAGATGAGGACATGGCCAAAGGAACTTTATTGCAAATACAAAGAGATGAGGACATGGCCAAAGGAACTTTATTGCAAATTTGGATGAATCCAATATTTGGTTAAAGCACACTTTGAATCTGCTGTAAACTGAATTTTTGCAGACTGGAGAAGTTGATCAGATCTTGACCTGGTTGGAGAGCAGAGGGAAACTTCATGGGTTTAAGTGAAAAGAAAATCTGTTCTTACTGCTCCACACATGGAAATATGGAATATTTACTTTTAATACAACAAAACCATGGTGTTTACGTGGATATTTGGAGGTTTTTGCTGTAAATTCTCTGTTGGTTCAGAGGGAATCTGAATCTATGAACCATGGAGCTGATCCAACCAGGGGAATGACACCCACCTCCTAAAAATCATTATTACTCAGAGTGACAGACTGGGAAGAACTTCTTGCCTATTTCCTGCCTAAACCAAACTCTACTATTTTTCCCCCAAAGAATTGATGGATATCAAAATTAATTTGAATTTTCTCCTTGTTATTTTTTTTCCTAATTGTTGCAATTTGAGCATTTTTTACAGAACTTTGGTGGCTTTAGAGGCAGAAATGGCATTTCCAGGCTCCAGCCTCAGTGGGAAGGGCCACCTCATCCCCACCTTTCCCTGGCTGATTCCAAGGCTTGGATAAAAGATCCAAAGTGCTACAAGTCTTGTTCCAGACTGACCACAACGAGTCCTGATGCAGTCACAGGATGGGTTTGGCTGTCAAATCAACAGTAAAATCCTTTAATTCCTCTGAACACACAGCAATACTTCAGATCCTTGACTTTGGGACCAAAAATAAAAGGATTACTCGTGTCTTTCCTTAATTGTTATATTTAACAGCACATTTCTCATCTTTATCCCCCTTTTTTTAACACATCTCCACACTGTTTCTTCTCTTTTTGTTCAGTTTTTCCACCAAACCTTTCTTCCTTCCCAGCTTTGTCCTACACCTTTCCCTAACACTACTCCAGAGCTTTTTCCTTCTCCCACTCTTATGAATCCTCAAGGGCCGCAAGAATTTTCCATTTTCCTGCCCGAAACTCTTCGTATATCTCTCCCCACCTCGTTACAATAAAATAATTCTTCCATTTCGCTGTCACCTCAATTTAGCTCTCTCACCCTCCACTCCCTCTTTTTCCCCTGGTTTAAAGACCGACCAGCATTTCCTGAATTGGAAAAGCCACAATAATATTTTTTTCCATTGAAAATACCACAAGTACAGTATTTCCATTGAACATACCACAAGAACAGTGTTTCCATTGAGTGTACCACAAGGACGGTGCTTTTGAGGTATCTAAATGCTGAGATGAACTCATAATGTTCATCTTGGACTCGTTAAAGCAAAGCCCCTTCTCTCCTCAAAAATAATAATAATAAAAAAAGTTTCCTCAGACAGAGAAAGAATTTTTATTCGCAGGTTTCAAAAAAGAAAAAAAAAATACAATAAAAACAAGACCTAGACAGAGCCAGGACAATTTTGCACTTGCTTTGTGAGTAAAATATAAATAGGTTTTAGCAAGTTAAAAAAAAAAATCCATTAAAAATGCTTAGAGTGGTTGAACAGCTGGAAAAGCAACTTTTTTTTTTTTTTTTTTTTGATAACATTTAAAGCTGCTTAGCAGCTGGGGAAAAAATCGCCTGTAAAAACACTTAACATTTACAGCCACTCAGTGGCTGGAAAAGCAACTTGTTATAAAATTGATTTAACATCTCAGTGGCTGGAAAAGACATCCCCACGCATCCATCGAGCTGCAGTGTTTTACACTGCTATTTATGGCTATTTAGACACAGATAAGGCTATAAATAGATAAACTGGGCATTTCTGCTGATGCCATTGTGGCAGGGAATAATTTCCATGCAGATCACTCGTTGTTTTATTTTATTTTCTGGGAGTTTTCAGCTAAGCCCTTTAAATTCCCATCAGTCTGGAGTCTGGCGGGCCGGGATGCTCAGCCCCCAGGAAGGCTGTAAATCACTTTAGTTACAGAGCACTTTATGAAATAATAACTGAGTTCTGGGCTTGATGGGCTCCAGAGAAGCTCTGGCTGCCCAACAAAACCTTTTTAATCCAGGGTGTGAAATGGGGATGTCTCCATCAGGAGCTGGAGGGGTGCAGGAGCCTGCCAGCCCCAAAATCCCAAAAGCAAGGGCTGTGA
Source organism: Myiothlypis coronata (assembly GCA_035041385.1). Taxonomy (NCBI): domain Eukaryota; kingdom Metazoa; phylum Chordata; class Aves; order Passeriformes; family Parulidae; genus Myiothlypis; species Myiothlypis coronata. Next base: position 2,192,687 of record JAWWLW010000058.1, read on the forward strand.
TAAGCCCTATCAAAGCAGCAATTAAGCACATTTGTCTCTGTCTGAGATTAGAGCTTTTGAAGATGCTGATTTAAAATGTGAGTCATGTAACAGCCCTCGGGCAGGCACGGGCAGTGGTGATGCAGGTGGGCACCCAGATGTGCAGGTGGGCATTGCATCCTACCCTGCACCCAGATGTGCAGCCAGGCCCTGCATCCAGATGTGCAGGCCTTGCATGCTGCCATGCATCCAGATCTGCAGGTGGGCATTGCATCCTACCCTGCATCCAGATGCGCATCCTGCCCTACACCCAGATGTGCAGCAGGCCCTGCCTCCTTCCCTGCATCCAGATGTGCACCCAGGCCCTGCCTCCTTCCCTGCATCCAGATGTGCAGCAGGCCCTGCATCTTGCCCTGCACCCAGATGTGCAGTGCTGACAGAGGTGATGCACTGGCACATCCCTGCTCAGCCATTCTCCAAATCCTCAAAACCAGGACTAAAGTTGCTGCCTAAATGTTCTCAGGCTTCCTGTGACCCCTGAGCTCCTTCCTGGGTGGGAGCCCTGCTGCACCCCTGGAATTAACTGCTGAAATGACTCTAATAATGCAGCAGAGCTGACTGCTTTGCTCAGCTCCCTGAGGCAGGGATTTCCCCAGCCCTGGGGAGGTGTCAGGACTCTCTGTGGCTCTCCCTCAGACTTCACCTCCCCCTGATTTTCTATTTCATCCTTCCAAGCTTTCTCTCCATGACAAAATCTGCTGGATGCATCCATCGTGCTTGAGAGATGCCATAAAACCCTCGAGGCAGCTCCTGCACTGCCACAACAGGTTGGGGCAATAAAACCTTCCACGAGCTGCATGTTTTGCTGCTGGGGGGCAATCCAGGCAAACCAAGAAGCCTTGCTAAGCCCAGGGGCTGAGCACAGCTCCTGCTGAGCCCCTTGGGAAGAGCACTGAGTCCCCTGGAGCAAAAGCAGCTCCTCACATTTCATTTCCAAGCAAGGATGTCCTGTCTGGCTGGACTGTGGCTGAGGACCCAGTGCAGAGGGAGAGGGAACGTTGCCATGATTGGGTGTCACTTCCCAAAGCCCCAAACTTCTCCTGAATCAGGGGTAGAGCCCAAAGTGCTGCTTTACCTGGGGTTGGTGCCAACTTTTTGGAGCTCCGATGAGAAGCTGGATGTCTCTGCCGGTAGCTGCAGATAATGAGGCAATGTTCCCAAAGTATCTGAGGCTGGGATCTTTGAAGTGTAACCACTCTGTGGCCAAATCCTTGTGAAAGTGGAAAAAATAATAATTACCTATGAATATGTGAAGACATATATTCCTCAAGGACAGACAGGAATTGCTCAGTGTCGTCCGGGTGAAGGGAGGAGGTGCAAAAAGAAGATTTTCAGCAGAGTTTTCCTGCCAGGGAGAGCTATTAGGCACTGGAATTATTTCCTCAAGGAAAGCAGAGGAAGGCGATTCCTTCAGACATTTAATAATAGCCTGGGCAAAGAATTAGGAAATATAAAGAAGCAGCCTGTACTGGCAGGTAATTGAGCTAATCAGGACTAAGTAGGACTCAGAATTTATTTTTTCTTAGGATCATTTAAAGTCAGCTGCTATAGATATTTCATTAATTCATTGCCCTTTTCATTGCAGTCCAACACCCAGGAGGAAGGCAGAAGAAGTTAATATTAAAAAAACACCAGGCCCAGGCAGTGCTGGGAACACTGGGGCGAGGCAGTGCCAGCGAGGGGAGATTTCGTGGGCACTCATCAGACACACAAACGAGCTCTCAAACAGGCCACAAAAGCCAGTGGGGAAGAGAAAGGGTAGAAGGAGCCAAGGTCTGATCTGGAAAATAAAAAGGGAAAAAGCAAGGATGAAGAACCAGGGGATTGGACAAGATGGGATGGGCTGGGAGGGGGTCCTGGAGAGCCTCTGTCTTGGCAACAGCCGTGGAAAATCAAAGTGCAGAATGAAAAAGTGCTGTAAGAACAGCCCATGATCGAATACCAGACTGGCTAATTTGTATTTCAGGGGCTCGAGGAGAGGATGCTGCAGTCTGTGCCTCTGGACCTTCCACACATTTGGTGTTCCTGGACAAAGAGCCAGCACTAAATCAGGGGCATCCGGCTCAGACTCGAGCTGGGGTGTAAAGGCTGAGCAGCATCAGACTGAGAGACTAAATTTGGGGAGAGGCAGACACTTCAGAGCCCTGTGGTGTCTGGATCACCCAGGGCTTGCCTAAGCCAGGTACTTTTTTCTCTCCCTGTTCATCCTGAACAGCACAGTGGGTGCCAGGTTTTGTCCTTTCATCCTTTCTCCTTGTTAGGTGTTTAAAAAAGAACATTTAGAACATGCTTTAATTATTCCACGTGGGATTATTTACCAGTTGCATCCATTGCTGGGCATGTCCAGGGTGTTGGGGCAGGAGGGGACACAGCCTGGGACATCCCATCAGCTCCTTGAGGGACAAAATATTCCAAGTGCAAGAACACTCCCCTTGTGTCCCTGTTTTCCCAGGACAGGTGGTCCCTCCTGCATCCAGGTGGGACAAAGGTTGTTCCTATAACAAAGCTGAAGAAAAAGAAGAGAAAAATCCTCATGTGACCCTCACCATAAAATCCTCACCCTTAAATCCCTCACAGCTGAGTAAATGCAAATGAGGTTTATTGCCTTTTAACAACCTCAGGGCGTTTCAGATGATCTCGAGGTCTGATGCAGCAATTTGTGCACACTGTGGACAATAATTACATCCAGCTGGAATTCCATGAAGGCCATAAGTGTTGATCAGGATATGGAAAACTGTTGATCAGGATATGGAAAATTGGTGTATTTGTCCCAGGGATGTCAGAGCCAGATTTTTATGTATTCATTGATGGCAATGGGTGGAGAGTCACAATCCAACACACTCGATCTGGTTCAGGACATTTAGTCCACGAGCGTCATCGCTTTGTGGTGCTGCTACCACTAAACCTGAGCCACAATTTCAGAATCCAGCCCTGAATTTGTGCAATTGCTCTGTAACCTGCCCAGAGAAGTCATCAGTACAAACCCAAACTCAATCCCACCCTAAAAACCACTCAGAAATCCAGGTTATTCCCTACATGTTTGCACAGCGACCGCAGCCATTGATTTATCCCTTATTAGAAGCTGATATCACCACTGGATTTAAATCATGGCTATATTAACATCCATCAGCAAGCTGACCTAGAAACTTATTTATTTAAGAACACCAGTGGTCTGAGGAAAAGCCAAAAACAAAAACAAGTACAATGGGGTTTGGACCTGGACAATGCTTGGGAACCGTATTGGCAGCCACCAAGTTGGAATATTTGATCTTCACAGCTTGACGTCAAGAATGGCTTTTAAGTCTCCTGGCTGGTAAATACATCTGGCTCATGCCTTGTTTAACATTTGAGGTGCTTATAGATATTGTGGTTTCAAAGTTGATCAAACATGCAGGGCATTATTTGTAGGAAAAACATTTACCTTACTGGAGAGGTTTGACTTATACCAAGGGCTCAAATGATTTCCCGTCTGCTTTAATGTGTGGAGGAAAGTGGAATTTGCTTTGGGAAGCAAAGAAAAAGGCGGTTCAACACATCCTGCCGTGCCCAGCGTGGCTCGGGGTTGCCTGTAGGAAAGCTCAGCACCATTTATTTTGTGAGATAAAACTTGCTTGGAAAGTCAGAGTAATTTAACGTTGTAGAGAGAAGGAAAAAGAAAACAAACTGAGGTTCAGGAGCTGGATGTGAATGTTGTGGATGTCCTTTTAGATGTTCTTGCTCATGGAAAAATAAAATGAAAGGGAGAAGGGTTGGGAAAGTAGGGGGGAAGAGGGAAGGAGAAGAGGACAATAGAGAAATGAAACATGGAGATTTTAGACATCCTGGTTGAAAAGCGCACTCAAGGTTTTGCATTAAAAAGTTTGGGGAAGAAAGAAAGGTCCTGGTCAGGGGAGCTGTTTTGAAGGGAAGGAATGAAGGAACTGGAGTGGTTGTGTAGCTACATCAAGCCTTGGGTCCCAGTGGGACACCACAAAGGTCTCCTTGCTTTTCTGTCTCCATCCAGAGATGTTTCAACGTGAATTACAACATCTGTATTTTCTCATCCTTCAGGTGAGACTGAAAATAGAATACAAGTTTTTAAAACACCTCTCAGCTGCCCCATCTCTGGGTCAGAAAAGGGCATAATCCAACATTTCACGTCAGCAGAGGAACCAATATTTGAAAATCTTTGCTCTTACCTCAGCACAGCAGGGTGAGGCAGGAAAAACTGCAGCAGGAATTACAGAGGATTGAAGGACTAACAGCCACAAGGGAAGGGAAAATGACTGATTCTCATCCTGAAAATCATGAAAGCCAAAAGGAGCAGTGCCCATGGTGGGATTCCCTCCAAAGAGCAGCACAGCATCTCTCAGTCTCTTCCATTTCCACCTCTTTGTGCTGAGATGTCCTCAGGTTTGTCTGGCAATGTGCTACCGTGAGTAAGGATGGGGGAACCAGAGGTTCATCCTGATGAATCCAAATCCTGCTGTTTGCTGCCTCTCTGGGCACAAGTATCCATTAGAAGACACCCTAGGAAGAACAACTCAATTGCCATCAGGAAAATGCTATTTTTTCCCTCCAGACTTCACAATTTTTCAATTCCTTCAATCCTTCAGGAGAAAGGAGAGGTCTGAGTGTTCAGCGGGAGGGCAGCTGACCCATGTGGGATCAGCTCTGTGCTGATGCTGCTGTTCTCAGTCATGACTGAGATAAAGATTATCTGTCCACTCAGCTTCAAAATACTCCAAAAGCCTTCTCCTGGAAAGAGCTGACTTTTGAAGGCAATCAGTGCAATCTGTGCATGGCCACTGCTCTGATGGCAGCAAAAATCAGATCTCCATCAGCCACTCAAAGGATTCTCACAAAAGCAGCAAAAGGTGAGACGTTCTCACTGGGTCTGCTGAAGGATGTTCTGCAAGAGCCCCAAATCCCCAGGGAACCGACACAGAAGGAAATCCCCAACAGTGGGAGAAGCCTCAGCTGGCACTCACACTTGGATCAGCTGTCAAAGCATCCAAAACTCCATCAAAACCCAGTCTTCTTGGGAAAACCTTTCCCTCCTACCTTCCAGAGTGTGGGATTTATGTGGGAACTGCAGCGTGCTTCATTTTGAACCTTGGTTTCCAGCAGAGGGGATGTGGAAGCCCTACAGACTGGGAAGTGAGAAAGCAAATAAAAAAGTGCCTGTTTTGATACATTTTTACTAAAAATAATCAGGTTTGAAACTCCAGTTTTGGGCATTGGCTCAGGGCTTGTGAATGCTGGGAGAGGCAGAAACCGAGGCAACCCCGTAAGGGAAGGGGATTGTTACCATAGGAGCTCAATAACTCCTGATTGGCACTGGACCTGCAGAAGTGTCACATACCAGCAGCTACTGCTGAGAAAATTTATGGACTCTCAGGAATCACAGATCCATTTCGAGAATCCGACAATTTGTAGACAGCCGTCAAACAAAAAGAAAAAGCAAAATAAAAAAAGCTGCAAAAACCAAAAACCGAGTCCAAAGTCTCCAGATCAGCAAAGGATATGCACAAAATTCCCTTTCATGTTATTATTGGACTGGGCCAGACGTCCAGACACACCAAGTTACTCAAGCTCGCTGTCAGCTCCGCCGTAAATTTATTTGGAATTTCAGGGCTACCTCAGAGGGGCAATATTGGCTCAAGGCGTTTCCATTTCAGGACCTTGTCCCACAGCAGATTGTTATAATTTTTTTTTTTTTTTTTTTTTTTCTTGCCCAGTTTTGAGCTTTTTCAATGACTTTAGCTTCCCAAATCTTTATTGGCCACATATTCCTCTCCCAGCCCGCTCCAGCTCCACATTGCTGTGATCCAGAGCCTGACTGTTAAGTCAGACTTAACACCAGTCTGCTGTCAGTGGATGCTACTGTGCTATTTATACCCTCTGCTACACACAGGTATTTATGGCACTGAGTAGGGTCAGGAAGAACAAAAAATAAAAGAGGAAAAAAAAAAAGAAGAAAAAACGTTCACTCCATTTTTATTAGCCCAATTCACAGCCAACCATATGGCCACAAACTGGGAGCCGCCAGCTCAGACAACTGGAGCAGCAGCGCTCCCTGAATCCTGCAAAAGCCATTAGGTTGTGTTAAATATGTGGATATTTATCTCTGTGCTGAGAGGGGGGTGTCAGATATTTAATAAATGATAACGAGTTCCTCCCTGAGCCCCCTGTGTTGGCCTTGTCCCTGATCCCAAGCCAGAACAGGAGGCCCTTTGCTGCCTGTGCCTCCCGAGGAGCTGCTGCCACTTCCCTGCCATTGGGCTCTTCCCCAGAAAGGTTTGTTTGCTGGAATAAATCATCCTGGTGGAGATACACAGTCCTGAGTGGAACAGGAAGGACGTGCAGCTGTGCCTGCAAGTGCTGCTGGAGGGAGGACTGAGTCCTCCAAGCCCCCTGCTAACCATGGGATGTATTTCATAGATTATTTCATGTCGTTTATTGCTCTGCATTGTTGGGTGGTTTCTCTCCTGTGGACAGTTCTAGAAGGTAATTAGAAAATAAAGAAGTTTCTTTTAGATTTGTAAGGACAGAAGGGTTTAACCACCCACACAGATAATATTGTGTGCAACCAACAGGAGCTCAGATGTTTGAGGCTCAATCCCTGTCCCAGCAAACCCCACATCACCCATATCCTCGGGTGGATGGTGCCCCAAAAGCTCTGACGAAGCTTTGTGGAGATCCAGCTCTCATCCCAGAGGGGAGACAGCCCCAGGAGTGCCATCCCAGGACCCTCCTGCCTCTTGGCACATCTCCTGAGCCCAGGTTTTCCAAGGTGCCCATACGGATCCTCCTCCCAGGGCTGCTCTGGGTTCCTGCTGAGCCCCACAGGCTCTCCTGCCATGGATGCTGCCTCTTTACTCTGCCTTTCCCAAGGCCATCCCCATTCTTTTTGCATCAGTTCCCTATCTCTAAGATTAAGGTTCCTCATACCGATCTCCCCCAGAGCCTGAGTGAGGTTTAATTAATAATCCTGGCCTCTGAGGGAGTAACAAAGAGGCGGAAGGACTGGGGGAGGGAGCAGCACTGGTAGGAAACACATGGTCACGGAGCTGAGCCACGGGCAGAAATTCCCATCAGGGAACAATGCTGCACCAGCTGGGACAGGAGAAGGTGACCTCAGGGCTTTGCCTCTCCATCGCCTCCAGCCCATTGTTCTATTGTGTCTTTCACAGGGAGTTCAAGGGAATAAACAGCATTTTCCAAGCTGCCTTCGCCTCCGGGATGGTTTTCTGCCCTGCTGGATTTATATGAGGGACGAAATCCAGTGTTGATGCACTCAGCACCTGCCAGGGTGCAGGTTCAGCCTGGGGGTTTAGAGAGGTCCTTACCCTGTCCTCAAATGTCCTGGTGTCCTGTGCTGGAAGGAGACAATAGTGAGCCAGCCCCAGGGAAATGAAGGATTCTGTTCCCAAATGTTGCCCAGGGATCTTCGGCCCCAGCACCCCCAAATGAGGAGGATGATGGAGGGTGCAGCTCCTCCTCTGCACCACAGCCATGGCTGAGGCACCCTCAGAGCCCAGGGATGGAGAGGAACCACTGTGGTCCTTCCCCACTTATACCTGGAGTGATTCATCCCCACCCAACCCAGTCCCAAAGTTCCCTGATTATATTCAAGCTTTAATCTCCTTCCTGGCTGTTATTTTTGCACCTCCTTTTCTGCTGGCTTTTCAGAGCTCCAGAATCAAAGCTCTGCAGGGACCTGGTGCAGAGAAATCCTTTGTCACCCACAGTGGAGCAGCATCTTGGGATGAGAGCTGGGAATGGTGTCTGCACCTTATCAGAGGAGACACACAGGGAAGCCACCAAGGTTCAGTGACAGCAGAGATTGCAAGGACTTGAATCCCAAACCATCCTGGAAGACTCAGTAACTTATTTAAATATGTTATTTATCCCACATCCCTCTGCTATTAATCCCCAACCCATAAATACGAATTTTATGGACACCACCTCCTCGTCAGAGTGCAACAAGAGACAATTTGGCAACTGAGAATAATTAAAATATGGATGTGGAAAGGAGCTTGTCTCCAAAAAAAAGGCAACAGAGGAAACCAGGAAACATGAAAGTGATCAGCAAGGAGGGAGAGTGGAAGTGGGGAGGCCCAGGGGCAGGGAAGTGAGGGGAAGGAGAAAATGGGAGCTGGTCAGAGCAGCGTTAGCTGAGCCTTTCCAAGCAAAGGTTCTGCCAGCCAAAACAGCAGCAAGTCTGAAATTGGTTAGGGATTGTTTATTTATTCATACCACAGGATGTAAACTAATATAGTTCAATTCCCCCGGGAAAATAAAGCTGAGTCTTTTTTTTTGCTACATTCAAGAATACATTCATCCTTCTTTCCCCTTTTTTATGAAGTTTGAGAGGCTCCAAAGAACCCTGAAAGAGTAATTACAGAATTCCTGCTTCTTCAGGGATGAGGAGCAAGTTGTCCAGTGGAAGAGTGAGTGGTTGGTACCTTTGATATCCAGTTGTAAGACATCAATGATGCCTCATGGTTCATGTTCAGGAATGACTTTTCCACTCTGAACCTCTTTATTTATTGAAGGGTTTGCTGGGCCATAGATGTGGCTGATATTTATCTGAAATTAATCCCCCTGTGCAGCAGGTTCTGCACTCTCAGGTTGAAATGTAGTTTTAGTAGGAGTTAATTGGAGAATTAATATTTACCTCCTTGGCTGCAGTTTGGAAGTGCTGAAGGTTTCACCTCCCTGACACAAAACGAAAATGAAAACAAGCTCCCAAATCACCCACTTAGGATAATCTGAACGGAACTTTACTGAAAATTGTGGTCCTTCCCTACTTATACCTGGAGTGATTCATCCTCACCCAACCCTGTCCCAAAGTTCCCTGATTATATGCAAGCTTTAATCTCCTTCCTGGCTGTTATTTTTGTACCTCCCTTTCTGCTGGCTTTTCAGAGCTTCAGAATCAAAGTTCTGCAGGGACCTGGTGCAGAGAATTCCTTTGTCACCCACAGTGGAGCAGCATCTTGGGATGAGAGCTGGGAAGGGTGTCCAGGGTAACAGAGCACAGGAGACACACAGGGAAGCCACCAAGGTTCAAGATTGCAAGGAGGATTGCAAATTGCAAGGATTGCAAATCCTTGAGAAGAAAATATCCCAGGACCTGCAGCTGAAAAACAAGGTCTGCAGGGTTGTGGGGGATAAACCCCTCCCCAAGCCGGGCATTCCTCTGGCCCTGCATCCCCACCCAAAAGAAAAACTAAAAAAAAACTCCATTTAATTGACCAAAATCCTGATTGTCTTTTCAGACACCCCTTCTTGATGTGGTTGGAGATTGGAACCCTTTTGGAAAGCAACTTGACATTTCATAGCTTAGATATTTCCTCCATCGCTTTTGACTCTCGGGCCTCAATTATTTCCACCAGGAGAGCGTTTGCCAAGCGGATGAAATTGGAACCTGGGTGGATGTTATAAAACCCAGGTAGCTCAGCCCCTGTGCGTGATGCTGCCTCGTGTGTTTTCTTCATTTGACTTCTCCTGACTCATTCCAAGGCTGAGCATGGCACGGGCTGTGCTCCGCAGGGAACGCGGCTCCCTCGGCGTCTCCGCGCTCCTGCACACACGTGGTCAGGTGTTGGCTGGGCCTTGGTTCCTGAGCTGGAAAATTTCTCTATGGTTTTTGCAGGGACAAATTATCCTTCCCGGTTGTGGAGGGAAAGGAGGGGAACCGTCCTGTCCTTCAACAGTTTTTTGATGGAAATTGTGCTCCTGTGCCAAAAGGATGGCTGAAAACATTTTTTAAAGGACATTTATGGGGAAAGTGTTGCAATTCTCTGGCTTTTTTTGTGCCCTGTTTGGTTCTGCGTGGGGATGGAAAATGGTAAACTTTGAATTGACTGCAGCCACCCTGTTTTACAGCTCAGAAAAACACCTCGTGCTGTCCCACCTACGGGGCATGACTGCACCAACAGAACTGGAGCTGCAGGAGCTCAGGAATCTGAGAGTTTGGCTCTGGTGGTGGTGCTGCTCAAATATGATGGACTCTAAATTTACACACTCTGAGGGGATCTTCATTTCTACCAGTGCTGAGCCTGGGACTGAGGAGGGCAAGGAATTGTCTGGAGAGAAGGGAAAACAAGCTGAGCTGTTTGCTAACTCTCCAAACGGGAGGTGACGCAGGATCCACTTCTCAGAGCAGCAGCAGATCAGTGCTGTCCCCACCCCCTGACCATGCCAAACTGACTCTTAAATACAAAATGCAGCTCTAAACTCACTGCAGTGGATATTTAAGAAGCCAGTGGCATGGAATTGCTGTGTGGTTCCCACCAGGAGTGGGGATAGCTGAGGACAAAGCTCATCCCACCTGCACAGGGATCTCCTGTTGCTCTGCATCCCACCCAAAATCATCTGGAATAACAAGATGCGGATGCCCCTGGAGCAACTGTGATTTGTTTGGATCTGGCAGAGCTGATTACAGGATTGATGGGCCCAGGGAGGAGCGAGGTCTGTGCTCTCTCCTGGGGGACTCCAGCCAAAGGCACAAGCAGTGATTTGTCTCTGCCAGCACTCAAAACTTGAGGACGTTTCTGTAGGAAGTGACAGTGGCAAAACATCCTCTGGAGCATGTAAACAGTTTTTCCTTATTCAGGATGGTCAAAATAAAAAGGGAGCTGTGTAAACATCTCCGGGCTGTCCCTGCTCCTCTCTCACTCTGAGCTGTGGAGCAGAAAGCTCTGCTCGGGAGCCAGAACATGCTGCAACTTCCTCCTGATCCACGATCCAGCACAAATACAAAACCAAATCATGTTTCCACGTAATCAATCCATGTTCTTAGAGAGGAAAAGAACCCTTAGCAGCTGAGCAGGAGACCTTGGAGTATAATAGAGCTGTCCAAGTGCACAGGTGTGCCAAAGTGCTTCACCAACAGTGTGTGAGAAAGCATTCACATTGTTCCCAAACCATGGGAAAAACATATCCTGTTCCCATTTCTGCACCGTGCCACTGCTGAGGCTCTGTGTATTCTGTGAGTTGTCTCCTTGCAGCCATCCCTGCCTGGAGATGAACTCTCCCTGATTTCCGAGCATTGTGCAGTGCCCAGCCCAGCACAGGTGTCCCTGTGCCAACCACGGCTGTGCCAACCACAGCACTGGGCTCCTTCTTTTGGGCTGACTTGGATCAGGAAAAATACATCAAGAGGATTTTTTTGCTCCTCTTGAACTCTTCCCTGTCCCTTCCCACGTGGATGCTTTGATGTGTGGATTTTCCTGCGCTGCTCCTGAGCTGCAGAGAGAATGAAGATCTTCAGATGGGGAAAGAGAGAAATGAGAAAGACCAGGATAAACTCTGACCATAGGAAACTTGGATGTTGTGGTCACATTTAAATGAACAACATCACGAGGGAAACGGAGAAGTGACTGTGGAGGAGGATGACAGACATTTATTGTTTAATCGTCCTGAAGTGCTTTTATATTTTTGGCTAAAGTGAGAGTGCATCAGCAATTTCCACTTGAAATGTTTTGGAGATACAAGTGGCTTTCCTTTTCATCAAGAAAAGACTCGTGCAACTATTTTGATTCAAGGTTCCTCATAAAAGAACAACAACCAGGAAGCAAAATATGTTTTTACCCTCAGGATGTTAAAAATCACTTCATTTTGACATTTCAACCAGACTGTGGGATGGGCAACTCCTTCCTTCGTGCAAAGGACATGGGAATAGCAGCAAGGAAATTCTACCTCAGTCATCTGAAAATACCCAGGAGCTTTCTGACAGGCCAAGATGTGCCCTTGTTGATAAGAATAATAAATTTAGAGCCAAAGTATTGAAACAACATTTGAGTTTGAACACATGAACTGCCTAAGCTGTATTTAAATGTTTTTAGCTTCAATTCAATTCACTGAGAGCTTCCAGCTCCTGAATTTCCCATGAGGAAAGCAAGAATACACCAGACAGGCAGAAACCTTGGAGTTTTCGCCCGTGGCATCACAGCAGCACCCAGCAGAGCTGAAGGGAGCTGTGCTAGCTCTGAGCTCAGGGTTCTTCACTTGGCATTATCCACATCCCAGGGGAAGTTTCCTCTGAGCTGGAGGGCAGGGACAGAGGCCAGGTGATGTCCCCAGCAGCATGGGGACAGATCCTGCACGGGGGGTGAGCACCAGAGTGGCCTGGCAGGAGGTTTGATGGACTGCTGGGAGATGTGAGAGCAGATTTATGGCAACCTGAGCCCCAGGTGGGGCCAGCAGAGAGTGGGTCTCCCTTCCTGCCTGAGGAAAAGCTTCTCCCAGCACTCAGCAGCCAGCCCTGCCCTGACTCGGGTTTCACCACTCACATATTGAAGGCACAAGGAGGTGCAGCCTAGGCAGAGTTCATTGGAAGTTGAGGACACTCAAGTCATTAATTAATGCCCACCAATATCAGAACTTCATTAATTTTACAGAGATTGTAAAAATATTGCTGCAAATTAAACCTGGGTATGTATTAAAGCCCTTTTTGTAGAGCTGCTGGTGACATTACAGCTGATCCAAGGGACATTTCTATATCACAGGAATATTTTCCAGACACTGTGTTTTCCACTCCAAACCAGCAACAGAAAAATTCAATGGAAATTCTGTAATTTAAAATTCAATAGAAAAATTCTTTTTCTGTTGATCATTCACTTCCAGTGATCCAACAGGGAATGTGTGATGACCCAGCAACCCTTGTTTTCAAACAGAAATCCCTCGTTTGGGCTGTCAGTTTGCAGACAGCCATCACAAAATCCTGAGGAAGAGCTGAGCCTGGACAGTGGGGGGATCATGGTCATCACCATCACCACTGAACCCCAGAATGGATTGGGTAGGAAAGGACCTTAAAGTGCATCTCATTCCACCCCCTGCCATGGGCAGGGACACCTTCCATAGCCCAGGCTGCTCCAAGCCCCATCCAACCTGGCTTTGGACACGTCCAGGAATATTTTATTTTTCAGGAGAGTTCTTCAGATGGAAGATCCCCCATTCCCAGGCTTGACCCTTGAATAAACCCAGGCTTAGGAAAGGGGTTTGTTTTGCAAGGACAATTGTTACAAACGCTGGGGACAACTGAGAGCAGAGGGCTCAGTGTCCCCTCAGAGCAGAGCTCAAACCCCATGGCCTTACAGCCCCAAAGAATCCACCACCAGGTACCTCCCTGCCTTGGAAGGCTCCAGGATCTCCAATCCTCTGCCTGGAGAGCTCACACTGCTCAGCTCCCCTCCCAGCAGAGTGGCAGGGAAGGGGACAGGACCAAAACCCACCCCCAGCACCATCAGGGCAAACAGGCAAGTGCTGTGTCCCCATGACCCTGCTTTCAACCACAGGCCATTGCACAACGAACCTTTTAAAAATAAAACTTCTTTTAAAACACCTTTTTTTTCTTTTACATTATGAGAGGCTAAGTGGAAGCAGCAAATTAAATTTTTTTTTTTGCCGTATTTTGCTTTAAACCAATGAAACTTAATGTTTATAGCAGTCTAGGAGCTGGAAACCCAACTTGAGAAACACTTAATGTTTAGATCTACTTTGTGGTTGGAAAAAACAACTTTTTAAGCGCTCCAGCAAGTGGAAACAGCCACCCCTTGTAAACAAATCTTTAGCATTAAGATATTTCTTAGCAGCGGAAAACCTTAAGTGCAGGGAGACGTTTTTTGTGAGGCATTTCAAAGTGATCAGAGGCCGCTGGCAGAGCCACGCTCTGTCAGCAGGGACGTCAATGATCGATGCAGATGAAAGAGTTTCCATCCAGGATGCTTGCTGGATGTTTGTTTCCCAGTCCTTTACTGGGTTACACATATCACTCACGTCCACCTCGGGCTCCACTTCCAGCCCACGTTGCTCCAGTTTCGTGTTTTGGGGTCAGGGAAGTTAAACCAACACAAACAGCGAGGAGTTGGGCAGCAGGATGAGAAACATTGGTTGTTTTCTGCAAGTACAGTAAAATTTCCCAGCCATGAGATAAAGGCTGCCAGATAGTCCAGCAGTGACCTTGGAAAAATAATACAACAACCTGCTCAGGCCATGTTTTGCCTCCAAAACCTCGTTTCAACCCTAGTCATGTGCTCTGGAGCTGCTGCCCTGCCCGTGGTTGAAGTATCCCTGAGCTCAGCTGTGTATGGGAGGTTTTTTTCCCCAAAGAAATGGTGGAAATCCCATCACCAGACAATTAAATTAATTTGATGGCTGCTGGCAGGAAGGATGGACTCAGAGGTCTTTTCCATCCTTTGGGCTTTAAATCTGATGCCCAGATGGGGCAGGGACACTTCCTTGGGGGATGCTCCAGTTGGGAGCAGCTGGGATGGGACCACCATGCCATTGGTCCCCTTCTCCCAAAAATGGTCAAAAATTGGGAAAAGATCCTGTTGAGGTGGGAATTTTGCACAGCCACCAGTCACAGAATCAGCCAAAACTGGGAAAAGCTCTTGATGAGGTGGGAATCTCTGCCCAGCCACCACTCACGAAATCAGCCAAAAACTGGGAAGAGCTCCCACGGAGATGGGAATCTTTGAATAGCCAGAAGTCACAAAAGTGGCCAAAAATTGGAAAAAGTTCCCATTGAGCTGGGAATTCTGCACAGCCATCAGAAGTGGCCAAAAACTGGGAAGAGATTGGTATCCCCTTCTCCTAAAAGCAGCCAAAAATTGGGAAAAGATCCTGTTGAGGTGGGAATTTGTGCACAGCCACCATTCACAAAATCAGGCAAAAACTGGGAAGAGATTGGTGTTCCCTTCTCTTAAAAGCAGCCAAAAAGTGGTAAAAATTCTCGTTGAAGTGGGAATTTTGCACAGCCAGCACTTCCAAAAGTGGCCAAAAACTGAGAAAAGCTCCCATTGAGCTGGGAATCTTCATACATCCACCACTCACGAAATCAGCCAAAAACTGGGAAGAGATTGGTGTCTCCTTCTCCCAAAAGCAGACAAAACTGGGAAAAGGCCCTGTTGAGGTGGGAATTTTTGCACAGTCACCACTCACTAAATCAGCCAAAAACTGGGAAGAGATTGGCGTCCCCTTGTCCCAAAATCAGCCAAAAATTGGGAAAACCCCCTGTTCAGATGGGAATTTGGCAGAGCCACCACTCCCAAGCACAGGACGAGGTGGGATTTAGGAAGTGCAGTCCCTGCACCAAGGGGATGCTGTGGCAGCAAGGTGTCCGTGTGTCCCTCACCTCAAATGAGCTGCCCATGTGTCCATGACCCAAATGAGATGTCCATGTGTCCCTCACCCCAACAAGGTGTCCATGTGTCCCTCACCCCAAAGGAGGTGTCCGTGTGTCCCTCACCCAAAGGAGGTGTCCATGTGTCCCTCACCCAAGGAGGTGTCTGCGTATCCCTCACCCAAATGAGGTCCCCGTGTGTCCCTCACCCAAAGGAGATGCCCGTGTGTCCCTCACCGAAGGAGGTGTCCGTGCATCCCTCACGCCAGAAAAGGTGTCTGTGTGTCCCTCACCCAAAGGAGGCATCCATGCGTCCCTCATGCCAAAGGAGGTGCCAATATGTCATATGTCCCTCACCCAAGGAGGTGCCCGTGTGTCCCTCACCAAACGAGGTGTCCGTGTGTCCCTCACCCAAGCGAGGTGTCCGTGTGTCCCTCACCCCAGAAAAGGTGTCCATGTGTCCCTCACCCCAACAAGGTGTCCGTGTGTCCCCGACCCAAACGAGTTGTCCGTGTGTCCCTCACCAAATGAGGTGCCCGTGTGTCCCTCCCCGAAGGAGGTGCCCGGTGCCCGGCGCTGCTGCCGAGGCTGGCAGAGCAGCGGTGTCCAGCGCTCCGCTCCTGCTGCCTCATTTCCTTGGGAACAATTGGAGCTTTGATCCCGATCTGTGAGCCAGGACCCGCCGCTGTTCTCACTGGGCGCCCTCGGCAGGGCTAAAAAAAACCCCCCGAGGCACCAACAATGAGGAGGAGAAGCCGCTGCCGCTGACTCAGCCCCTGCCCCAGGTTAGGTAATTTCCTTGCATAAATCTCTTTTCAAGGAGGGCTTTAAACAGACCTTAACCAGGACCAGACTTCTCTCCCCTGAATCTGATCCTGAGGAAATACCTGATAATAAACAAATACCTTGCTGAGATCCTCAGCCTTGCCAGGAATGACAGTTGATTTAAAAATCACTTTTTTCTTTTTTTCTCGTGTTTTTTCCTTTCTGTTTTCTCACTTTATCCTGTTAAAAAAAATAACTCCAAGGAAATTGCAACCATCCAGGGCTGGGAAGGTGTTGCAGAACAAGCAAGCCCCAGCAAGGGCAGCATCCGTGGTGGGATCTCATTTCAGGGCTATGTGTCCTCACTTTCCAAACACCTCCACTGCTGCCTCATTTTGGATTTCCATTTGGATTTGGACCAGCATTTGGACATTTCCAGGATCGTTTTAAAGACAACAAGGCTCATCAAGCTGCAGTGATGCATCCTGTGGGAAGCTTGGGCACCTGGGGCTGTGCCTTGGCTGCCCTTGAGTTTGATTTTCTAAGAAAATACATCTGAAAAATAAACTCAAGGTGTGCAAAGGGCTTTTATCAACTAGGCAGAGTTCTTCTGTGATTCCATTTTGTCTTCCTGAATTCCTCCAGTAATCTCCCATGGAAAAAGGGAAATTTCCTGCCCCAAACCTCTGTCCCAGCTCACTCCCACACAGTTTCAGGGATGGGTTGAGTTATTGACCCCATTGTTTGTGTTGCTGCTACAGTTTGTAAATTTTCAGAATATGAGACTAAATAGACTTGGCATTATCACCATAATGACCCAATAATTTATGGAAAATCTGTTTATAGTTGGTGACCAGCAGGGAACAGCTGAAAAGAGGGAAACACGAGGTGCAGGGAATGTGCCCCTCATTCCTGTCCTGCTCCATCTGCTCCCAGCTCCATCCCTGAGCAGGTGAGGAGGGGAATTGCCACAGGTGAGGTCAGTTATCCATAGACATATGGATGTGTGGGGTTTTTACATCCCTGAGGATTTTTCCTGGCTAGAAAAAGCTTCAGGCAATCTCTTAAAGAATGGCTGTGGTTCTGTCATGAGGTATGAAGATATCAGTGCCTTTCGGTTGCTGCAGTTTTGGGGTCTTTTATATTCCTTTTTTTTTTTTTTCTTCTGGTGATAAAGTTTCCATAGTTTAGGGATTTTTTTTAGGAGAGAGAGACCATTCTGGACCTCATGATGTTCATGACCCTCTTGGAAAAGCAGGCTCTTGCAAAAGAGCCTTCACTGGGGAAATGGTTCAGGAACTTGTTGTGGGATACCTGAAATGTGTCAAGTGCAGTCGTGTCCATCAGCAAGGCACAACTTATATCACCTGCCAGGAACTCAGCCTTCATCTGCAGATCAGAAAATTGCCTAAATCTGTGATTTAATTGAGTCAAGTTTTCAGTTCTGACTTCCTGTGCTTAACCCTTGGATCACCCCTGGTGTTTCATGTCACAGCCGTGTCCATGTCAGTGTCGGGGAGATAAAGTTTCCTCCAACAAATGGTTTATTATTCTCTATAAGGGATTAACAGAGGTGTTTAAACCCCTGTGGTTGTATCTGCTTTGAGGATTAAGGGGATTTTGGAGCAGTGATATCACTGGGCTTCAATGCAATTTATGTGGTGGTAAAAAGACATGAAACTGGAAGGTGATGTCAGAGTGGTGTTGGGATGGGTGGGGGTGTGGGGTCTGTCTGAATCCTGTCCAGAAGTGATCCCACTATCAGGGAGGAGGAATTGAGCTCTTTTTGATTTAAATCAAGCTCCCTTTATAAATATCCACAGTGCCTTGACATTCAGTGGACTTTGCAAGTTGTTCACATTGGATGAGAGAGGAGAACCTCCCTGGCACAAACTCTTTATGTTTCTATCTAAGATCCAGCCTTTATCCTTTCATTTGCCTCTGTCAAAAAAAGATAAACCCCACATTTCTCAGACCAATTTAATTCCCACCAGTATTTATGTATCTAAGAGGTTTCCTTGACAGTACATAAAATTAAAAGAAGAATCATTTAGGAAAAAACATATCAGTAATGTAATCCCTCATTTGGGTCTGTGCCCCAATTACATCTATTTCATTCTGACTTTCTGCCCAGGTTCCAGTGGAAAATTCTTTTTTTTTTTTCCATTAAAAAAAAAACCAAAACACTTCTTTCTCTGAAGGCAACCAAACCAGCAGAGCTTTTCTTTCTCTCTCCCTGTTTTATCCAACTCTGAGCACCGTGGATTTTACTTAATTCCTTTTCTCTCCTAGTTTAGTTTTATACCCTCTGGTGGGGACAAAGATGTTCTTGGTGTTGTTTTAAGTTGATCACAGCCAATTCCAGATTTTTTTTTCCTCCCTTTCTTTTCTCACCAAAACTCTGGGCTCAAACATGTTGGTTTAGGAGTTGTTTGCAGGTATAGCCAGGTCCTTCCCTCTTCTACATTAATGTTGGGCTCAAAATGAAGTTTGTGCTTTTGAGTTTTGCCTCTTAGATGTGACAGCACAATCCCCAACAATTACTTTGCTCCCTGAACAAGGAAACACCCAGATTTAAAAGAACAACCACTTGCATTTCTTCTTTAATGCTTCCAAAAAAAAAAAAAAAAAAAAAACCAAAAGCCGTGTTTAGACTGATTACTGTGGATGTCTCCCATAATCATTAAAAGCAGTTTGAAAGCCAAGAAAGCTCTAAGTAATTGCTGCAGGGCTGCCAGGTCTTGTCTGTGCTGAGTGAGAGGAGAGCTCGGGGTGCCTGCGCTGGGTGATCTGAGCAGAGCTCGGGGGTGCTGCGAGGAAAAGCTCCACCACACCCTTTCATCCCCTCCAAAACAAACATGAAAGCAAGGAGCAGTGGATACCTCTGCTATTGCTTTTCATTGTGCCTTTTTGAAGATGTGATATACGAAGATTTCCTGTAATTACACGCAATAGCTGGAGGGGAAACAGCAGGGGAAGACAGCGAATGAAAGTCAGAAAAATTAATTCATTTAAATCTGTCACTAAAGCCTGCACGAGCCAACCTGTAAATAACTCCACAGCTGAAGGAGCTTTGTTTGCATAGCTCAGCTCAAACCCCACAAAGCTCAGGGACCCAGCACTTTTCCCTTCACTCCTTGCACATGAGGTGCAGTTTGAGCCACCAATATTCTGCAAAGCTGCCTGTGCACAGGGCTGAGGGGATGAAACAGCTCCCTGTGCCAGCCTACAATTAACACCAGAGAGATTGGGCTCTCAGGTGCCTCATCCCCTTGTTCCTCTCACATCAGGGCTGCTAAACCACACCCAAAAACCACAGGAGCCACGGGGATGGGGAGGCATCTTTATTTCTTTATTGTAGAATGAATTGTTTTATTGACACTCCAGCAAAACACGTGGAAGCAATGGACACAAATGCAGCTCCAAATAGAAATGGAACTCCAGATACAAATGCAGTTCCAGATAGAAATGCATCTCCAGATAGAAATGGAACTCCAGATACAAATGCAATTCCAGATAGAAATGCAGCTCCAGATACAAATGCAGCTCCAGACAGAAATGCATCTCCAGACAGAAATGCAACTCCAGGTACAATCCATACACACGCTGGTAAAAGTCAATTTACATCCAGAGCAATACAGATTCATTCTGGGGAAATCTGAGAGGCTGCCTCAGGCTCAGATAAGTGATGGAGAGTTGGCAACTTTGTCCTGCTAAATTCATCCTCCAAACTCAACCCAGCCATGGAGACCCCATAAATTTTGATGGGGCTGATGAGAACCAGGGGATGTTTCATAGCAGGAGGAATTCTGACTCCAACATTTCACCTCCAGGTCACAGACAGCAGTGTCATAAGAACAGTCCTAAAATTTTCCATCATTTAAGGATTGTGTCAGCTCTGCTTAAATGGGAAGAAACTTTCTGGGTTTTTTTTTTTTGTGTCCTAAATAAGTTTGACCAAATATATGTTGGCAACAGCAATGCTGCACTCACTGCAAGATGATTTCTGCTGATAAAACTCTAAAATCTTTCCCACATAAAATCTTCTGTAAGTTTGACTTCTAATGGAAAAAAAAAAGCCAGCATGTTCTTAAATTTATTAAGAGATTCCTGAGTTTCTGACTGGCTTTTTGCAGGGTTAAAGGTTGATCAATATTTTAGACAACCTAAAGCCCATTTCAGCTTGAGTGTGTTTGGAATGACGAGTTCCAGAGTTAATGTGGGGCGAGGGTGAAGCTGGAAAGCTGCAAGTGAAGTTCAGCTTGTTATTAGAGGGCTGAAAATATATGGAGGGAAAATCTATCATCTTCATTTTCCACATGATTTCAAAGAAAAAAAGAGAAAGAAACCACTTAGAGTTAAAGCTCTGAAAAAAAGATCACCTCTAATTCCATAAGTTATGGGCCTATAAATCAGTCAAATAACACAGAGCTGGCCACCAGAAAAATATATCTTTGAGCAGCAATAACTGAGAAGGGAGATTGTCTTATTCAAGGGTGGTTCATAATTCACTGTAATTGGTGGGAAAGTGAGAGCTGAGACAACTTCATTCATTCACAATTGCTGATGTTATTATTTCAGAATAAAAATTGTGGCTTTGATGAAAACCATCTGGTGTCAACAGGAACCATCACTGGTCAAGCACCAGCTTGGAGCAGGGGGATGGGGTTTGGAACTGGAAGTTTGGGGGGTTCCAGCTCAGGTATAAGCCACGTTTTAAATAAGAATAGTGATGTGAGGAGTTTCTTCAGGTGTCTTTGCCTGATTTTTGTGTTTTTACGGAGTTTTGAGGCCTTGATCATGATAAATTTGTGTAGTGTGGGTGACCAGGAGACAGGGCTATGAGGAGGAGCTCCTGCAAGATACAAACCCCATTTTTAATAAGAATAGTGATGGGAAGTGTCTCTTCAGGTGGCTTTGCCTGATTTTTGTGTTTTTATAGAGTTTTGAGGCCTTGGTCCTGATAAATTTGTGTGGTGTGGGTGACCAGGAGACAGGGCTGTGAGGAGGAGCTCCTGCAACTCCAGGAGGAAATAAAATCTTCCCAGTTGGAGTATCTAGAGCTGGATGATGAGTTTTAGAAGGGGATTATCAGCAGGGCTGGCAGGAGGGTGGCACTTTGTTAACCACCCCAGGGTCTGCTCAGCCTGCAGGATCCAGAGGAGAAAAATGCCAGAACTCCTTCCTCTGTGCTCTAAATGTCTGTGGAGAGCAGTGTGGGACATTCTCTTGGATGGAGATTTGGATTACAGGTTTTAAAAAGCCCCTTTTTAGGGGCTCCTGGGCTGCAGCACTCCCCTGATTCTCCTCAGAAGTTCAGATCAAACCTCTCCCAAACCAAACCTTTCCCCGAGCATCCGCAGGGCCTTGGAGGGGAGGGGGCTGCGCATTGACACTTTGGGTTTTAATCTGCAGCCAAAGCAGGAACAAAAGGGAACAAAACCTTAGAAAAAAAATGAAAATATGATCCTTGCATGTGGTTTTTGTGGGAGCAGCTGGAGCCTGGGGGAGCCCATCCCAGTGGGATCCCAGTTGTGACTGGGAGCACTGAGTGTGCTGGCGTGGGTGTGGGGGGTTTGTGTGAGCTCAGACCCTGCTCCCCAGCCCTTGGGGGTCTGTCTGTCAGCACTGCCACCCCGTGTGTGTCCCCACATCAAAGTCCTGCTGCTTTCCTACTCAGGGAAAACAGATTTCTCACAGCATGCTCTTATTTTAGCATGTTTTTCGTGTTTGAATGATTCCTTTTCTACTTTGGAGAAAGCCTGAGGGGGCTGGTTTGTCTTATCAGGAAATGAGAATGAATTTACTCGTGTGCTGTCTCATCTCTGGTTCATTTTCACTCCACAGTGCCCCAGAGCCAGGGCTGAGGTTGCTGATGGAGCTGGGACAAAGTTGCTGCTCTGGAAAAGGTTCTGCTGAGCTCTGTGGGGACAGAGGGACTTGTAAGGGGGTTGTTGTTGCTAGAAATTGAGTCATTTTAGACAAAAAGTAGCTAAGTGTCCCAAATTTAAATATCCCAAATCAGACTGGGGTTTTACAAAGCTTCTTCACACTTTCCTGCCCTGGCCTTTTAGAGAGATGAGGCTGAGCTGTTTGAGTGGCTGAAATTTTCAGTGGCTGTCTCATGGAATGCCTGGAGATCCCCATGCCTTTGGAACTCTGCCCTGCTCGTGGATACTTGTGGATTTACAATTTCTGATTCATCAGACATTAGCAGCCATTAGTGCCATAAGTGATCCCCAAAATCGTGGGATCATGGGCTGGTTTGGGTTGGAAAGGATCTTAAAGCTCATCTCATTCCACCCTTGGCCATGGGCAGGGACACCTTCCACCATCCCAGGCTGCTCCAAGCCCTGGCCTTGGACACTTGGAGGGATCAGGGACCCCCAAACGTGGCCACCCTACAGATTTTAGACTGAAAACTGAAGTTACAGCAGCACCAGCCCTTACTGAGCAGCAGGAGGAAACCTACAAATTCCAGCTTTATCCAGTTTTATTTTCCTTTGGGCTCAGGTGTGCAGGCTCTCCGTGTTCCTGAGCATCACTGCCTGTCCCCATTGATGTCACAGAGAGTGACAGCAGCCAGCCCTGCACTGCCAGGGCTCTCCAACGTGGGTAAACTCAGCACCAGCTTAGTCACAGCCGCTAGAGCAGCCTTTCAGAAGGATTCATGCTCAGGAGTGAATCACAGCAGGGATGATATCCAAAGCAATTTCAGCTGGAAGGGCAGCAATCAGTGGCTGTGGGCAGGGACAGACAGAAACACTTCCCCTGCTCTTCAGCTCTGGCTCAGTGTTTGCTGGGTTATTTGCACAAATATGTGAAAATGTTATATTTTGGTTTATTCCAAAGGGAAAGGCAGCAGCCACCCTTGGGGACAGGACTGGAGCCTCAACGTGAAGGGAAGTGTGGCTTCATCCAGCCCTCCATGTGCCTGAAGACATTCCATTCACAGGGAGCACTGGGAATGCTGCAGTTCTTGGCTTGTACATTTGTTCTTTTCTTATAAGGACTCAGAAAAAAATGGCTCCTCAACCATTTATCCCTCTCCATCCAGGGATAAAGCTATAGAGGGGTTTTGGTGCACACTCACAGACCCCTGTCCTGGCTTCAGTTAGTAAATCTGCAGGAGCATCAGCTTCTGGAGTTAAAAATGCAGGAAATGTGAAAGTTGCCAAATCTGTCTCAGTTTAATTTTTTTTTTCCCATGCACTATTGTGATAAGGACCTTAAAGAATAGCCTGAAATCTTCCAGCTTGAAATAAAGGGTCTGCCATAAGACATTAGAGAAAGATGGGGGGAAAAGAAGGAAAGAAAAAGTGAGAATGAGCCAGGGGATGAGGGAGTTAAGGGACCTGCAGCTTGAGCTGCTCTCGAGGGAGACAGGAAAGCTGCAGAGATTTTTGGCAATGAGCACAGATCCCAAAAAATTAGCTCATAGTTCATAATTATCCTCCAAGCTGCGCCTGGTGCCAACATCTTAATATCTGTGATTGTTGTGTTTTGAAGTCATGTCGGAAACGCAGAGTTTCAATCAATTGCATTCCCATGCCCAGGAGCTCCATGTCACTGCCCGTTCCACAATAAAACCTACCTGGCATTGTGTAGGGAATGAGTAACAATTCCTGTGCTGAAAGGGAAGAGGGAGAAACACCAAGAACTCTCTCAGGCGCTGAAGTCACCGGGAGCTGGCGGGGCTGGCACAGCCCAGAGCCCATGAGTCAGTGCCTGGGCTCCTGTGCCAGCCTCGTCCTGCCACTGCCACCCCACGGCCTCCCACGGCCACTCTGGGAGCTGCCCAGCCCCAAATGCTCCAGAAATGTCCACGGGGTTTGTGTGGAGCTGCTCAACTCCTAAATTCCTCAAAGAGTGTCCATAGGGTTTGTGTGGAGCTGCTCATTTCCTAAATTCCTCAAAAATGTATCCTCAGTATTTGTGTGGAGCTGCCCCACTCCTAAGTTCCTCAAAAATGTGTCCACAGAGTTTATATGGAGCTGCCCAGCTTCTAAATTCCTCAAAAAGTGTCCACAGGGTTTGTGTGGAGCTGCTTCACTTCTAAATTCCTCAAAAAGTGTCCATGGGGTTTGTATGGAATTACCCCACTCCTAAACTACTCCATAGTGTCCACAGGGTTTGTGTGGAGCTGCCCGATTCCTAAATTCCTCAAAAAATTGCTCAACTCCTAAATTCCTCAAAAATCTGTCCTCAGTATTTGTGTGGAGCTGCCGCACTCCTAAGTTCCTCAAAAATGTGTCCACAGGGTTTACATGGAGCTGCCCAGCTTCTAAATTCCTCTAAAAGGTGTCCATAGGTTTGCATGGAGCTGCTCAATTCCTAAACTGCTTCAAAAATTGCCCGTGGGGTTTGTGTGGAGCTGCTCAATTCCTAAAGTGCTCCAAAAGGGTCTGTGGGGTTTGGTGATTGCAGCTTCCCATCAGGAGTGCACCCAGCTCCTCTAAGTCCCTTTTCCAGGGCTAACTGGATGCCATTTGTTCCTAAAAATGTCCATTGCACAGATCCTCTCTAAGTCCCAGGATTCCAACCAGCAGAGGGCACGGGCAGCCAATGCCATGCACTGCAATGCCCAAGGCCAAAAATAGGAATTTTAGGGGAAAAAAAAAGTGCGTGAGGGATTCATCCCCCTGTGATGGCACCGGGAGCAAACACTGGCTCATCCCAGCTGTCCTCCATGCAACAACCACAAATGAACAGAACAAGTTTGATGGCAAAAAAAGGGAATTTTTCCATGGCACTGAGCTGGAGGTTAAAGACATTTTGCCCTCAGAGAGGTGCTGGTGATGCCAGGAGCTCCCTGAAGGCCCTGCTGGGGCTGGGGCTCTGCTGAGGCCCCTCCACTTCCAGGCAGCATCATGGTGGCAGCTGAGCTGTGGTCATTAAGGGCAGGACATGCCTTGGGATTGAAGATTTCTTATTTTTTGTGAAGTTCCTGTTTACAGGTTGACTGGATTTCCCCAGTGTTTGAACTCCTTCCTCGTGCCTTCCCTCCACTGCTGGCACTGAGGGAGAATTCAAAAGCTTCCTCTGAGCAAATCTCTCTATTTAAACGAGCTGCTGCTGTGCCCTGCAGGCACAAACCCGCCAATAAATGTCATTTTGCTGAAGGGAGGATGCAGGAAAAGCCCTTTCCTGGCGTCACCACCAAAAGCTGGGGTCTTCTCCTGCTGCACCAGGGCAAAGCTGCTGTGCAGAACAAAAATTCGGAGATTTGATTTCTTTTTCCACAAGAGAAGGAGGCTGAGCATGAGTGAGAATCTAGCTCCAGCTCCTGGTACTGCACACTCGACCTCAGACTTTCCAAAAATTCCCAAAACTCCCCAGCCCCAAACTCTTGTGAGCAGTGGAGGGAGGGATGGGGTGGCAGCTCTGTTGATTTGTTGGGTTTTTTTTTTTCCTTTTCCTGCATTTAATTAGAGCCAAATCTCCAAACAGGACATTTTTTTGGATCAGACCTGAAGTGTTTATTTCACTGACCAAAACCTGGACCGGCTGTCTGTGGTATGTGTGGCATCTCACATATTTACTCCCGGAGTAAATCTGTTGATATTCCAACAGATACCACCACAAAAGCAGGAAGTGATGATGCTCTGAGAGCTAATTAATCAATCTCTTTGCTCTGTTAGCATCCTTAAAGGAATTTTAGGCAGCCCCAAAGCTCTGATCTGCCACAAGAATCTTCCAGAATTTTCCCAAAACTTCCCCAGCCCCAAACTCTTGCTGTGAGCAGTGAAGAGAGGGAGGAGGTGGCAGCTCTGTTTTGTTATATTTTGGTTTTCCTGCATTTAATCAGAGCACAGCCAAATCTCCAAACAGGACATTTTTTTGATTATATTTACATTGCCCCATTAACAAATTACTCGTGGTGGTTTGGGTATTCAGGGAGGTCCTCCAGCTCCCGCACCTGCCCCAGGTGCTGGTCTGAGCAGAGCAGGGAGGGTTTCTGGGGTGGGAAGGGTTTATTCTGTGCTTCTTGCACTTGTCACTTGGGTTTGAAGCAGTTTGAAGGTGGCTGGATGAACTTGGGACATCAGAGAGGGTCAGCAGCAAGGAGGATAAAAGCAGTTTGAGTAAATGATGATACCTCAGGATTTTAGCTGTGATATTTTTCATCTATTTGTAATCCTGCAGTTCTGCAGTGTGTAACTCTAAACTCCATGTCCAGTGTGAGCTGCTGCTTTCCCGTTTTGGGCAGACACAGCAATTCCTCTCCAGGCCTGGCAATCAAGGACACCTCACTGCCTCAGGCCCTGAGATGGAAACAAAAGTGAGTTGGAGGCAGCAGACTTGGGGTGAATGACTTCATTAGCTGGAGCTGTAATTGGGAGAGGAACCCCCAATACGCAGATGGACCAAACTTATAAAAGTGTGCAAGCCCATGACCTGTCGCCCATTTTGGATGGGCTTTGTCTGCCCTAAATGCACCTGAGGGCCCTTCAATAAATAAAACTGCTTTTTAGTCTCTGAATTTTGTCTGGCCTCTGTTTTTATGTAGGGCCAAAAAGGCATCAACGGAGCCTTAAAAAAAGTCCTTTATGCCAAATCTTTTATAAAACTCTTCTGTGGGAGGGTGGCAGCAGGGCTGGCTGGTGCTGTGCAGGCCAGGAAGGCAAGGCAGTGCCCTTTGGGGTGAGCTTTGCAGGCTCTGCTCTGTCCCCAGGCTCAGAGCATTGTCCCATGCCATGCAGAATGCCACCAGCCTCTGCTGCCTGTCCCAGCTCCCATTTTGGGGTGGATTTGGGATGAAGCCCAACTCTGCCCCAGCACTTGGGGCCTGGCTGATCCCTGAGCTGCTCTGAGGCCATGCTGTGCCCTGCCTGCTCAGGGGGACAAGCAGTCTGTCCCCACAGCCTCTGATGGCCCTTCCAGTGTCACAGGGTGGGACATGACCCCACTATGACATCCAAAAATATCCCACAGACGTCCAGAGGCTCGGAGCAATGAGGTGACTCCACAGGAGCCATCACAAAGCCTGTGCTCCAAATCCTTCCCTCTCAAAAGCTCTGTCCTTCACAAACGAACACACTTTTGTTTGCTCCATGCATTTCCAAGAACCATTTCTGTTCAATGAAGGTTTGAGTGGTGCTTCAGTTTATTTTTACTGAGTGGCTCCAAGCCCTGGAGTGGCTCAAGCCTGTTGTGTGTTTGTCCTTCCTCGATGCAGTCAGGGCAGCAGATGCTTTGCAAAGTGCTTTAAAGACTTTTATCCTCTGCCACAGAGGAATTTGAAAGCTGCAGAGGCCAGGCAGGGCTCTCAGAACATCCTGTGCCATTGTATCCCCTTTATCTTTTCCTGGGGTTCATCTTTACACCCACTGCTTCCCCCAGTTCAAGTTGTTTGAACTTGGGCTGGGAAGGACAAAACCAGGGCAGTGGGAGGGCAGAGCTGAGGGCCAGCTTTTCTATTTTTCATCTATTTGTAACCCTGCAGTTCTTCAGTGTGTAACTCTAAACTCCATGTCCAGTGTGAGCTGCTGCTTCCCCATTTTGGGCAGACACAACAATTCCTCTCCAGGCCTGGCAATCAAGGACACCTCAGTGCCTCAGGCCCTGGAGATGGAAACAAAGGGAATTTGGAGCAGCAAACTTGGGGTAAATGACTTCTTGAAGCTGTAACTGGAAAATTAGCCTCCAGTATGTCCTTCAGAGCTTCCCCTGCACCTCCTTGGAACCGCAGCCTTGCCCAGCACTGCTGTCACCCTTGGGCCCTGCAGGGACAGGGGCAGCTCGGTGCTATTGTCCAGATCATCCCTCATGCCTCAGGGTTCTGCTTTTTATATTTTCATGTGTTTGTAATCCTGCAATTCTGCAGTGTATAACCCTAAACTCCATGTCCAGTGGGAGCTGCTGCTTCCCCATTTTGGACAGACACAACAATTCCTCTCCAGGCCTGGCAATCAAGGACACTTCAGTGCCTCAGGCCCCAGAGATGGAGACAAAAGTGAATTTGGGGCAGCAAACTTGGGGTGAATGACTCCACTACCTGAAGCTCCTGTCACCCTCTGGGAAGTGTCCAGGTTGTCACAGCCCTGTCCTCCAGCTGTGCTGTGGCTGTTTCCTCTCTGGCTCCCCAGCACCCTCATGTCCTCTGGAAAAGGAGCTTGTCTGGAGTGGAAAGGTGGTACAGAGCCCCTTGAAAGACAGGAGGCTTTTAATCCAAGGGTAAATAAAATCCATCCAATTGTGAGTCACTCTTTTCCTCCCTTGTCCCTCCCCAATTATTTTCTGCCTGATGACTTCACAGGGGAGGCTCTGATGAGTTTCATTTGTCATTCCAAGACCTTTATTGACATCAGCAGGGCTGGTGGCTTAATGAACACCACTGGTGAGCCCAACTCCACAAGATCTCATCAGTTTGCTGCTTCCCAGCAGATTTATCCCTTTGATTCCTGTTTGCCTGGGACAGGGAGAGCTGGACCAGACCCAGAGCCATGTGGGGATGGGAAGTGCTGGTTTTGCTGGGACAGGACACAGGACCACTCTGCTCAGGAATGTTGCAGCAGCTGGGCTTGGGGTCCTGGAGACAAGAGATGTGTGTGGAGGAGAATCCACACAGGATCAGCAGCTTTCCCTGCTGGAAGGAAGAGTTAAACCAGCCCTGACATCCCTGCTCCTGTAAAACAGGGGGCTGGAGATTGTTGGGAACCTCCAACAGTGACAGCAAAGGCCAGTGAGTGAATGAATGAATGAATGAATGGTTTTTTTATTTGCTGTGTGTGCCTGTGGGCTTGCTTAGATAACAGCGACGTTTTCAGTTATATTCCTCATCATGCAATAAAACTTTAAGCCAGGCTTGGTGTAACTGCTCCTTCCAGGACAGGGATGTCTGAGGTTTGCTCTTTTTAATCCCCTGAAGTGAAACCAAGATATTTGGTTTATTATTTATTTTGGTTTATTATTTATTTTGATTATCTAGTTTTGGATATCTGTCCATCCTGGCCCAGGTCAAGATGGTCCTCTGGAGATGAAGCCCAGCCCCTGGTGAGATGTTTGCAGCTCACATTTGCAGCAAGGCAGCACCCAAAAAGCTGAATTTGCAGGCATTAAAAGGCCATGGGGAATCTCCAGAACAGGGGAAAACAAGCAAAGAAATGGGAAAAAAGTGGAAAGAAAGGGCACTACACTGGAGCAAAGCCTGGCTTTGGTCTGAGGAGCTTTGTGCCAGGAGCTCCTGCCCAGCACCAACGTGCAGATGGGAACAGTGCAGAATATTTTTTCCTGCTAAGGACCATGTGAAAAGCTTGATTTTGACTCTGCCAAAGACAGGATGGGAATCCTCTTATGAGGATTAAACTTTCAGGGAAAATAAGATAGTTCTCTTCTAAGAAAAGCTGTGCACTTGGCTTGTAATGCAGGTAATTAGTTATCAAACACCAGGCAGCCAATTCCACTGCCGGGGTGAGAAGCAGACAGAGGCAAATTTGGTGAATTTGCTGTGATTTGAGTTCAATCTCTCATACCTAACTCCTGATTAAGTTCCGTTTTCCTGATAGGATTATCAGTTTAGCCCTTTATTCTGCCCCTGTACAATCTTTCCCAAACTGCTCAGCTCCTGATCCTGTGCATCACTTGCTGCTCAGCACAGAACATACTTTTGGCCAGAGGCCAGTGCCTTTTCCCAATGACAGGGGGGAAATTCAGATTTCACCTCGATTACAGAATCTGATTTGTTGCATAACGGAGATTTGATCCTTTCCTGGAGTCAGCTGAGCAATTTCCAAGGGATAACAGTTGGATCCCCCACTTCTGTGATTCTGCTTCCAGGATGGAGTCCAAGATGGAATTTTATGGGGTATAAAATCCAAACACCAGCTCTGTCCTTTTTGGATTTTGCTGCACAACCCTTCCTGTGAGTTGGTGGAAGTGCTCTGTGAGGGGTTTGGAGCCTGTGGTGCTTTTCTGGGTACGGTAAAACCATGGTGAAAGGAGAACTTGGACATGGAGAGAGCTGTGAGGAGGTGACACAGCTGCTCCAAGTGCCCTGAAAACCAAGGGACAAAGCCCAGCAGAGTGTGGTGGTTCCTGTGAATGCTGCTCCACTTTGCTTCCTGCAGACAGACACCACCCCAAGAGGTGGCAGATGGTTCTGCCAAGGTGACAAGGCTGACAAGGACAACAAGGTGACAAGGCTGACAAGGCTGACAAGGTGACAAGGGCCCTGCCAAGGGTGACAAGGACATGTCTCCTCTCCTGTGGGAGGAGGAGGAGGAGGATGAGAAAGTTGTGCCCACTCTGAGCCTGGAAGCGCTGAAACCACCTCATGCAAACAGCACGGTGTGCTAATTTATGTTAATGAGCTTATCAGCAGTGCTTCCACCTCTTCTCCAGAGGCAAGAACAGCAGGGACAGGTGCAGGGTGGGGTTTGGGAGGGGTCTGGACATGCCCTCCCTTCACAGCCCCCCTGGGTACCGAGGGGGTTCTGTCCCTCTGCACCCTGTGGATGAAGCCCTTGGGGGCAGAAATTCGATTTTTCACGGAACAACTCACATCTGGAAAATGGAAAAGCTAGGGGTGTTATTCCAAGAAATGGTGTCTGAGATGAGTCTGCCTCACCTAGGAATGTGTTCCTAGCTCATCCCTAACTCCAGGCCAGCACACCTCATCCCATCCCTGCCCTGCTGCCCTGAGCTTCTCCAGAGGTGCAAACAGGAGGGGTTGTATAACACAGCAGAGCTCCAAGGTTAAGAGGAAGTGCCGAGCTAAAAAACTCCTCTGAGAACACCAAAGTCCATCAAGCACTTAAGGGGCAAGTCCATACAGCCCTGGAAGTGAAAGCTTCCTCCTAATCTCTGCCATAATTCCCCGAGTGCCCATCCCTCTGGCAGCCACCAGCGCCACATCAGTCACCAGGAAGAGCTGAGCACTTGCTGCAGACACACAAACGATGACAGCAGATGCCCACAGTGCCTTTGATCCCTGCTCTGTGTTTAGTTTAGGGAGTTTATTCCTCGGCTCTGTGGCGCTGGGGGGGCCTGGCTGCTGCTGGTGGTGACAGAGGAGCTGTGGGCACACAGCCCGTCCCGAGGACATGCACTAAATAACGAGGGACTGTGCTGAAAACATTTCCTGCCTCAGCTCAGGGCTCTGGGAGTGACTGCCTGGGAGTCATTTGGAGAAACTCTACCAGCAAGTGCAGAATCAGCATGTACCTCCTCCAGACTGGGTTTGTATTTCAGTATCCAGCAGACACCCTTGTCTCCCGGGAAATTTGCAGTTCTGCACAGAGAATGTGGCACAGTGAGAAGGTTTCCAAGGAATATCCTGCTGTTCACCAGCTCCCCAGTGCATCTATTGGCACACTGAGAAGGTTTCCAAGGAATATCCTGCTGTTCACCAGCTCCCCAGTGCATCTATTGAGCCACCAGCCAAATCACCCTCCAAATCCACAACTGGAGGTCTGAGTGTCTCTAAGAGCCCTCATGAACTCCTTCTCCCAGGTTTAAAGCAATCACACTGCTCTCAGTTCAGCAAAATGAGCTGCTCAGCCCAGATTTGCTCTGCATGGGTGTCTCATCTACATCCACACACACACACACAAATTTACCAGCTTCCATGTGCTAAATGCTTTCTAAACTCCTGCCTGACAAGGAGCTGGCTGAGCTGCAAGCAGGATTCCTGTCTGATGGCTGCTTGGTGTGTGCCAACAGCTCCCTCTGGGTTTTTTGTCTAAGATTTACTTCAGTTGCAGGATAAAAAAAATAAAATTGAGCAGTGCCTTTGTTCCCAGAAGAATTTTTTTGGCAGCATGACCCATCCAGGCTGATCAGTCTTTACATCAGCCCTCGGGGCCAGCACAACCTGGGGAGATGGGATGAGCTCTGTAATGGAAACTGCTGTGCCTTTGTGTCTGGGAAGGCAGCAAGTGTCAGTCTTCGGGGCACAGAGGGTTTTTGGGAAGGTTTTTTGCATCCTGAGCGGAGATTCCTGCAGCTTTCCAGGGCTCCATGGAGCCTCCAGTTGCATAACCCTGACAGTCTGAGCTGCAAGGCTCCTCAAATTCCCCCTCTCCTGCTAAACACAAAGCATCAATGACCTCAGTCCTTGGCTGTCCCATCCATCTCCAGCAGCAAATGTTAGAGGGAACAGCATCTCGGAACCCCTCCCTTAATTTATGAACTACCACAGCTGATTTTACAGCTACTAAAACACAGCAAAGCTCCAAACAACAGCTGGGTGAGCTGACTGAGTGGGGAATGGGAGCCAAAAATAGGAGGCACGAGGGTTTGGACAGAGGTGAGCACCAGGCAGAGGTTGGGCTGCAGTCCTGCAGCCCAGATTTGAGGGCTGACACATTTATGCTGAATTTCACCAGCTGAGAATCCGGTGCTGAGGGTTTTTTACAGCCACCAGTGTTGATAGAATCAGATCTCTGATAAGAAGTGGGTGCTCCATGTCTTTGTTCATTGGAACTGGAAAGAAAGGGCTGACCAGCCTGGAAAAATTCTGTGGAGTCTGGTAGAAATGGGACTGAGCTGCCATGGAAATTTAATAGAGTCATATGCAGAAATTACTGTAAATAGTTGTAGAATTTAATAAGTGCTTTTATGCTTCCTGTTGGGTTATTTTTAACACTCTGGTAGAATTCCATAGTGGGATATGGCTATGTATTAAATTTTAACAGTTGTTTAAAAAAAGAAGCCGTTGAACAGTATCATTTTCTATTAGGTTACATGGGATGCCTCCATTAGGAGTGTTTTTCTGCTTCCAAACAAAGCCTGAACAGATTTGAACACTGTACATGAGCAAAATAATCCCAGCTCAGGGAAGATATTAATGAAATCCAGGCTGGAAATATGTGCAGGAAGCTGCTGTAATGTTTCTATTTCCAACTTCAGTTCACACAGGTGAATTGAAGAGCAAAATAAGGTTCACCACATCCTAATTGTATTTGGGGGCACTGTCAAGCCCCTGAACTCTGAGATTTCCCTTAAGGAAATCTTTTTGATTCCTATCTTGTTTTGTGATCAAGGAGAAGTTTTCCTGCAATTTGAGCAGGCTGGATACATTTCATGCCTTTTTTAATCTAACCCAATGTGGTCCAGATGAAAACCCTTCATGAAGTTCAGTGATGAAGCTGGGTAATCTTGCACCCTATAGGATTTATCCTCCAGGAAAACATCTGAGTCTGCTGCGAAGATGTCCAAGGCTTCTGTGCCCTGGTTGTGTGATTAATCACTGTGGTTTCTGCAGGACTAACATGGTCATGTCTCATTAGCTCCCCTTGGCCACCACACACTCATTAGTCAGGCATCATCAGACCAGCTCTGCTTTTAAGGGCTGCAGGAGGTTTGCACAAATCCTGCCCAACATCTCCCAGAGTGCTGGGGAATGGTGGTGGAGCTCCAGTCCCTGTGGGAAAGGGGTGAATTGTTCTCTTCACACTCGTTTAGCTGAGTGTGCCAGGATGAAGAAACACTGAGGAGGATGTGGGCAGCTGCAGGGGTCATGTGAGCTGCTCCCAGTGTTTGAGGTGCTGGATTCTGCCAGGATTCAGGCAGGAGAAGACTTGCTGATGAAAGAGGAAAACTGAGGAGAAGAACTCCAGGTGAAAGTGTCACTGTCGTAGTTGAGACAATCAAAATACAAAGCAACACTGCATTTTCAGAAGGTTTCAAACCTGGTTTTATTCTAGCATGCATGCTTTTTATGCATTACAAAACTCATAAGTTTACTCATTGGTCACAGAGACAAACCAAGTGCTCATTGGAATAGGCAGCTGCAGGTTTCTCTTATTTCTCCTTCTTCCTTTCTTGATTTCTATGTCAGTGCCTTGGTAGGAAATTCTCCCAGGGGTGAACATGGATCCTCTTACCAAACTCCTCTCTGGCTCACAGAAGTCCCTGTAAAACCTCTTCCACACCACCACACCTTCAAGGTGTCACCACACTGTCCCTGAGCCTTGATGCATCAGGAGCTGAATTTCTCCCCCATGGGAACTTCAACTTTGGGATGTGAACTTCTTGGGAATGCCAGTTTTGGGATGTGAACTTCTGAGCTGGCTCCTCCCAGCCATTCTCTGGCTGTGCTCAGTGCCATGGGCAGGTTTGGTGCCTGAGCTGGAGTTTCTTTAGGCTGGAGAGGAGGGGACACCACATGAGAGAAGGGCCAGTGCAGGGATCTGTGTCCAGAGCTTTGACTTCTCCAGGGAGCTGCTGCTGTGCCCTGGCCATGCAGACATTTTTCCAGCTGCAGATCCTGTCTCCATTCATTCCTCATGTTGGGACTATTCCTTCTGACTCCACTTCCTTATCTAAACACGTTGCCTGCTGACCAATCCAGACAGGGTGTTCTCTTTTTTAGCTCCAGAAGGAAAGGCTCATGAAATGTGTTGCCAGTCTAAATCATTCCATGACTTGCCTACATTTCAAATTAACTGGAGGAATATCAACAAACACAATGGCAATTCCTTTCCAGTTCCATCTCCTTCAGTCAGTCTTTAACCCACTTATCAGACACTTGTTATTACAGAAATAATCAGGAGAAGAAAATACACCAGTGCTGAATCAACACTACTGGGCTTTTTTTCTCCATTTTTCTTCCTCTTTTTTTTTTTTTTGTACTCGTGTAACTCCCTGGGTTTCTGTTGAACACACACCAGCCTGGAATTGCAAAAACACAGCTGGCTAAATCCATCACATCTCATTACAGGTTATCAACTCTCCTGTGCAATAAACACATCTGACAATTAGCAGGGAATTGATGAGTGATTCAGATTAGAAGAGACTATTTTTTCCTATTTTGTGCCTAACAGAGAAGTTTGCAATGCAGGCTGGATTTGCAGAAAATGCAAAATGCTGCTAAAGCCATTAACATTTCTTATAACCAAAATGACAAATGGTCTTTACATTAATCTCAAATAACTTCTTTAAAGCAAGGATCAGGAAAGAATTTTCCTCAGAAGGATATTGCTGCTCAAATGGAGAGGGGCTTCCATGGGGCTTTCTCACCTTCTGTGGGATTGATGGGCTTGAAAAAAAACCACTGCTCTGACTTCCTTTGCTGATCCTCCTGCTAAAAAAAAAATCACAATATTGCAAAGTCTGCATAGACAAAAGACTGAACCACGCTGTGACTCAGAGTGTCCAGTAAATCCTTTGGAGTAATAGTGCAATAATTCAGATTTAATTT
This sequence comes from Myiothlypis coronata, assembly GCA_035041385.1. NCBI lineage: Eukaryota > Metazoa > Chordata > Aves > Passeriformes > Parulidae > Myiothlypis > Myiothlypis coronata. The sequence goes on from JAWWLW010000058.1 coordinate 2,227,753, forward strand.
GCTCAGCTCCATGTCTTGCTGCAATTAAACTGGGCTACTGTGGCCAGCTGGCTTTTTTCAATTCCAGGATTTATTTGGTGGGGGGAGATGCCAATGCCAATCACAACTCTAGAAAAGTCTGAAAAATAAATCCTGAAGGAGATTTTTGAGGAGGAAACTGTTTCTTCCCTCTCCCCGAAGTTGAGACCTCCACTCACTGCAATCACAGTGAGCTCTGTCACAGAACCTGAGTTTTTTGATTATTTCCATGGGTTTGGGCTTGTTTGGGGGACTTTTTGTGGGTTTTTTTTTTCTAACCAAGATGGTTTTTTCTCTTCATGCAAGTTAAATATTTTTCCACTCATAACCTTGTCCTAACTTTGTTTTTCAAGTGCATTTTCCCCCTTGTTTTGGTGCTCTCTGTCCCCACTGGGGTAGGGATTTGCTGAGGCCATGGGACAGAAGGGTGCAGGTGACACTGAGGAAAGAAAAGAGCAAAAGGAGTAGATTTGGTCTGACCAGCAGCATGAAAACGTCCCACACATCCATTAATGAGTGAAAAAGATTTATCTGACAAATCTCCCAGTCCAAAATTCAGCTGGGTTGGGATTGGTTGGGGTTTTTTGCCTGTACTTTGCAAGGACAGCAGTTTGGGATTATGGAGGTTTGCTGATCACTGTGTGAACAAGGGAATATTCAGAGGGAGGGTCAGAGGGGTGCTGCTGGTCAGGAAGCTCCAGCTGCAGCTTTAGGGTGCTGATGTTGGGGGTAAAAAGTTGTTGCCTCTGCTCATCAGTGCTAAATGAGACTTGAGGGTGTGTTTCACCTCCAGGCAGGAGGTGCAGCCCCATTTCTGCACAGATTCCCATCCCTGCAAGTGTTCCAGGCCAGGCTGGACAGGGTCCTGAGCAGCCTGACCCAGTCAGGTCACCCCTTAATCCCTTAACGAGGTGGCCCTTCCAACCCAAACCCAGGAGAAGATTTGCTGATGAAAGAGGAAAACTGAGGAGAAGATCTGCAGGTGAAGGTGTCACCATGTTGTAGCTGAGACATTAACCATTCCATGATTAATGATTATTCCCACATTTCTGAGCCTGGTTTGTGTTTCCTTCAACGTAACATCCAGCACATAGAAGCTTAAAACAGGATGCCTTGGTTTGCATTTGCCACAGATGCAGAAAACCAGAGGGGAAAAAAGCACATGTGGAGATTTCCTACAGCTCAGCTGATGCACAGGCACTTGTTAAATCCCAGGAACTTCAAATCTCTTCCTGGCAAATGAATTACAGCTCTGCCTGGGCTGGCAGGGCTTTAGCAGAACACAATGGCACTTCAGAGCACTTAATGAGGGTTCATTAAAAAATAGATCCAAATTATATCATGCAGGAAGTACGTAGGATGGAACAAAGAGGAGTGGGTGAAAAGCAGAGGTTCCCAAATCGATGTGTTTTGGGAAAACCATCTCCAGGTTCCAATCACCGTGTCAGCTGAATTGTTTGAGCTGCCTTTGTGTGCAGAATCATGCAGGAAATCCCAACAAAGCAGAATTTCTCGTAAGACCTCTGGTGCATCAGCCCTGTGGGCCGAGCCAGAAGGAAACCACAAAAACAACTGCTCCCTTTGCTGCGTGGCTACTGAGAGTCCCAGGTGGAAGCTGAAGATGAAATGTGTGTGTGAGAGTGTCCAAACACTGCAGGGCTTTCCAAAACCCTCCCTCTGCATGGAGAAACAAGCACATGACAGGGGCAGAGGGTCCATCTCTAAATTATGCATTGTTCTCTCTTCAGCTTGGCTGGAACTGACCCAGTGACTTCATTTATTTAAGAATATTTTCAAACGTTTCCTATAGGTCTCGGGTCAGGTATCTCTCTGGAACATCTTTAAGGAAACTTTAGAGCTTTTATACACTTCCCTGAACAATGGGTTCGTTTCTTCGTTGTTGCTGTGAAAGGGGTTTCTGCTGAACCTGAAATGTATAAACAGGGAGAAAAATTGGCTCTAAAAGGTCTTTAAAGGTAATTTATATTCAAGGCATGGTTTAGGAGTCGAATTGGCCCACCCTCACCTTTTAGAGGACTGAAATAATAAAGGTTAAAGACCAACAACAGTAATACAAGATGGATATTTAAGTCACAACTAAATGTTATTGGTGTCTTCTGAATGTTTAGTGCACATAAATTAATAGTTGGACTCAATGATCTTAAAGCTCTTTTCCAGTCTAAAGGATTCCCTGATTTTCAGGGCTCTCTCTCTCTCTCTTACAGGATTGCCTCAAAAAGTCACAGCCTTCCCCTCCTGGGTGGTTTCTGTGCACACTTGAGCTTTTCCCATCACCAAGGTGGAAAACCTCAGGGATTCTCTGTCCCAGGGGAAAGCAGAGAGGGCAACACCAAAACCCTCAATTCTCCTGCCTGTGGTGTTCCCCCACTGAGGAGGCTGGGGGCAAGCAGGGCTCCCAGCAAGGCGTCTCAGCACCACAATTTCCCATTTTTGCACTCACTTCTCCCTTTGCTGAATCCTGGTAAAGTCCTGGGCAAAGGAGCACAACACCCTGGAAGAATTTTTGACAAAAGCTCCAGCAGAAGGGTGAATTTTCTGGGAGTGAAGGATGTTCTAATTTGCCCTATACCTCTTTAAGTGGATGTGTTTCCAACTAGGAAATGCTCTTGGTACAAATTATATATGTATTTTTTTTAATTTCCTAAAATCCTATTGGGAAATAATTTTCTCAGATCTCCTCAGCAATGTTTGTTATTCTTTTTTCACAGGATTATGAAAAAGAGAGATGCCTACAATTTCTGGTTTCTTTAGGGGCAAATTTCATCTCTTTTGTGAGATGAAAAAAATAAACTTCCCAAGTCTGTTTTAAGTCCTACCCTGTAGTCTTTAAAAAATTTACTAATTCTCATCTAGCAGCAACATTTCCTGGAGAGAGGAATCAAAAATTCTCAAGCACAAGAGGAAAGATTAATAAGAAAACAAAGAGCTTTTTGCAGATGAAAAGCGGGGAAGTAGCACAAAAATTGGATAGGGTTAAAAAAAGGTATTCATGCCAAGGATCTTGTCTTGTTGTCTTCCTCTGCAAGATCTCCAGAAAACCTCTGGCACTAAATGAAACCCTCCGTGAGGCCGCGGCCGAACGCGTCGAGGCTCCGCTGAAATCCAAGTCCTGCTCGAGGTTTTTTTCCAGAGTTTGTGAGAGCGATTTCCCTTCCACCTGCTGAGCAAACAGGATAGCAGTAAAATATTTCCTCTGAGTGACTCACAAATCTGTCGGAGGTGATGAGGCCCCTTGGGAGCTGGATGATGTCTTAAATAACGATTTGCTTTTCTCCTCCTGGCCAGCGGCGCTCACTCGCCGGGCGGGTAACACGAGCTGCATTCTCAGGCTGTGCAAAAGCAGGGAGCCAGGGAATGTTCTGCTGTTGGCTCTTTTGCTGTCAGGTTTACAGCAGGCAGCTCGGTGGGATTTGGGATGCACCAAAAAAAAATCGGGGAGAAGATTGCAGGAGTTTAGTGATGTGATGCTTTTACAGCCTGAAGATATTGTCTGAGTTAATAGCCCAAAATTCCTGCTAGGAATGGGCTCTGCTGAGTGGAACATGAGGTTTATCTGCTCAAAAGTTATTTTAGTGAGGTTTTTTTTACCATTTCAAGGTACTGAGGGATGAAGGCTCCACAGCTCTGGGAGCAGGCACCTTCCCACTGTTGGTCTGGAAGCAGGGAATGTACTTTTGGAAGTACATGATCCAATCTATTCCCAAAGGGAAAATCAAGGGTTTGTGTGGCCCAGCACGGCTCACCCCATGTCATCCTCGGGGCAGCTCTTCACTGCCTGTCAGACCAAGCTGCTCCTCCTGCCAACAGCCTCAAACCCAGGAGGCTCCAGCAAACCTCACCCGGAGCTCTTTTATTTTTATTTCGCTTCCATAGAGGCAAGACACCAACGGAAGATTAAAGTGAATTATTGTGTGCTATGGGTTTCGGAAACATCCTTCTGCTTCCTTCCTAGGTCATGCTCAGCCCCGTGGGTTGGGACTGCAGGCCCTGCTCCCATTCCCAGCCCTTCCCATTCCCATTCCCAACGTGTGCATTTCCAAGGGGAAATGATTAACTCCAGCCATCTATAGAAAGAAATTCTTCCTATTTAAAGACACCCCTGACAAAGCCGAGTGGGAAAAAATGGCTGCAATTGAAATAGGCTGAGTTTTTTCCCAAGAATGTTTTCGTGTTTTCCGTGAAGGATAAAGAGAAGTTTCTGCAGGAGAGCATCTGCCATCGTGCTCCCATAATTGCTTTTTGAAATTAATATATCCACTGTTTCCCCACTTGAAATTAAATCCCATGTATCCAATGGAAATATTGATTTCTAAACAGTCAGAGTGCGAAATTAAAGCATGAGCTGGAGGTGTAGTGAATTAAAGAAAAGGGATATTTAGTTACACAGTAATTAATATTTGGACTTGTATTTAACTCATGATCTGAAAACAAGGTGACACCTATGAACATCAGGCTGAAAACAATTTGGGTTTATTTTCTTTTGTGTCAGAAATGTAGTGAGGACTGAAACGTTTATATCCTTCTCATTTTCCACTCCTGCTAAAGAATTTAAACCAAGGTGAAACAAGAAAAGAAACAGCACAGGCAAATTTCAGGGCACAAGATTAATTACAAGTAAGTTTTTTTCCCCCATTCTCTAATAATCTACTCTGGAATATTTGGGTGTTGTTTTCCCTATGCCAGCAGATTCCCACTGAATTTATACAAAGATATCGAGTTCTTAACTCACCCCTGGCCTCAAACTGCCTGGGAGCCAAATGGAACCAGTCCTTTGCCAGCAGGGTCAGGTTTGTTAACAAACCTGAACATTGAGATCCTGCTGTTTCTTTCCCTGAAGTCATCATTTTGCCCATGCCTGGACTTGATGATCTCAAAGATTCTTTTCTGACCCAGTTAATTGATGATCTCAAAGATTCTATTCTGACCCAGTTAATTCTGGGATTTTGTGATAACACCTCCAGGAGGGTTTTTTTCTTTTCAGGCATCTGTTTGGGGGGTATTCAGGGAAAAGGCTCCAAATGCACACCAGGAGGTTTCAAGGTTGATTCCCAACTTGAGGCACTTGCAAAGTTGATGTCAGGGATGAAGCTGTTCCCATTCACACACAGACAAATCTTCCTTGCCCTAGAAACAAAAAGAAATGTTGTCAGTTTGCATATTTTCCTCTTCCATGGCATGGAAGGTGAATGTAATGAGGAAAAAAGGAAAACTGAATGAATTCCTACCAGGAACAGCTGAAGCTGTCAAGCTCTGGGCTGGGGAGGATGCTCCAGCTGACAAGTGAGGCTGCAGAACTACAAAGATTTATTGTGCTCCAAAATAATTCCTGTGCTTGCTGAGCAGAGCTGCTGCCCCAGAGTAGCTGCTCTCTGAAATATTTTCCATCGTGAGCTCCAAGTGCCTTTTCTTGCCCAGATTCCATCAGAATAAAAAGCCCCAGGATTTATGTGCCTGTCACTTACCTTGGGGGGTGACCTGATGGCCTGAGGTACAGGTTTTGTGAGGACAAGAGGGAAGGGTGCAGGGAAATTGGGGAAATGGAATTGAGGAAATTGGGGAAATTGGGGGAATTGAGGAAATTGGGGAATTGAGGAAATAGAGGGGAATTGAGGACTCTGCTCTCCATCCTCAGGAGAGCAGAGATGCCCAGGTGTGGTTGGTGTTGCCTCAGCCCTGGTCTGGTGTAAGACCAGAGCAAAGCCCTTTCTCACTCAGGGCTAACAGTGCCCAACCTCAACCCCACCAGGTTTTTTTCAGACAATTAAAGGCAATTTCAGCAATGTTACATCACCTCCTTGACTTGGTAACAGCCTGAAAACAGCAGATTTTGGGTAATGATGAGGAGATTCAAAATCCCCATTCTCTTTCCACATGAAGGTGCCCAAAATTAATTAGAGACAATCTCAACTTCAGAAAAAAAACGATTTATTTATTGTCAGGCAGCTCCTGACCTGCAGCTGGAGCTGAGGTACCTGAAAGCCATCACTACCTTGTTGATGGGGATGCTTAAAAGTGAAATTAACCTTATCTGACTTCAGGGGGTCTCAAAGCTAAATGAGTAATCCTGGGCTCATGCCCTGGCCTCCTTTATGTCCACTGAAGAAAACCAGATATCACCAAAATTTCCCTCTGTGCACGAGTCTGAGGATGAGACAAAAAATCTGGGCTATAAAAGGAGCACAGATAACAAGCCCAGACTGTGCCAGTGGCCTATTTATAGGATTTCAGGGATAAATCAGGGAAATTATATTGTTGTGGCAGTAGAAAACTCCAAAGAATGTCTTTGTCCCACTGGCCATCACCTCCTCCTGCTGACAGAGGTGGCCTGGAGAGGGAGGGGACAGAGCAGGGACAGGGACAGAGGATGGCACGGAAATGAGCCAAGGGACAAATGGCAGAGGCTGCTGTGGTGAGCAGGGCTCAGAAAATCATGAATGGCAAAGGGAAATTAGAGATTGTGGGATGAATGAGTGTCAGGAGAGCTGAAAATGCAGGTGGGAGAGGGAAGGTCCCCCCTGGAGTGGGCACAGCACCAGGACCTCAGTGGAGCAGGTGCAGAGGAAGATGTGGGGCAGTCAGGGAAGGGGAGGAGAAGCCAAAATAGCTTCGTTCAGGCTAGGAAAAGCAGGAAAAGGCTCGGAAAGGGATTGCTTGCTATAAATAGCCCAGGTAAATCCCCAGGGAAGGGAGAGAGAGTTATTTAAGCTAAAGGACAATGTTGGCCTCAAATCAAACTGGTTGTGAGTAAATAGAGGGGGGAAACATGCAGGAGGTTTGCTCATGCTTTTCTGAGCATCACAGGAAAGATGTTCTGAAACAACTTTCCAGTCCCAGCAGGAACCTGAGCACTTCTAAATCTGTCAGAGCAGGAAATGGATCTCTGTGCCAGGACAGCTTCAGATCTCCATTCACATTACTCAGGCTTGATTTGATCTCGATTTTGCCAATGACAAATTTTTGCCCTGCCTGGGGAAATGGGAGTGGACAAAGCTTGAGAGCTTGTCTGAGGGTAGATCCATTCTTGTGGATGGGAATTGGGCTGGCATCACTGGGACATGCACAAGTGACATCCTACACCTTTCTAGGCCTCCTCATTACTGCCTAATTCTGTTAATTGGTTGTTATCTAACTTTATCTCCCACTCTGCAGTTTAAGTAGATCATTAGGTTAATACTGGCTAATGGAATTTTGCAAAAATTGAGATTTTTTTTTTTTTTGGCCTGGCTAAAAATGCCATGAAGTCTCATTGGGAGAAATTCAGTCAGCAAAGAAACAAACCAAAAGCAGCACTGGGTTGAATAAGAAGGTTCAGCAAACAGGGAAACTGAGGAAACTGGGTTCAGCTTTCCTGTCCTTTAATTATCCCTCTCACATAGCCATAAATGGAGGAATTTGATAGTGACACAGGAAAAAACTAAATTCCCACAAAACCTTTGGTGCACATGTTCCAGCAGCAGTGGGTGAGGATAAACCAGGGTGGTCTCTCATTTTGGGATTAGCCTCATATGGCAATTTGGCTTGGCTCTGACCCCAGTCCTATTCTAGCCCAGTTTGCAGAGAGTTGCATTCTCAATTTTACAGAGTTTTACCAAACTGCTTTCTTTTTAAATCTTTATACCTGAGGGAAATGGTACAAGACTGACACTCAACCCTTAAGTAGTTAATACTCCAGGAAAAGCATTTTTCTTGCCATATAGAAGAGATTCCACTCTGTGGCCCAGAAACCAAGAAGTGATTTTATTAAAAATAATTCCATTTAAAAAGGAATTCTAGAGGAGAGAAATGCGCCATTTCATTTTATTCTCTGTTTCTTGTTCAAAAGATCAGATTCACACTACCTGAAACTTCTAATTTAATCAGAATAACCTTGAGTCATTCACCACTGAATTCACCAAAGTACAGCAAAGCAAGAAAAGAGCTTTTTCCACTGGAAATGAGTGAAGTGTCCATTTCAGCCCCTCAGATCAAGGGCAGGCAAGGCTGGCAGCACTGAGTGGGGTTTTGTCAGGTTTTGTCCATTAAAGCAGTCTGTGACCCCAGTGATGAAGAGCAATAACCCCTAATTAAGAGTGGTTCCTAATTAGGAGTGATGCCTGCAGTTTTACCTTTCATATTTTCCACATTCTGTACTGCATTGGTAACTGAGCTCCATCCAAAGAGTCAGCAGTTCTCCTCACAGCTCAGTCACACACTCAATCCTTCTCCAGCCCCAGAACCAAGGACACCTCTGCAGCTTCAGCCCAAAAAGTGCAAACAACAAAAAGGCCCAAAATGTCCAAAAAGTGTAAAACCAGCAAACTGGGGAGAGCAAACTGGGAGGATGGGACTGCAGAACCTGGAACTGGACAATTAACCCAATATGGAAATGGACCAAAACTTATAAAAGTGTGAAAAGTCCTGACTCTGAGTCCACCTTGCGTGGCATTCACGTTCTCTGAACAGAGAGAGACATAATTCCCTCTCTCTCTCAGGTGTTTCCTGGAGAAGCACAGAGATCAAAACAATTCTTATCTCATTTACTGCTCCTGTGTTTTGGAACATGTGGGATGTGCTGGAAGATTATTTACCTAAAGGAATTTGCTTGACTGGATTCTGGTGTGAGTGTTTTGTTTTCTTGACCAATCTCTGCAAACTGAGATTGATCAAGAAAACAAAACACACCAGAATCAGTCAGGAGACAGTCACAAGATTTTGTTCAGTTGAGTTGAGTGCTTGTGCAGTTTCAGTTTAGATGCAATATAGTATAGAATAATATAGTATAATAAATAATAAATTAAAATATATAATATATTATATAAATATAAAAATATTATATAAAATATAATAAATACTATAAATATAATAAATGTTATGTTTATAAATTAATTTTAAATTATTATATAAAATATAATAAACATTATATAAAATATAAGATATATTATATTCATTATATAATAAATATATTATATTATATACACTATATTTATTATTATATTAAAATAAATATAATAATAAAACTATATAGAATAATATAGTATAATAAATAATTCTGATACCATAGGGTCCTTCTCATCATTTCTCCCTGCCACAGGGGTCACCTTAACTCTGATATCTTGGGTACAGCCCTGTTGGGCTCTTGCACTGCCCAAGGTGAATCCTTTGAGGCCTTTTAATAAATCCCCAATTTATTCTTTAACTCTGTTCTAGGTAATCTCTCAATACATCAGGAGGGCAAAGAGAACCTGTGTCAAGTTCATCACCACCATCATCATCTTCCTCTCTCATGCTTCACCCTGAACCTTCACTCCCAACCATCCCACTGATGATTATCAAGGGTTGATGAACAGCCTCTCTCCTCTGGAAATTCTGTATTTAACACAATTCTGTATTTGTCCCAGCAGTTGCCCTGGGAGCCCTCTCCATCTCCCATATCCTAAGAAAAACCCATTTGTGAGAGCAGGAGCTGAGTGAACTTGGCCCCAGCTCCCAGCCAGTGCAGGAGAGCATTGCCAAACGGGGAGAGAAGTGCATCTGATTCTCCTGCTAAGGCGTCCAAGGAGGGCCACAAAATTATAGCTCCAACTATAAACAGAATGAGTACATTTTGTTCATTTTCCTGTTCTCTGCCTAATCGATGCAATATGAAGAGCTGCTATCAGTGCAGAGTTATACAATCAGATGGCAGCAATAAAAGGAGCGTTAGCAAGTCTGGGCTATCATGGGAGGCTGACTGCAGGAAGCAGTTATAAAACAAGGCCCTTTAGATCTGCTTAGATGAGAACATCACATTCGTGACAAAGTCATTCTGATGTCTGCCTGCCCACTTAATACTCAGCTAATGGACATCTGCATGGAGATTTACTGGGGCTGCCTGGCCCAGGAGCAGTGCTCAGGGTTGTGGGTGCACAGACAGGGCTCTTTGTGCACCTTAAATAAGATATGTCTTACATCCAGCAATAAAACCTCCATATATCCATGAGTTCCTGTTATCTGCACAATATATCATGTGCAGAACCGGGTAATTGTTGTCTGCTTTATTGTTTCCTTGTTCTCTGAGACTCCTGGAAGGTTTTATTGTGGTTTGAGCACAAATCAGAGTGCAAACTCACAGACTTGCAAGTCTGTGGCATGAGGAACACAGTAGGAACACTGTAGAGGGATAAAGCACAAGCTGGGCACCTCCAGCAGCTGTCAGCAAGGAGCCTTTGCTGGGAAGTCTTTTGTTCTTTGGTAGCTGAAAAGTTCCTGCTTCTCTGCTGCTCCTCAGACTGGTTTTCCTCTCTTCCAGCCACCTCTCCTCTGGTATCTGCACAATGCACTTGGAAAACCCAGGGACTATCAAAAAATGAGAGCTGTAAGGCTTTAAAAACAAACAGACATTTCACCTGTCTCCAATCAGCCCCTTCTCAGGGCTTGGCTCTGATTTCCCCAGTGCAGAAAAGAAACGGAGAGGATTTTAATTTCCTTGGCTCCCCAGAGCAGCATGAATGAGGCTGCAGCCTTGCACTGGCCTTGTGTTATTAATGGGCTCCATGCTTGCAAATGTCTCATTCAATATATTTGCTCCAAGTGCTTCCAAAAAAAAAAGGGGGGAAAAAAAGAAGAAAGCAAACCTCAGGTTTCTGGGCCTAATGTATGTGACCTGACAGCATGAATACATTAGATCCTCCCCAGAACCACACAATTCCAGACCGTGCACTGGATCTCCAGCCTTTTTATCTTCATCTCAGCTCTAATCAATGTGCTGGCAACGAGCCCTATTTTCCTGCCAGTCTGGCTCAGGCTTTGTCTCCCTCTGACAGGGTATGACATTCCTGCTTCCAGAGTGCCTGCAAGCTGGGAATGGGTCTGAGCTCCCCGTCCAGGCATCCCCAGCATCTTTCCAACAGCAGTCATTGCTTTTCTGCCCAGTTTCTTGGCTCCCCCAGCCCTCTGCAGGCACCAGGAGCTCTGCTGAGGGCTCTGAGGGTCTCATCCATCATTCCCCAGCCCTAAAGAAGGGCCTGAAATCCAAACCCCAGACCCACGAGCTCTCAGTTGTCTTCTTAAACTCCAGGCAGGTGGTGGCATTTCCCCACTCCGTGTCTGGTTTTCCCTTCCCAAGTTCTGGTTATCTGCAAACCTTTCAGATCCCAAAAGGAAGAGCTGGTTTATATTATGGGCCTGGACAGTGTCTAACCCAGGAGGGCCCCACTTTGATTAGGGTCCCTTGTGACCACCGTAATACAAGCACTGCTAATAAAATGCATTTGAAGCAGAAAAAAAAAGGCAGTGATGCTCCTTTTCCAGTTAATTCCTAACTTGGGAAGGCCTGGGAGAGGTGGGATTTTTAGCCAGAGGTGAGCTGGCCTGACCTGACCCATCCCAAGCCTTTGAGCTGTCCTTGCAGTGCTGCAAGCTGAGCTTAGCAAGAGCTGTGCTCATCTCTGCAAAGCCTTCTGTGCATATCCAAATGTGCCACATATTTGCCTTCCCAAAGCTGGACCTGCTCCTGTTAACAGCAATTAATCACTTTACAGCCAGCCTTTTATTATTATGAACGCAGCAGATGTGTTTCCATTAATAGGTTCCCGAGTGAGCCTTATCCAGCATCACTGATACTTTAATGAAGGAGATTAAGTGGCCTAAACAGACTTTTCATTTGCAGCATCCTCCCATTTCTATCTGCACTTCCCAGTGAGCAAACAAACCCAAGTGGGAATCTTGTTTCGGGCTCAGTTTCAGCACAGAAGATAAACTTGCTGCCAAATAATAAAATGTGTCCCCTGGTTTAATGTGATTTGTAAGAGCTAAACCTTGCCCTGCTCTGTTTGCAGGGCTCTGAAAGCAAACATCGAGCACAGAGATGTCTGCACCCTGCTGTGGGGACTCCTCAGAGCTCTCTGCTGCCCCAATTAACCCCAAAATCTGAGCCAGGAGAGGGCAGGCACTGGGCTCCCCAGGGATGTGTCTGTCTCCACAATATGGGAATTTTCAAGCGTGCTGGTTGCCATTAAAAGCTCATCACTTCCGACAGTGGCTCAGACCTAGGAAGTCTTTGGGTGATTATAAAATAGTCCCTAATTAATGACAGCAATCATGAGGGTCACCAAGCAGTGCCACAGGAGGTTTCTCAAGCCAAGAGGATGTTTTATGTTTTCCAGCGTTTTTCTTTTGCAAGATCAGACTCTGCAATTGCCTTTGCTCCCCTAAACCATTTTTAGAACCAGATCCCTTCACCCCACATGCCTTCTTCACCCATTTGCTGCTCAGCATTCTCTTTAACTTATTGAGTTTTCATCTTTAACTTGGATACAAAAAGCAGAAATAAAGTGGCTACACTGCTCCTTAGTAAATAGGGGAGGCAGTCCCTAGTGCAACACAGACAGAAAAAATCCTGTGCATTTCAAACAAGTGCTCTGGGATTCCTTAGGAGCACCTCCATTGCAGAAGGATTTTAAATCCTTCCTTAGAATCACATAAATTCTATAGATCTGCCTTCTGTGCAACAAAGAGTATTAAAGTAATGCCTGCAGGAGGGAGCTCAGCCCCTCAGGGTGGAGGATTTATCTGCTGGACAGTGACAAAGTGGCCTCAGTCCCAAAGGCACGGTGGGACTGCAGCCACAGTGAAATCCCAGGGGATTGTTCTTCATCTTTTGGGTCCCTGCACCAAACGCTCCAGGTCTGACAGAATGGAAAAAGGATGAACTTTCCTTCACACCCACATCCAAACAACTGTACCATGAAAAACCAGAGATAACGAGGCGACGACTGCCCCCCAGCCTTGTCTCTTTAAACCAAACCAAAACAAAGCGCTGCCTTTTTAATTTGAGCCCAATTAATTTGAATAAAGTGAGGAAATCACATCTGGGCTGTGGCTGCTCGAGAGCTCCTAACCACAGCCTGCGTGAGGTTATGTCAAGGACTTGCTTGTCAGCTTTGCTTTAACTCACATATGGGACCGGGGAGGAAAGAAAACCCAAGAGTTTTTACTTTCTGCAGTAAAAGCCAAACTAACATAAAATGAGATTAATGGCAACAGCAGTGACTGCTTTCATTTCCCAGTGAACTGTCTCAATAGTACCAGTAATCAAGATCAGGTTGGCTTTCATTCTTTTTTTTTCTTTCTTTTTTTCTTTCTTTTTTTTTTTTTTTTTTGTTAAAAAAACAAATTTTCTTCAGAGAAAATAAA
>JAWWLW010000058.1:2254476-2269473 GCA_035041385.1 Myiothlypis coronata
CTGCTCTGTGCACAGAGCTCACCATGCCCTGATGTGAAGCTCAGACCCACACACTAAAGCAGCACAGAATCTGAAAATATAAAAGCCAAAACCTGAGGCACCACTGGATGTGGGAAGAGCTGTGTGTGTTTTCTGACAGGATTGTTTGCACAGTCCTGTACAAATTTGGGTGATGTCTCCAGGTAAAAGGAAAATTCCATCTCCCCTTTAGGTCACCAGCCGCTTTCAGTATGGAACCACTCTGGAATGATGGGAAATTTTGGGGATAAACCAACAGTTCTGAAATATCAGGAGAGGTGACCAAGCAAAGGCTGGATTTCTCAGGGAGGTAGGGATGGTTTTGTTTTATCCAGGTTTATTTGGGTTGATGCCTGGACTTGATGATCCCCAAATCTTAACAATTCTACATCCATGATTTTGAATGTTGTTCCCAGAAAAAAAAAAAAAACCATCCCTATACATGAAGCTCAGCCCCACACACTAAAGCAGCACAGAATCTGAAAATATAAAAGCCAAAACCTCAGGCATCATAACACCCATCCCAGCCTATGGATAACCCCCAACATCCTTTGACAGGGCCACCCTGCTCTTCCCTATCCCTCCTTCCCCAATTTTTACACTCATGTCTACGCAGTAGCAAAAGAAAATTTATTTGTGTTCTGTTTTGCAGAGTTGCACGTCTCACAATTTTTACATTAATTAACAAATTACTCAATATGAGAGAAGCAGCAGCTCCTGTGCTGGGGCTTCCACGATTCCTCAAGGATTTCCAAAGAAATTCCTTTACACCCAACGGTATTCCCAGGCTTCCCGCTGCCCTTTGGTTCCAGTGGCAGGATAATGCCCTTTTCCACCACCAGGTTATCTCAGCTGCCTGATAACAACCCAAACTATCTCAGCTTGTCTCAGTGCCAGCCTCTCCGAGTGCTGATAACTGAAATGATAAAGGATATTTAACAACTAACGGCTCCCCGAAGGGGAAAGTGGAAAATGGAGTCCTTGAAGCAAAGGCATCCAAGAGGGAGAGTATTTTAAGACAGAAAAATGCATTTTGTAAGAGCCAAGGCAAATCTTAATTAAAAATGTAATGATCACCTGTGTAGGGATGGTGGAATTTTTTTGTCAGTAAGATCGCTGTAAATGCTTAATTAAGGAGTTAATTAAAGAATTAACCGACTCTTTGATTTTTAGTCTGGCAGGATCCCACTCTGACACAGCCCAAACAAACAGAGAGATTTTTGAGAGCTGAAGGCTTTGTCCAACACCTCTCCCTGACAGGAGCTTGCAATGAGGTGAGGATTGGTCTCTTCTCACAGGTAACAAGTGACAAGACAAGAGGAAATGGCTCCAGGTTGTGCCAGAAGAGGTTTAGATTGGATCTCAGGAAAAATTTCCTCATAAAAAGGGTGGTCAAGCCCTGGGACAGGGCACCTGGAGAAGTGAGAGGGCTCCTCAGCTTGGGAAGGACATTGAGACACTTGAGTGTGTCCAGAGGGGACAACGGGGCTGGAGAGGGGCTGGGAACACAAACCCTGAGAGGAAGCCCTGAGGGAGCTGGGGGTGCTGAGCCTGGAGAAAAGGAGACTCAGGGCTGCCCCCATCACTCTCTGCAGCTCCTGAAAGGTGCCTGTGCTCAGCTGGGGCTGGGCTCTTTCTGCAGCAGCACTGACACAGCCAGAGCACACAGCCTCCAGCTGCACCAAGGGAAGTTTAGGTTGCTGTGCAAACCCAGGGCACTGGGAATGTTTCTGTGTCTGCTCTGGGTGCCCTGACCCCCAGGGCAGCACTGACTTTGACCCTCATCCATGGAGAAAGTTTCCCAGACTTCAGGATAGACCAGAATCCACAAAAGTGTGCAATAGATTATAGAGAGCAGTGTAGGTGTGTCACTGGGTGAGAAATTGAGGTTTTGGGGTTTTTAGTGTGTTGTGGATGGGAGCAAGATGGAGGGCACAGGGTGTCGTCCTGGGTTCCTTCTTCATGCTGCTTCTTCTTCCCACTTCTCCATGGGTTTGGGGGGCATTTTGTAATTGAGTGAAAAAATCTGCATTGCAGCTCTGTGGGATCAGTTATTGGGTTTAAAAGGGAAAATAATTTTGGTGTCAGTTCTTAATTGGACAGTTTAGTCTTAAAGGACCTGGAACAAGGGATTGTTGGCCATTCTGTGCCTTCTAATGAAAAGCTGCTGAACTCACAGTATGGAGACTGTTTTACTGATAAGAAATAATAAACACTTGAGTTCTAACATGAATTACTGTCTCAGGTGCCTTCAGTGCAGACCCAGAGAAACCCAACAACTGGTACCACCACACTTCTTCCTCATGGGTTTGGGAGGCATTTTGTAATTGGGTGGAAAAGTCCCCATTGCAGCTCTTTGGGATCAGTTGTTGGGTTAAAAGGGAAAATAATCCAGGTGTCAGCTCTTAATTGGACAGTTTAGTCTTAAAGGACCTGGAACAAGGGATTGTTTGCCATTCTGTGCCTTCTAATGAAAAGCTGCTGAACTCACAGTGTTACTGATAAGAAATAATGAACACTTGATTTCAAACATGAATTACAGTCTCAAGTGCCTTCAACCCAGACCCAGAGAAACCCAAAACTGGTACCACCACATGCTGCTGGTGGTGAGTGCAGGTCAGTGGAAAAAAGAGCAGGAGGGGCTCCTGGTGTGGAGTTCCAGCTGTGGTTTATTGCCCCTACACACTGAAGGGTCCAGGGACAAAGAGCCAGTAACAGAGGAGGGTTATATGGGGTTATATGGGACAAGGGAGGTGGAGCATCGGGCCTGAGGTCGATGGGTAAAGGGAGCAGAGGTTGGGTTATAGGGTAACGACCAGCTGGGATCCAGGGGAGGAGCCATCAGCACAAAAGAGTCTGCAAATAATCCTGTCCAGGTCCTACAGCCCTACAGGTAGGGAGTGGAGACCAATGGGGAACCTTCCAGAATGGGGAGGAGAGAAGGAATGATGTAACTGAAGTTATTAATGGAATAACTGGGGTTATTAACATAAAAGTACAAGGAACTGTGGGACAGCATCTCTTTGGGTCCCCCTATCCTAAAGGTGGGTACCCTCCCATGGCATCCCTGCCTCAGCATCTCCTTTGGAATCCTGCAGCAGGTCCCAGCTCCTGCTGGCCACTGCTGGGAATCCCTTTTCCCTGATTTTGGGAAGCATGAAATGGGAAAACCAGCCGAGGGTCTGTCCACAGACAATGGGCAGAGTTGGGAAATACGGGACTATTTCTCCTAAAAAACCATGAATTGCTGTTGAGAAGGATGAAATCCCTGTCACCAAACTGAGTCATCATCACTGTCCCCACCCTGGGGCATCCCCTGTGTGTGACACACGCGTGGTCCTTGTCACCTCCCATGAGGATGATGATGGAGCTCAGGGATTCTTTAGGAGCACAAAACGCTTCCCTGTGAAGTCTTAAGCTGCCTCTGCCTGGAGCACTGCAATCAATACAAAGGAAAATAATACTTTTGTTTTACTAATCTTCTGTAGGCTTGGTAAAATATATAATAGGTTCCATTAAGGCCGAGTTAGTTAATTACTAGGTAGGAAATCCAATATCAATTCTCAGGGTTATTTTCCAGTTGTCATTTTGCAAGAGAATTTCTGCTTTGACGTCATTGCGAGACAAAAAACACTCTGTGGACAAAAGAAACCACAAATCGGGGGAAAAATACATCAATATTGTTTTTCTTATAGCCTGCCACTCATTGGGTGGAATTTTGTGCAATATTGTGAGCCTGCCTCTGGCAAAGCTCCGTTTCCAACCCAAATGTGTGCAATAATAGGAGGCAGCTCATGGAGCCATTCCTGGAAAAGCTTTGCAGACTTTGCAGGTCCTTCCAGGGCCACCATCAGGTGCTGACCAACACCTCAAGGATCACTCCTCACTGAGGAAAAAATAAAAATATCCAGGGACATTTTCATGTTGGAATTCAACATCAGCATTGAATTAATTTTCTGTAAATTCCGTTGCATCCCCACACAGGTGTAAATCAGTTCCACGACCTTCCTTGGTTAACAAGGATATTACCATTACCAGGATGCCATCCTTGGAGCAGAGAGGTAATTATGCTCATTAATATTAATCTGATCACCCACTGCATCTATTTTCCTGCTTCAGCAGGAGCTGAATTAAAATGCAAACTGACTTTAGCAAGGTTTCTAATCTGATTAATTACTATCCAACTTATTTACATACAAAGCCATAAAAGCACCCATCAAACTCAAATACCTGGTCATTTGTTCTGCAGGGTTTTGTGGAAGTGCTGACTGCAAAAATTCCTGCAAAAAAAAATCCACTATTCTGTTGGAATCTGCAAGGCTGAGGTGGAAGTTAAATATAATTTAATGTTGGGGTTTTTTTTTCCTCTGGAATTTTGTTTTGGAAGAGAACCTGAGGGGAAAAATTCTGACAATGTCAAAATATTCTGTTTTGACTATTTCAGAACAAAATGTTTAGAGTTTCCTGTTCGGGACAGATTTTGTTTTGAATTTTTTGGTTTCATTGTATTTTTTTTATAATAAATACATTATATTGTATTATAGAAGGAAAAGATCGAGAGCCGTAATGAAAATAAATGGTTTTATCTGCAGAAAATATTTTTTTTTCTGGTGTGGAAAACGTGATTTTGGAGCTTTGCAGAGACTCTGGTTTGTAACAAAGGGCTGGAGGCTGCGTTGGCCTTGAAGGACAACAGGGAGAACCCGGCCTCATCTTTCATAATCCTGCTGAAGGACCCACCAGATCATTTTTATCAGACTCCCAGCTTGGGCTGAAAGCTCCAGGTGCTGTTTTATGAAGGGTGAATTGATGGAGAGTGGCACATTTGCTTGGCTTCCTTTTCCCACCAGATTCCGTCAGACTTGCAGGCAATGATGACAAATGCTGAAGGAATAAACGAAGTTTGTGGACTTGTCCACAGTCCCATCGTGGATGGGATCCTTCAGCAGCCTGTCAGACACGGCTCAGGGAGGAGGGAATTCCTTCCATTGCAATTACAACAGCTGTTCAAGGGCTTTAATAGAGTCATGGAATGGTTTGGGGACCTCAAAATTCATCCCATTCCACCACTTTCCACTATCCCAGGCTGCTCCAAGCTGCAGCCAACCTGGCCTTGGGCACTCCAGGCTGCCCTTTTCCCCTCAGTGGGACTAAATCCTGAGAGGGAAATATCTGGGAATTGTTATTTTGGGCTGATTTATTCAGCTGTGGCCTCAGGAGCTGCCACAGAGCTGCCACCCCTGTGCAGTTGGGTTGGGGAGGGTTTGCCACATTCCACATTTCTTTGAATGATTCCATGAGTAGGTGTCAACCCCCTCACAGCTTTCAAAAGAAAAGAAAACCACGTTTCAACAGCTTTTTCTATTATTTTAGTACATTTTCCCTCAAAATTACAAAACAAACAAACAAAAAAGCACAATAGTTTTAAAGACTTCATGAGAAAGACATTAAATTATCAGTCCCTTCAGGCTGGTAAATAATGGGGAATTACAATTTGAATTTTGTGCCCAACAAGACATAATTTTAATTTGTTTAAAGGAGTCCTCAGCACCTTCATTTTCCAAGAGCATTTCTGAAAAGTCAGGCCTGAGTGAGGTCAGCCTGGATTTCCAAAATTCAAGAAATCTAAACGAGAAACCAGCTTAAATCACTGGTCTGAAATGCCTCAGGCACCTTCCCTGCTCCTCTTCTTATTTCCCAAAGCACAAACTTGTGTAGAGCTCATTATCTGCCTTAATCACCCATAGAATCACAGAATCCTTTTAAAAGGCAGAACCAGCAAACAAAAGCAGCTGGAAAAAAGATTTCAGGCATCATAAAATGCTGAAAGTACCAACGGTTTTCAATAAAGCCATCTTGATTTAGGATTTCTCTTTCAAAAAAATGCACGTCTTGATTATTCCTGGGATATATTTAAAAAAAAAAGCAAAACCAAAATGAGCCCAAACAACCAATCTTGATGGTATTTTTGTCAAATATTTCCATTCTTTTTCCAAAGGAAATGGTTGATTTTATAACTGCAGATGCCTCTTGGTGAGCTGTTCAAGAAAAATCCCAAGATTTTTCCATTCCTTAGCCAATCCAGGCTCCCTCTTGCATCCACAGAAAGGTGTTGCCATCATAAAACTGGGCCACAGTGTTTGCATTTTTATGATGTTTTCATAATTAGCAACTTTCTTCTCTGTCCCTCTGGTGACTAATTCAAAAGCAGCTGATCTTCGATGGAAACTTTAAGAACATCCTGTTTTGAGATTATTCTGCTGCTCTGGCCCATATTTTCTGTTTTGTTTTTTAAAGCTGAGGATAATTCTACAAACAATGAGCTCGTTGCTGTGTCAGGGTGGACGTGGTGCTGATGAATTCTGGTGTTGTCGTGGTCTGCATGGCATCCCAGTGTCACCTCCAGCCATCTGATGTCACAGTTGCACCAGAATTTCTGCACTCAGGACATCTCTGAGTGTGAGAAAATAAAACAAATTATCCAGGTGTGGAAAACACAGCTCTGAGGACCCCCCATACCTGGCTAGCTGGCTAAAATAATAGCAAGAAATTGGTATTTTTTTTGTATTCCCTCATTTGTGGGGATGAATCTGAAACAAAAATGTTTCCACCAAGAACTGCCTTGTGTTTTCCAAGCCTGGGAGCTCTAGGCCTGAATGATGCCAAGAACCCCAAATATCTCATGAGGTTCCACTGAGGTGAGACCAACCTGCTCCTCACCTCATACCCATGGTCATCATCATCATCATCATCATCATCTTCACCATCCTCATCATCAGACCCTCTTGCTTTTGAGAGGAATGGCAGATTTGTCTTTACAAACCAGCTGTAACCCTCCCTTTTAATTTTGAATTCTTATGGAATTTAGGGTTTCCCCCATTCTTTCGTTCATCTTTCAATGTCCAATTTAATTTATCAGCAAACCTAAAGTTTATTTGTAAGAGTAAATATCTTTTTCCATTCATCAATCAGTGGAATCCTTCCATTGTTTATCTCTCAGTGCTGGTTTTATCTCCCAGCTTGTTTGTAAAGACAAATCTGTCATTCCTCTCAATGTGGTGTTAAAGTAACTTTGTTTTAAAGATATAGTTTTTATTTCTGTTGTTAATTAAGCTTAGACATAATAGTAAAATAGCTGATATAAGTGTTAAAATACCTGCTTGGATGAGATAACATCCAATAAAGACAAGAAGAAGACACCTACTACATAAATACAAATTAAAAATATGAAGAAGACACAACTATCAGCACTCCCCATCTGAAGACAGTGTGGGCTGGGGCCAAAACTAAAAGTGATAATAAAAAACCCTAAAATCACAACCAAAAAATACACACACTCTAAAAAAACAGACCCAAAGAAGAACCATACGAAACAATTCTTAGAATACATAAATTAGTTAAAAAAAAAAAAAAAAAAGGTTACTATGCATTGGAATCTATGAATATGCAACAGGCTGATGTAAAAGAAAAAATATTTAAGGGGCATCTCTGAAGATATCTCAGCCAAGATGCACCTGGCTGTAATAACCTTTACTTTATAATCCTTATCTCCTATTATCCTCTATTAAACTTTTTACATTTCCACAAGGGAATAAACATGTTTTTCACACACGGGAGTGAGAGGAGGGCTGGTGGATCCATCTGTGAGGAGCAGGGGGAATTTGTGCTTTCTTCTCTGCCTGGATTCAGCTTTCACTGCCTGCTAAAACAACAACATAAAAACCAAACAAACCACCCCCAAAGAAGCTGTGGGATCACTCCCGAGTCCTCGGGCTGGGAGGTGACTCGGAATTAAAGGAAAAATCCAGAATTGGCAGGTCCCACCCGCAGCCCTTTGCCTTTTCTGTCCCCGTGGATCGTTCATTCCCCAGAGCTGATGGCATTCCCAGGTTACACGTGATGCTGAATTGTTCCAAAACAGAGCTAATGTCACCTTTCAGCTCTGCAATTCACCCCCTGGAGCTGGGACTGTCTGTCTGTCTGTCTGCCAGGCACAAGGCAAGACGTGGGCAGTGAGTTTGTTTTTCCCACTGGGTGACAAATTTCGAGACTTCACCGCTTCTCCTTCCCTCTGCTCGCTCCTCCAGCTATTTTTGGACTCACTGGTGTGGCTGTTGCTGCTTTCTGGCCAAAGCTGCTCTGCAAATGACCATTTCCCCGTGTGTTTGCTGAGTGTAAACATCTTGCAAAACACAACTTCTGCTTCCAGGAGCTCTGGGGAGCAGCAGAGGAAAAGGGGGAGTTGCTCAGAGCCCGGCCGCTCTTGTAGTAACGGCAAAGGAGATTCTCAAATTAGAAATCTGGCTGCAAGATTTCAGTGTCTCGGCCTACTGGAGCAGTCAATGGGTGAGGAAATAAAGAAGAGATGGAAAAAATAAGCCCTGCAAACACACAAGGAACACTTCAGGACTGGTGTGGGATGTTTCCTGTTTTATAGGGTAAGGAAACACTGATATCCCCCTTTAGCAGCCCTGTGGGGAGGGGTATCCCAAATTCACACTGCTGGGCTGCAGATAAAACACAAAAGAAGCCTCAGTTCAGTCCTTAAAGGCAGCCAGCCTGGATTATCTGGATCTGCAACACTGGATTTTCTGGATCTGCAATACCAGCACTGTCTTTGCCCAGCATCATCTCGCCTCTCCCACCTGCGAGGGCAGGGTTTGCTTTCCTGCCTTTGCAACCACTTTCAGAGAATATTTAAAAATACTTAGAATTTAAAAATAAAGGGCAGGTTTTGCCAAAAAACCAGCAGGGTTTGCTTTCCTGCCTTTGCAACCACTTTCAGAGAATACTTAAAAATACTTTGAATTTAAAAATAAAAGGCAGGTTCTGCCAAAAAACCAGGTGTCCCCTCATGAATTCCCCATCAGAGGGATTTTACAACGAGTGACAGGACAATGAACACGTGGGAAAACAGAGTGCTCTGATCCTGCATTGTTTCTTATATTTTTATATCGATAAACACTGACTCACCTTCACCAACGTAATCCAGAGACAATCAAGGGAAGTACGTGGGGATCTCATGATCTTTGCTGACTTTGTTTTGTTTACGACCCCAAAACACCACAGAAGACAAATCCATAAGTGTGTCCCGTGTCTGCAGAGCTACAAATGGGAAAGAGCAGAAAAGCCAGGCAGAGCCTCTTCCTTGACACTGGAGCTGCAAATGTTGTGGGGTTGGAGTTCAGCATTTCAGTTCTGCACATGCTGTCCATTTTTTGTGGCTATGACTTCTTTCAGAGTGAAAAAACACCACGTTTTCCCCATTTATCTTTTTCTTTTCCACCAAAATGCTGTGTCCCACAATATTTGAAATGCTGGGAAAATGATTTTCTGAGTTTTAAAGGAAAAGTTGTGGAATCAGCTCCAAAAGGGCCCAGCCATGCTCACAACTGATCAGCATCAAAGGGAACTTTCTTCTCCTTGCACTGTTTTCTGTAAAGGCACCAATAGCCCAAATTTTCATTTGGATCTTTGGGCATTAGGAATGTGTCCTGAACAGCATTTTGATAAAAATCAACAGAGAAATGACCCTAAAAATACTGTGCAATCACATGTCCTGAGAAAATGGTGATGGGATCTCAAGCTCCACACCCTGATGGCTTTTGCAGGGAATCAGAGAGAATGTCCAGAGCTGCCAGGCCAGCAAAGGTGGGGAGATCATTTCTACAAGGTGTAAATATGGGCAGGGATTCTCCACATGGCAAATCCTTCCTTGCAGAAGCACTGCTGGATATGATAACCCTCCTACACCCCCCAAAAAATCAGTAGGAATTTCTTATTCTCACTGAGAGCTGGATATTACCTAAAGCTCCCCAAAAATCATTAGAAGTGCTCTCATTAAAAAGGAAAGGGGGAAAAAGGCAGAGCCTGTTCCATGGGCTCTGTGCCTTGTGCTGTGTGTAATCTGCCAGGATTTTATCCCTCAGAGCCTTCAAGAGCTCAGATTCCCACATTCCCACGAGGCTCAGGGTGATGAGATGGAAGCGCTTGGGCTCCCCAGCCAAGTCGGACTGCACAGCTCTCAGGAGGATTTTTGTGACTACAAGGCCTGGATGAGATGTGGTGATGGGGAAGAGTCAGAGCAGGGGCTCCCAGCACATTTTATTGCAAACCAAAGCCTGGGCAGGGACTGGCTCTGATCCCTGTGCCCAGTCCATGACCTCCACAAAGTCATGACTCAAATGCCAATGGAAACTGCAGCCAGCTCTGCCACCAAGAGCACAGGACATTTCTCTTGGTTTTCCTCTCTCCTGGAATGTTGTCCTTGCTCAGGGCCTGCCTCTCCTTGCCCAGGCAGAGGCAGGACCCCAGTGAACCCATGGATGTTTACCTGCCCTCAGAAAACAGCTCAGATGTGAAAGCAGAGCCCTCACCCTCCCTGTGGCAGCTGCTTATCTGTTCCTACTTTTACCTGCTCTTCCAAGAAAAGTCACTTCTCTCTTTCCCTTAATTTTCCTTTCATCACGCACAAACTTCTCACCCAAATTTCTCTATGTCTCTTTTTCTTTCTTTTCCTTTCTTTTTTCTTAGTTACCACACAACAAAAACGTTTCTCTTCCATTGATGCTGTCACTCAGGCAGAGCAAACCCTCGCTCCTCAGTGCATCCCCCAAAAGCCAGAGTGGAGTGACTCAGGCAGGGTTTTATTCAAACCATTTGTCCTGTGGTCAGAGCAGATTAAAGGCAGATCAGGTTGCCCTGGGAGCAGTGCTGGGACAGTGAGAGTGAGAGATGTTGGCACTTGCTCCTCAAACCACAGGCAGCTCGCGTGACTGCGGCTTCCTCCGGCCTCTCCTGCCTCCTGGGAGTGCCATTTCCATGTGGGAACACCTGTGTGCCCCTGGCACGGGACAGCAGAGGGTCCCTGGCCACAGGTGTGTGTGGGGCACTGCGGTGTGGTGACCCCAGAGTGGGTAATGCCCACCAGGGATGGTCAGTGCACACCAGGGATGGTCAGTGCACACGAGGGATGGTCACTACACACCAGGGATGGTCACTGCACTGCAGGGATGGTCAGTGCACACCAGGGATGGTCAGTGCACACCAGGGATGGTCACTGCATGTCAGGGATGGTCAGCGCACAGCAGGGATGGTCAGTGCCCACCAGGGATGGTCAGTGCATACCAGGGGTGGTCAGTGCACTACAGGGATGGTCAGAGCACCCTAGGAATGGTCACTACACCCTAGGGATGACCAGTGCACAGCAGGGATGGTCAGTGCCCACCAGGGATGGTCACTGCACTGCAGGGATGGTCAGTGCCCACCAGGGATGGTCAGTGCCCACCAGGGATGGTCAGTGCACACCAGGGATGGTCACTGCACTGCAGGGATGGTCACTGCATGTCAGGGATGGTCAGTGCACTGCAGAGATGGCCACTGCATGTCAGGGGTGGTCACTAAAGATCAGGGATGGTCACTAAACACCAGAGATGACCAGTGCACACCAGGGATGGTCACTACATGTCAGGAGTGGTCAGTGCACATCAGAGATGACCACTGCACATCAGGGGTGGTCACTAAAGACCAGGGATGGTCAGTGCACACCAGGGATGGTCACTATACCCCAGGATGGTCACTACACACCAGTGATGGCCACTACATACCAGTGATGGCCACTTCACACCAGGGATGGTCACTGCACATCAGTGATGGTCACTATACCCCAGGATGGCCACTACACACCAGTGATGGCCACTTCACACCAGGGATGGCTACTGCACACCAGGACAGGCAGGTCAGAAGAAGGAAAGGGTTAAAAAGCACATTCAGCATCTCCTCATCCCTCCCCATTCTGGGGTACCTGCACGTTTTCTGCCCTGCCTCATCAGCAGAAGGGTTAATTCAGTGTGGGAGCATGGGTCAGGCCCACCAAAGGTTTTGGGATGAAAAGCCAAAGCCTCCTGGAAGACCTGACAGAAATTCATGTGATGAGCTGGCTGCAGAGAGGTCCCTGCTGGGCCATGAGGGTTGGAGAAGGATCCAGGAGGGTTTAAATTGATTTAATAATTCCTGTTACAGTGTCACCCCGTGCACTCGCTGCAGACATGGAGGGAGGGGAAAGACAGTAAAACCCCAAAGCTCCGGAGCTTCTCCTGCCCATGATTTCACACTCTGGAGTGCTCAGGGCTGGTCCCGAGCCCTCTGCTCAGCTCCCAGCACCCCGAGCCAGGCTCCTCTGTGCCAGCACAGCCAGAGATTGCACCACAGAGCAGCCTGGGGATGGAGCTGGCTCAGAAAGAGCCCAGCAGCAAAAGAACATTTGGTTTAATTCTGAGGAGCATCATTTCCCTGATCTGCCTTGCAGCACATGCCAGCACTGGAGGAGCAGGAGCTGCTGCAAAGGGAGGGAACCAGGCAGGGAAACACCTCGTGCTGCCATCCCTGCAGGTACCCACAGCCTCCCCGAGCTCCAGGAGCTTTAACTTCATTTAGCAATTTAATTTAGGGCTTTATTAGCTCTAAACAAGGCATTTAAAGCCCTGAGTCTGGCAGCAGATGGTCAGGGTCTCTTCTGGCTCTCACTGAAACACAAAGCATAAAACCACAGACGTGCTGTAAAAAGGGAGAATAAACACAAACCTGCAGTGGGAACTGCTGCAAATTGTCCTATTTGTGGCTAAAAAGAGCATTTCTAGGGGTTTATATATGTTTTGATATATTTATATCTCATTGGAGTCTGGCTACCTAAGTCCAGGCAGTGTTCATACCATGCACCAGAGATTTATACAAAACCTTTCTCCCAAATTGACCAATCCAGCAACTCATATAAACAATCATTTTCCCCATATTAGAAAAAGATGTTGAAGGCTTTGATTAAGTGCCTCATCTTCCTGAATCCCCCCTTTAGATCCAGGGCATGGGGTTGCAGTCTGGGATGCATTCTGTTAATGCCAAATCAACTCATTACCCAAATCCTTTGAGAAACAAAGGATCTGGCAGCTTTGTCTGGACTTTTATTATGGATTACAACTCTTGTGATCAGTTAATCCAAGAAATTACTCAATTCTTCCAGTTGACAAAGTCAAAATATGATTGCTCTTCAAAGAATGCAAACTCAGAGGAATTAATCTCTTCATCTCGGGGATTTAATAATTTTTTACTAATTTTATACCAAAATATTGCCATGTGTGGGCTCCATAAATCTGTCTCACTCTGTTAGCAGTTACTTTCCCCAGATGCTTTGAACTTTGAGAAAAAGTTGCTTAACCAAAAAACCACAGCTGCCACATGTTGTAATTTCCTCTTTGGGGGCATCTGGTGCTGTCTTTGCAGAGGTTCTGCCAAATTTTCCCCAAGACTTTTTCTCTCTTTGTTGTATTTCTCAGTATCTTTGGGATTTCTCCACATCTTTGGGATTTTATCCCAGAAAACAAAGCCGTGTTGTCAGCATCTCCCCAACCCCCTCCTGAAAGATGCAGTTGCATAAACTCAGGTTTAGATTCAACATTTAGCAAAGAAATTACATTTCCCAGCCCTTTGAACTCTGCTGGACCTGTTTCCCAATGATTATTGGGTGTTTGACTTTTTGCCTGGCCAACATCGGTGTCAAATTCAGGCAAAAAGTGGAGGGAGGGGGGAAAGAAGGAAGGAAAACTTCTGTGGGACAATAAATTAAGAAGAAAAAGAATAAAAGGTCATGATGTGAAATTTACCTTCATGTTCCAGTGCCCAAAATTCCCCCTTGTGCCTGTGAAGCGTTTCTCCCCACTTCAAAGGCGTTATTTTGGGAGGTGAGCAGGACTTGGCCCCAATTCCTGATGACAAACATGGACATTCCTTGGGTGACCTCTCAGCCCAACACTTCAAAGGTTTTTCTGGAGTTGCACCTACAAAGAATTTGTCTGGAGAGGCACAAAAGCTTCTCCATTGTAGAAGCAGCGGGCACCTGCCAAAATACACAAAGCAACAAGCAGGAGGTGGGGGAGGAAGATCCCTGGGCTCTCCAAAAGGGATCTTTGGGGTGGAAAGTGGGGAATTTCCACTGGGAAAAGCAATGTGGGAACCCTCTGGAGCCCCCAGCCGCCATGGGAAGTGTCTGGAAAATGCCCTGGAGGTGCTGAGATCCCACAGGGAGAATGGGATCAGTGATTATGGGGTCCTGATGGTTTGGGGGTCTCTGATGTGCACTAGGATTGCCAGGGAGATGCACTGGAGGTGCTGCCTCATTTAACTCCTTAAACTCCTTTTAACTCTCCAGGAGAGTTCAAAGGGCTGGGAAATGCAATTTCTTTGCTAAACGTTGAATCTAAACCTGAGTTTATGCAACTGCATCTTTTGGAGGGGTTGGGAAGGTGCTGACAGCACAGCTTTGTTTTCTGGGATAAAATCCCAAAGATCTGTAGAAATCCCAAAGATACTGAGAAATACAACAAATAGAGACAAAGTCTTGGGGAAATTTTGGCAGAACTTCTTCAAAGACAGCCTCCCTGTGAAACCACCACCGTGAAAAACTCCCCAGAAGTTGGTGTTGCAAAGCCAACTTGAATGAGCAAATTCCTTGGGAATTCCAGGAGCTCCTCACCACAAACTGCTCCTCCTCCCCAGCACTCAGCCCTGCTGGGGGCTCACAGATGCTCCACAGGTCATTGCTCTGCTCTCTCCAGCCCAGAAGTCTCCCTGATTCTGGGGAAAGAAGAAAAGTTTGGCAGGAAAGGCTCTCCAGCACCACCATGGGCTCCTCAGGTGAGTCCCAGCATCTCCTGCTTGGCCTCGTACCACGTGGGATCCCAAAAACAGGAGAAATGACACAAAGCACTGAACTCCCACCCCAACTCTGATGCCTTGGGAAGGCTGAGCTGGAACAGAGGCTGGGCAGAGTCACAGAATAAAGCAGGGATTTCTTCAAAGCATCTCCTCCATGGATGCACCTTGGGCAGCATGAGAGCCCAGCCAGGGCTGCACCCAAGATGAACCAAAATGGTCCCAAAATGAACCCAAGATGAACCCAAAATGGTCCCAAAATGAACCCAAGATGAA
>JAWWLW010000058.1:2286267-2305731 GCA_035041385.1 Myiothlypis coronata
AAGTATGCATTTATGTATTGCTCTATTCTAAAAGGTTAAACTCTGATTTTTCTACTATATGATATTGCACACTTCTATTTAAACTCCACACTTATAATCCCAGTTTTATCATTTAATTTTGGAAGCTTTCTTTACAGCTTCAGGTCAAATGCAATTTTCTCCTGGGGGTCAGTGCCTGGCAGCACAGAAAGTCTAAAATTCCCAATAATCAGGGTTCCAGCACTCCTGCCCCTTTCCCTGCAGTCAGATTTCCCTGTCCATGGATTCCTTCTTTGAGAGCAACCTCCTCCTCCTCCTCCTCCTCCCGGAGCTTTCAGGCAGAGGCAGCATCAGGAATAAATGTATTGCCACCTGCAGCCTGCTCGGGAAAGAGCTGCTGGAATCAGCCCTGCAGGCTGCCCTGACAACCTGCTGCCTCCAAATCCCTGGGATTGTCAGGGATGACGGCCATCAACCCTCGTTTCAGCGTTGGAGGAGTTAATTCGTTTGTTTTATTTCTAATTTTGATCCGTGCCCAGAGATGCGAGCTCGGGGGAAACGGGAGTTTCCATCTGCTGATGTTATTTACAAGCTGGGGTGGTGTTATTCGAACCTCAGTGTGAAAAAATGGGGTTAAAATCTCCCTTGATTTTAATGTTCCTTTTATTTTGAGAGCAAAACTTCCTTGTTTTCAGTGTTAAATTCACCCAGGGATCCACAGCAGCCTCCTCAGCTCTGCAGAGATGGGAGTGAGTGTGTTTATATGTATTTTAACTAATTTTGCCTTTAAAAAAATGCAATGTTATGAAATATTAACAGTTAAAGTATCAGTGACTGTGCTCTTAGCCAGATCTGCTTTGTTGGTTTTTTTAATACATGTAGGAAAAAAAAAATCTTATTTGCCTGAAGAACACGTCAGAACTTGAACAGATGGGAGTTTTTACCAAAAGGAGACTGTTTTGTTCAGACATCATTCCCTTTCCAAAACCTCAAGCAAAGTTTTATATCTTTCAGCAAATCTTGGAGTGGGATTATAAATTCAAAATAAAAATACAGAAATTTCCTATGGCGAGCTTATAAATGCCAGTTTACAACATTTTCTGGTGTCTTAATGAGAGCTATGTGACCAAAGCTATATATTCTAGGAAATAGCCAAAAGGCACATATGCTTTTACAAGCCCATTTTTAAATGTAGAGGACTGATTTTCACAGTTTTAACACAAGAGGTTATTATCCTTTTTTAATTAAAAAATTACTGGGTTATTTTATTTTTTTTTTCCATTTTCAACAAGCTCTGCACTGCTGGAGAGAACCAAGTTCTGTCTCCAGAGACCCAGTGTAGTGTAGGGATGTTGATATTTCCCTGGCAGCTCCCAAAATCCCAAAGTCATCTATTTTCCATGCTGATTTACCCTTGGCAGCTCCCAAAATCCCAAAGTCACCCATTTTCCATGCTGATATTCCCCTGGCAGCTCCCAAAAGAGTCACACCCATCTTTGCAGCTCCCAAAATCTCTAAATCACCCATTTTCCATGCTGATTTATCCCTGGAAGATCCCAAAAAATGTCACCCATTTTTTGCAGGTCCCAAAATCTCAAAGTCATCCATTTTCCATGCTGATATTCCCCTGGCAGCTCCCAAAATCTCAGTCTCACCCATTTTCCATGCTGATTTACCCCTGGCAGCTTCCAAAAATTCACCCATTTTTTGCAACTCCCAGAATCCCAAAGTCGCCCATTTTCTATCCAGATATCCCCCTGCCAGCTCCCACAATCTCTAAATCACCCATTTTCCATGCTGATTTATCCCTGGAAAATCCCAAAAAAATGTCACCCATCTTTGCAGCTCCCAAAATCTTAAAGTCACCCATTTTCCATGCTGATATTCCCCTGGCAGTTCCCAAAATCCCAAAGTCACCCATTTTCCATACTGATATTCCCCTGGCAGATCCTAAAATCCCAAAGTCACCCATTTTCCATGCTGATTTACCCTGGCAGCTTCCAAAAGAGTCACACCCATCTTTGCAGCTCCCACAATCTCTAAACCACCCATTTTCCATGCTGATTTATCCCTGGAAAATCCCAAAAAATGTCACCCATTTTCACAGCTCCCAAAATCCCAAAGTCACCTATTTTCCATGTTGATAATCCCCTGGCGGCTCCCAAAATCCCAAAGTCACCCATTTTCCATGCTGATATTCCCCTGGCAGATCCCCAAATCCCAAAGTCACCCATTTTCCATGCTGATTTACCCCCGGCAGTTCCCCAAATCCCAAAGTCATCAATTTTCCCTGCTGATATTCCCATGGTAGATCCCAAAATCTCAGCCTCACTGATTTTTCATGCTGATATTCTTCTGCCAACTCCGAGAATCCCAAAGTCACCCATTTTCCATGCTGATTTACCCCTGGCACATCCCAAAAAATCACCCACTTTCCCCTCAGTGTTGCTTTGGTGGTGTGAGTGTAGCACCAATGACGATTTCAGACTGCAGCATCATTGAACCATATTTATTTTACTTCAACCCAGCAAAATAAGACAGTGACCCTAATGGCACATAATGGTGTCAGTGGGGGAAGGGGGCTGTTCCTAAACCTCTCCAGCTGTAAACTGTCAGCTCTGGTGTGGCAGCAGGGCTGAGCTCTCTGCTCCTCACAGCCCCCAGCCCCATTTCTGCTGTCAATAGGGATGTTTGTCCCGACTGAATGCCCCGTGATGGGTTGTAGCCTCCAGGCATCCTCCCCTCTCATCCCCTGCTCCTGGAAAACGCAGATGGGGCCAGGCACTAAAAGGGTGAGAGCTGCCTGTGGTTGGAGTTCTGGCTGCTGAGAATTTGAGATTTTCTGTGCTGCCAGGCACTGACCCCCAAGAGAACACTGCATTGACCTGAGGCCCTGGAGAAGCTTCCAAAATGGAATGGCAGAACTGGGATTGTGGGTGTGGAGTTTGGATAGAAGTGTGTGATATCACAGGGTGGAAAATTAGAGTTTAAGGGTTTAGAATTCAGTAATAGATATGGGGCAAGATGGAGGTTTTAGGGTGGAGGCTGCTCCTTCTTCTTCACCTTCTTCTTCCTTCTTCTTCACCTTGTTCTTCACCTTCTTCTTCACCTTGTTCTTCGCCTTCTGCTTCACCTTCTGCTTCACCTTCTTCTTCCTTCTTCTTCACCTTCTTCTTCACCTTCTTCTTCACCTTCTTCTTCACCTTCTTCCTTCTTCTTCACCTTCTTCTTCACCTTCTTCTTCACCTTGTTCTTCACCTTCTTCTTCACCTTCTTCTTCACCTTCTTCTTCACCTTCTTCCTTCTTCTTCACCTTCTTCTTCCCTTTCTTCTTCCTTCTTCTTCACCTTCTCCTTCATCTTCTTCCTTCTCCATGGGTTTGGGTGGTTTTGTGTAATTGGACAGAAAAGTCCACACTGTGGACTTTGAGCGATCAGTTATTGGGTTAAAAGTGAAAATAATTTAGGTGTCAGTTCTTAATTGGACAGTTTAGCCTTAAAAGGCCTTGTAGCAAAAGATTGTTGGTCATTCTGTGTCTTGTTAGTGAAGAACTGCAGAACTCACTGCTGTGAGACTGCAACCAACACCTGTAATATTTCCAGTGGAGCTTCCAGGGCACATGGGGCACACCCCAGAGGGGTCCCAGGGGGGGTTCTGTGTCTGTATGTCCTAAATGTCAGCTCCAGGTCCAACTAAGCCCATCAGCTGCCAGCACTGAGGCTGAGAGGAGGAAACTCACTGGGTCAGGCTGAGCAGAGGTGCAGGGATGTCCCTGAGCCCAGGATGCTCCTTGCTGGGCTGGTTCTGACTGGGATGGAGCTGATTTTCTTCCCCTGTGGGGCTGGGTTTGGGGTTTGTGCTGAGCACAGGGTTGATAACCTGGAGATGTTTTTGTTATTGTTGAGCTGTGCTTGCATAGTCAAGGCTTTTTCTGCTCCTCACCCCTCCAGTAAGGGCACAAGGAGCTGGGAAGGGACACAGCCAGGACAGCTGACCCCAAGTGACCCCAGGGACACCCCAGGCCATCCATGTCAGGCTCAGGGGATGAAGGAGGAGGAAGGGGAGGACATTTGGAGTGGTGGCCTTTGTCCTCCCTGCTGTCCTGGGGATGGCTGAGCCCCTGCCTGCCATGGGAAGTGGGGCATGAATTCCTCGTTCTGCTTTGTTTGCATGTGTGGATTTTGCTCTAATTATTAATCTGTCTTTACCTCAGCCCAAGATTTTTCTCAGTTTTACCCCTCTGGTTCCCTGTGGGGCCAAGCTGCTGGGGCTGGGGTTAAACCACCACATCTGGGAAGCAGCCACAGCTGGAATCTCTGCTGGCACCTGGAGCCTCCGAGTGGACCATGAGATCAGCACGTGACCCCCAGACTGTCCATAGGAGCCTTTGATAGCACCAATTTAATCATTAAATATTTGCATGTTTCCAATTAAAACGGAGCCCAGGAGACTCTGCAAGCCTGGGATGGGCCATGGCTGTGTCCTGTGCTCCCCTCCAGCACTGCCTGGTGGGCCAGGGAAGCTCTGGCTGTGCAAGAGTTAAGGGCTGGGGGCTGGGAATTAATTAACATCTTCCATCTTCATCTGATCTCAGGTGGATACTTAATGTTTTTGTCTGCTGAGGTTTATTTTCCTCCAGATTGATTGGATGAATTGTGTTCCCAGAGATCAGAGAGTTCAGATGGCAGAGGATCCTCTTACCAGAAGATGAAAGCCAACATAATCAACTGCACAACTTCAAAACATGCAGCTTGTTCTTGTTGGCTGTGCCTAAGTTTTCCCTGCAGAGAAGCTGTCGACAATGATTTGATATCAATCCAGTAACAATCCCTGGTTTCTAATAATAATTTGCACTTCAGTAGAAATGTTCATGTGAGGCTCTGAGAGCATTTAGCAGATGGTCATTAGTGAAGCTCCCCAGTTCTCCTGTGAGGAAGAGATAACAATTACGAGCCTTGTTTTACAGATGGTGACACCGAGGTGAGGCACTGAAAGGTGAAATAACTCTCCTAATTTTCCATAATGAGCCAGTGGCAACAGATCCATGAATGAAACCCAGGCATCCTGCTGCGATTACTCCACAAACCCTACATCCTTATCTTTCACAGGAAAACGTGGTCAAAGAGATGAGCCTGGAAAGCAAAAAGCAAATGACTCAAAGGCAGGATTCATGACACATTTCTGGAAATAAGGAATTAGGTCTGGGTCAATAAATAACTGGGAAACCAGGGGGACGCAATCCGAGAGGCATGTGAAACGAGGATGGATGGAAAAGAAAGAAGATAATGGAAGGGAGGGGAAGGAAAACAGAGCAGCTCTGACTTTTTATTTCCACTCTTGGTTTCAATCAGCCTTGTAAAATTAAAGGTTAGCCTCCGAGAGAAAGGAGAAAGCTCCATCTGCTCCCGTGGGGATCCATCCAATGGGTGAGGCTTCAAACTGCCGCTAACAAAACCCTCTGATGGCTCCTCACCCTGCAGCCAGGTGCCAGCTGTGGGGACATTGCTTGTGTTTGGGTACCTCAGAGGCCATGGGGAGGGCAGGGAAATGGGACTGGAGCTCTGGGAACAGCAGCTGGAGCTCTGGGAACAGTGTCTGGAGCTTTGGGAACAGTGTCTGGAGCTCTGGGAACAGTGTCTGGAGCTCTGGGAACAGCGGCTGTGCCCCGTGGCATCACCCACCAAACCACGGCAGGGCTGCAGAGCACTGCGGGCTCAGCCTGGCTGGAGGTGCAAGGGCTGGAGCTCTGGGGCTAATTTTAGCTTCCACCTGCACTGGTTTTGCCTTTCTCACCCAGCAGGGCTGCCCTGGCAGCGCTGAGGGACTGGCTGGTGCCCCGAGCCGCCCCGCGCGCACGCCGAGGGGAACGCGGCCCGGCCGTGCAGTTTATAAAACAGCCAAGTGGAAGCCAAAAGACTTGAGTCTAATCCCTCCAGTTAAGTCATCTAGATTCCTTCTCGCCACCAGCCATCTGATCCCAATCAGCAAATCTTGGCCTTCCTCTCCTGACCCAGCCGAGCGCGCGGTGCTGAGGCCTGAAGTAATCTGCATGCAAAATGCTTTAGTAATGATTCCTCCAGGAGGGGCTGCTTTGATTGTTATTTCCCAAAAGCCCTCCAATATGAAAGGGGCAGGCAAACAACAAAGGTGGCTCGGTAATGTTTGCCATCAATAATTTGTCAATGCTTTGTAACGTTCCTCCATTTATTTTCAGTGCCTGTGGTTAATAGAAGCCTATTGAAAGAGACCTATTTATATGCATGCCTTAAAAGCAATCACTGGGTATTAAATGGGATGTGCTTTTAGTGTGAAGGTGCTTCCAAGTGTCTATTAGTAGGATTCAGCAAGTAAATGAAACAGAATTAAACATCTATGTCTTTAACATCAATAAACTGCATCACCTTTGGGTGCAGTGTATGCTTCAAAAACGCTGCAAGATCTTCACAGATTTATGAACTCACAGAATGGTTTGAGTTAGGAGGGACCTTAAAGAGCATCCAGTCCAGGGACACCTTCCACTGTCCCAGGTGGCTCCAAGCCCCATCCAACCTGGCCTTAGGCACTTCCAGGGGTGCAGGAGCAGCCACAGCTGCTCTGGGAAATCCATCCCAGCCCTCACCACCCTCACAGGGGACAATTCCTTCCCAAAATCCCATGTAACCCTACTCTCTCTGAGTCTGAAGCCATTCCCACTGGTCTAATCACAAATCATTATATTGATTTCACCATCACTCTAAGCACTTCCAGCACCAGAGAGCCAGAACTGGAACCAAAAGTGCATTGGAGTGGTAGCACCAGGAAAATTTGGGAGAGCAGCAGCAATGTCTGATGGGCACGATCTTGACTGGGAAGACTTGGAGAACCTCAATCATGAGCACACCCATGGGTGCTCCTGTTGCAGGTGCCCCTCAGGGGCACAAGTGCTTGGTCAAGCTGCTCAAAGGCAGCTGGTTGGTGTGGGAACTGGGATGGGGATTCTGGAATGCTCATTGGCGTATCTGCACTTTGGAAGCCAATCCTAGTGCCCATCCAGGAGGGCTCCCAAAGGAGAGGAGAAAAGATGAAGAAGGGCAGTTCTGTTCAGCCCCAAGGACCCCAACTTTCCCTCTTCTCTTCCTCACACCTCAGCTTTCCCTGTTCTTTTCCTCACTTCCCTGTGATGTTAGCTGGGATAACGCAGGAATGACCTCACAATTTCATACATGGAGCAGGCAGGGGAGGCAGAGGAAACAGGATCTGCCATTTTCAACCCAGATAATTGCATTACAAAGCCCAGCACGGTTTTCATTATTGTGCCGTGTTCAATCAACCTCCATCCCAAAGGTGCCCACAGATCTCAGGCTATTCCAGGCCTTGGCAGCTGCTTCGCTGTACTTGCTCCTTTTTATTTATTTTTTTTTTTTTTTCATCTTGGGGCTTTTAAAATTGATGGGAGGCTGAAGGCAAAGAGCTGATGCATTGTAGATGACAACAAAAGAGGCTCCATAAAATTGCTTTTGGCATCCCGTGTGCGTTCCGTCTACATCTTATAAATTACTGCTGCATTACAGCGATAAAAATAGGTTAGTATTTGGAATTGATTACAGTGAGATAAAGCCCTAATAAAAAAAAAAAGCACTGATGCATAAATATTCTGAGCATACAGGGGTAATTTGATTTGATAAAATAAAAATATGGCTCTTAATTTCTTCCTTTTAAACAGAACACACACGCACGTGCAGCGCAGGGAGAACTTCAGCAGCTGTTCAGTTCAGGATTCTCAGAAATGGGTCTGTGCCTCTTGCAGCTCTTCCCTTCAGGCATTTTTATGGCAATCTCTGCATCACCAGCATTCCCACTGCTGGGTTATAATATTCCTGCTGCAATCCCAAAGTGTTCAGCCCAGGCATCCGTGCTTCTTCCAGGTGGCAAACATTGATTTTCCTCACACCTCACCTTTTCCTGTTCTCTTCCTCACTTCCATGTGACATTAGGAATCACTTCATTAGGAATTTCATACATGAAACAGGCAGGGGAGGCAGAGGGAACAGCATCTGCCATTTCATCAACCCAAATAATTGCATTACAATGCTGCATTTCAAACCTGCGCCCCTCAACGCTTTTTATTAACCAGGCTGGGTCTCTGGAGTTCACTGTGCAGCACATCAGCTCTGCAGCCAGTGCTCTCATCCTCACTGGGACTGCAGGATCAGCAGAGGGAGCTGGGATATTGTTTTCTGCAGTTCTAACATAAATGGAAGGATAATTTTATTTACAGGAGGAGGAGGGAAGCAGCGATTCATGTTTCAGCATGACCAGCCCAACACGCTTCACTCCAGCAAAGCGGTTTGGCTCACACAATGAACTCGGGGTGAACACTGGCCTTGCATCAGGACAAAAGGACAAAAAGTGGCCTGAGAGCCGCCCTGGAAAGAAAGGCAGGTAACAGAGACAGGGCTGGCAGGGAGGTGCAGAAACACAGCAAAGCAGCACATCTGTCCTGCAGCCCAGCCCAGCCCTTGGCCACAGCGCGGGGGGTGCTGAGCCTCCCACCCAGCAGAGCCCAGCCCGGAGCGATGCTGGGCACGGGGCTGGGTCCCCTGGAACCCCTGGAAAAGCCGATTTTGGGGAGGGCTGGGGGCAGGAAGGCGCTGCTGCCGTCCCTGCGGGCCGGGCCTTTGATGTGGGCTGGACGGGATGTGGCTGCGCCTGCCCCGCCAGCCCGAGCAGGGAAAGGGAAACCAGCGCTGACAATTATCCCTGTCGAGCAGCTTGAGCATTCCTGAGCTTTCAGTA
Organism: Myiothlypis coronata; assembly: GCA_035041385.1. Lineage (NCBI taxonomy): Eukaryota > Metazoa > Chordata > Aves > Passeriformes > Parulidae > Myiothlypis > Myiothlypis coronata. Next base: position 2,295,022 of record JAWWLW010000058.1, read on the forward strand.
ATGTATGATAAGCTCTTGGGAGTAAGATGATCCCCAAAAACCTCCCATGGCAATGGCAAAAGCAGCCCAAAGCGTGTCCTGACACAAATGGTAGCACTTCCACTGAGGGAAACACAGGTAGGCTGAGAGAACGTTACTTTTAAATCTCATTTATTTATTTTTGTGTACATTTCCCGTAATTCGACTGACATACCATTGCTATAAAGATGCCCTGCTCTTTGAATATTTCCATCCAAGACCACTAGTTTCAAGTGTGGTTATGAAAAGTCACGGCAAACATATGACTGGAAAGAGGTGGTTGGTTTTTGACTTCCAGGCAGTTGTTTGAAGCATTTCAGAGATGCACACGATATTCAGCAGAACACACGCACGCACAGCGCTGGCTTACACACACACACACGCACACACACATCTGGAAAACTGTTACAGTGGTTGAAGTCTCCAAAAAGGTGTACTGTCCCCTCTCAGCAGCAGTGGAAAACCTCTGAGTATCCTGAGAAATCAAATCAAAGCACAGTAAAGAGGAGTAACTTATCCCATCAGCAGGGTTTGGGGTTGGTTGGGTTTTTCTTGTTTAAGCCAAATGTATTTTGCCAATCTGATTGAAGTGAAGAAAAGAAAGGGAAGAAAGAATCTGTGGCAGTGAAGGTTAAAGAATACCAGTTCAGCACGGATCCTAAAAGCATCTCATTAAAACAACAACAACATGGAGTAAAAGCTTCTCAAACATTACACACAGTCCTACTGTCACTCTGCCACCCCTGCTCATCTCCAGAGCACCAGGAACAGCAGAGATGGGTGAAGGCAGCACAGGGACGTGCAGGTGGGCAGCCAGGTGACCTCAGAAGGGCTCTGGGGCACAGGGACAAGCAGAGAGCTTGGCAGTGCCAGACTGGGGGGACTTGGCAGTGCCTGCACCTGGCTGGGAACAGGAGCTCAGAGCACCCATCCCACACAGGGCAGCTCCAAACCCTGGGCAAAGCCCACAGGACACTGCCAACCAGCCAGTGCCACCTCACAGCCATGCCAGTGTCACCTCACAGCCCTGCCAGTGCCACCTCACAGCCATGCCAGTGCCACCTCACCCCCTCCAAGCACCCTCCCCAAGGCTGTGATTTGGGTGCTGCCTCGGGCTGTGGTTATTTGGATTCTCACAAGGAAAGAGTTCCCTCCACAAGGCTGAAAACTGAAAAGCACCCACGTTGCTCTGTGCTGCCTTTGACCCAGCACCAGCTCTGGCCCTGCTCCCTGCCTGCACCCCAGGGCTGTCCTGAGGGGCTGGAGCTGCCCCGTGCCCTGGCTGCCAGAGGGGTTGTGTGAGGTGACAGAGCCCTGCAGAGGAAACCAGCAAAGCCTGAGACAACACAAACAAACACCAAGCAATTAAAAGAAGGATGGGAGATGTGGTCTGATGTACTTCTGCCAAGAAATAAATATTTTACGCTGCCTTTTTTTCTTTTTTTTTTTTTTCTAAAAGCACTTGCATTGTGTTTTTGTAAATCTCAAAATGGTTGAGTTACTCCCTGCACACCCCCAAGCACAACACGTGCTCACACACACTCACACACACACACACCTCTCACACCCTCTAATGCACACAATTCCAGCTTTGTAGAGCTACTGGATTTGCTTTGAGACAAGTTCCTTGTGCATTTGGACAATTTACTTTGAGACAAGTTATTTGCAAGAAGGCAAAGTTCATGCATGGCTTTGACAGCTCCACTTTCTCATAAATGGTTTTTGAAAAGCAGAAAGCAAATGAGGGCCAAAGCTCCATTTAAAGTTCACCTCGGATGCCTGAAAAGCATTTATACCCACATCCTTCTGAGGTCCCTGCTTTATGAACTTCTAATCAATTCCACATTCTGCTACCCAACGCTTCTTGTACATTGGGGAAAGAAAACAAACCAGAGAAGCAGCGTGAGCTGTCTGAAAACAGCTGCACCAGGGAAGGGCTTGAGTCACCTCCCTGCAAGGGCTTCAAACGTGGGCATGTGGCACTTGGGGACACTGGGTAGTGGTGGCCTTGGCAGTGCTGAGTTTTTGGTTGGACGCGATGATTTTCAAGGTTTTCCTACCCTAAATGACTCTGTGGTTCTCTGATTCTGTTATTCTCGAGCAGAAAGGCTGGGGAGGCTTTGGAAGCACCTTTCCAAGGGGAGAAAGGGAATAAAACCAACAAAACCTGATGGGTTTGGAGCCCCCAGTCCTGATTCTCTCCCTCACTTCAGGGATTGGCCTCAGCAGCCCCTGGAGAGCAAGAAGCTGCAGATGAAATGCTGGATTATTTCTGCAGGACACGTGTCCTCCACCCCAGAGGTGACACCTGGCTGTCCCCAGCCCTGCCCTGGCCCATCCTGAGCACCCAGGGTCAGCAAACTCCATGGGAATCTGACAGAGAAAAGCCTGGCACAAAGCCTGGCACGAGCCTTGGACAAACCAAGTTTGTCACCAACCAGATTTTAATTTCCAGGTGGAAAATGGTTGTTTTGTCAGAATTCAGGGTGGTTTTAATGATGTGACACAGAGCATTTTACCAGCTAAACTGAACCCTGGTGCTACTCAATCCTCTCTCAAAGGAACCAGAAACCCACCTTGTTCTTCCCTCCTAAAAACATTAAAGTCAGCAGGTTTCTTCAGAAGTCCCCAAGATGTTAAAAGAAAACTTCAAAAATAAAAAAAATACAGTTTTTTAAAAACAAGATTCCTTATCCCCATCCCTAATTCTAGAGCAAACCAGGACACTAAAAGAAAAAATAATCTAAGTTGCTATAAATATAATTTAAAATCATAATTAGGTGTTTACTGCCATCCCAGCTGGTAGGAGAAACCACAGGGACTCCACATGGCTCCAGGGCAGGCTGGGAGATACCTCCAGCACCTCTTGGATAGTACCAGAAAGGGATAAATAATAAATAACAAGAACATGAGAAAGAATATCAGCCTTCCACAGGGATGGAAAAGCAGAGACTTTCACAGTTAAGCAACCAAATGATGTTACTGTAAAAAAATCCTAAAAATAAAGTAAAATAAGGACTTGCATTACAGCAGGTTGGAAAGTCTTCTCCTTCCTAACATGTTCATGTGCCCTCTCCAACACAAGACCACTGGGATCTGGGTGCTTTTCCATTTTTTTGCTCATTTTTTGGTGTTTGGGGGTGTTTTTTCCCAGCCAAAATGATGTAGAAATATTCTTGTTGCAGGTTTCCCACCATCTCCAGAAAAAGCAGATTTCACACCTTAAGACAGAAAGTCTAGAAATTCCATATATTGTTGCTAAACATGGATCTTTGCCAATAAAACTGTAAATCCTTAAATTGAAGATTTTGGACAAATTTAGGGAGTTGTTTAGGGTTGTTTTTTCCCCTACAAGAAATGACAAATTTTACTCCAACACATTTCCAGCTTACAAGAAGCTTCATTTAGCAGCTTCCCCTCGTTGTATTGCTATTAAAAAATGCAGAATTCCAGTCTTTTGGATGTTGTGACTATTTCCAGCAGCCCCTGGCACAGGGACAGCTCTCACCAAGCACAAACCACTCGATTCACCAAAATAAAAACAGCGGCCGAGCCCTGGAAATTCACTTTACACATGGATTCTAAAGGGAAAATTCAAAGCCAAATCCTGGCTTGGGGGATGTTGGATTTTGAGCCCCAGCCTGCAAGAAGCCCCCAGAAGGCACAGTCCATGCTGTAGGTGTTTATGCAGGATTTGGGACTAAATTTGGGTTAAAAATGGATGGAGAGCTCTGCAGCTGTACCTGGATTTGGGAAAAATTGATCCTGGCTCAACAGCTGTGACAGAGACTGGGATTTATCTTTAAACACACCTTTTTTTGGCTTTTACCAGGCACTTAATCCACATTTCTTCACTCTGGCTGTGCAAATCAAGGACACCTGGCCCTTCCTGACTTTTCACTGTATCCACCCTGAAAAAAAACCCCAACCCATAACAATGCTGAAGGTTTTGGGGTGTTCTGGGACACCCTGAGATGGGTGAATGTTCTCTCCTAGAGGGAAAAATCCCGAGATATGGCAGAACCCAGAACCTCCATCCCATAATTCCTGGGGAAACTGTGTCTGTGTGAGTTTTTGGAGGCTGTGGATACTCCAGGCTGCTCTTCCAGCCTCCAGACATTGGCCCCTCTCACTGAATTTATCTCCATCCACCTCCTGGAACAGCTTGGTGTGTCAGGTCACAGCCTCTTGGAAAGATCACGGCCTGCTCTCATTATTTCCTCAAAAACAATCATTATCTAGAGGCAAAACCAGACTGAATTCAAGCCTGAGCTGGCCTGAATTATTCCTGGAAGATAAAGCAAGCAGCAGCTTTCCTGATGGGTTCAGGAATACTTCGGGGTGTGTTTAGTCTTGATTCAAAAATTACACCACTGCGAGTTTCCTGGATTTAGCTAAGCCCAAAAGCGAAAGTAACAGATCAAAACACCCCGAAATCAAACTCCTAGGAAAGCTTTTCAGGTCTGGCTAACAGCAGGCAGCTTTGGAAATGGCCAAAGGATGTCTGAGCTTTTGAGATTTCCATCTGCACTTCCAAACTTCTCCCGGTTTATCCCCGCAGAACCTCGCGGCCGCTGGACGCTCGCCCCGTCCTGCAAACACCAGGAGCCTCCCAAGGAAGGGACTGAGGCTCATGCAGGCTCAGCCACCTCAGGGCAGGGCTGCTGCAGCTCCAGAGCTGCCCAGCATTCCCCAGGGGCAGCAAACAAACTCCTGCAGGGTGGCTGTGCAGGTAATTCCCAGCTGGGGAATTAAAGAGCAGGGAACTGGAGAGGACAGGCAGCTCCATCCTCACCCAAAACTCAATGGACTGCAGGACCCTTTCCCATCCTGCTGGCTGCCCATGAAAATAAAGAGATGAGAAATATTTTGATATGAAAATAAAGATATGAAGGTGCCCAGGGTGGCATGTGTCCCAAAGGGCAGCAAACAAACTCCTGCAGGGTGGCTGAGCAGGTAATTCCCAGCTGGGGAATTAAAGAGCAGGGAACTGGAGAGGACAGGCAGCTCCTTCCTACCCCAAACACTCCATGGACTGCAGGCTCCTTCCCCTTCCTGCTGGCTGCCCATGAAAATAAAGAGATGAGAAATATTTTGATATGAAAATAAAGATATGAAGGTCCCTGGGATGTGAGGTGTCCCAGAGCTCTGCAGCATCCCAGGGCTGCTCTGAAGGACACAAATCAAGCACACCTGGCCCTTCCTGACTTTTCACAGTATCCACGCTGAAAAAAATCCCAAAATATAAAAATGCTGAAGGTTTTGGGGTGTTCTGGGACACTCTGAGATGGGTGAACGTTCTCTCCTAGAGGGAGACCATCCCCATCCATCCTGCAGCCCCAGCTGCTCCCTGGCTGTCCCTGGGGAATTCCCTCCTCCTGCTGGCCTGGAAATGGGGATTTCCAGCATTAATCTGGTTGGAGACCACCTTGAAAGCTTCCCCTCTTCTCTCTCAGCTCCAGAGGCCTCCAGGCCTTTTCCCTTTTATTAAAAGGGAAAAATCCTCCAGGCTTTTCCCTTTTTGTAAGGCCACACAGCAGCAGCAGCAGCAGCAGCGTGCCTTGGGTCACCTGCAGGTTTTCCCCTGTGGGTTTCTTCTGGGTTTTAGGGTTTTTAGGTTTTACTCTGGGGATGAGTGGGACCCACAAATGTGGGTCTGAAGGAAGATGTGGGGAGGGCAGGGGCAGCCAGGCTGCTCTCAGGCTGTGTCCTGCCTCTGCTGCTCCTCCCTGGCAGAGGGGACTGACAGCACTCATTGTGTCCCCAGGCCATTAAATCCACCCTTAAAAGTTCAGTGCACTCTCAGAGCCCTTTCCATTTATCCAGCAATGGACCTTTGTGCCTGCAGCACTGCACCAGCAGCTCCTGGCTGTGTTTATTCATCTGCAAACACCTCAAATCTGAGATGCAGCTTTGTCTGGCCCTGTTTATTACCAAAAGCCACTGTTTGATGGAGTGGGGTTGTGTGAAGGAGCAGAGAGTTCTTTCAGCCTTCAACAGAGCTGCCACTCCTCCTCCATGATCCAGGGGGGATCTCCCAGCTCTGCAGAGCACAGGGCAAATTTCACATTCTCCATCTGCTCCAGCAAAGGCTGAGCTGAAATATTAATGAGGAGATGTGATCCCTTCTCAGCAGAAACAATCTGGGTTTTATAGGCCAGGCAGAGGCCAGAGGAGCAGGCAAAGCTCTGGGATCCATCCTCTGCTGCTGCTTAAGGGAAACGAGGAGCCTGGGGCAGGACCCAGGGTGTGAAATGTGGGCATCTGGTGTGTTCTGTGTGTTCTGCCCACCCTTCCCCTCCCCAGGCTCAGCCCCTCCTCTGGGCACATCCAGAGCAGAGAGAGGAGCCTGCTCTAACACCAACAACCATAACATGGCAATCAAGATTAATGAGCAAAATTGCCATTTGGTGTCTAATCCGTGGGGATTTGTGCTCATTAATCTTTATGAGTGTGTAATAACTGTTTAGACACTCAGGACAGATTCTCAGCTGGACCAAACTGGCTTTACTCCAGCCCAGGCAGTGGAGCAGTGCCAGTTTACACCCTCCACGACCCCAGCTCACCATGAGCCATCCCATCTGCAGCCATCACAGCCCTGACAGTATTTCCCCAGCAGCAGGGGCACACAAGTGAAGGCAACTATTTGTCTTTCCCTGTATCCCAAAAAAAGAGAGCTGCATGTGTCCAGGAAGCTCAACAATAGACATGTCAATAAACACGAGGAAATTCAATGAAAAAGCAACAGCAACAAAAGGAACCCCAAGGAGCAGGGAAGTGGATGGTTTCAGAGGCAAGGCTGTGAGATCTGGTTTGGCAGGAGCATAACTAAGGGGGATCTTTGGCATGTGAAAGAGTGAAAGCACCAAGACAGGCTCCCAGAGCTCCTCTAACAGGAACAAGATGGAAAGGGGGAAAAAAAATTTAAAAATGGAGCATCTTGGCTGGCTTTTTGGGGGTTGTTTTGAATAAAAAGGGTTTATTAAACATGGGAGCTGGTGGGAGCCTTGTCTGAAGCACACCAGAGCAGCCACTGGAGCAATGCTGAGATGACCAAGCAGGATTTTCTCCTCCAGAACGTGGAGGGAAGAAGGGAAATGTGCAGGTACACACCAGCATGGAGAAATCCCAGCTGAGGCTGTGCCCTCAGCCCCTTCCCACCTGGACAAGGTGCAGCAGGGTTGAAAATTGAGATTTTTTAGAGATTTTTTTCAAGCAGGGACCCACCAACTCCCTCCTGCGTCACACACCTGCCTCCAGCCATGAAGTTTCACCTCTTTAACAAGTCAGAGTTGCCTCTTTGTCACCAGAAAACTCCTCAAAACTCAGGGAAAAGCAGAGAAATACAGTACAGAGATATCTGTGTCAAGGTCTGTACACCTGGAAGAACTCCAGGAAAGGTGGGCATTGCACCCAGTGCAGCAGCAAGAACCTGGTGCTTGAAAACAGTGACCAGAAAATGCCCTCCAGCTCCTCTTTCAGACTGGAGGGTCCAAAGGGCTCCTGGGGATCCAAAAAACATCCAAAAAACCAGTGACACTTCAGAGCTCCACCATGGCAAGGCCTGCAGCATCCTGGAGAGTGCAGGAGGAGGAGGAGGAGGAGGAGGAGGAGGAAGGACATCACACCTGGGTGCCTGGGGATGGGCTGTGGCAGCCTGGAGAGGCCCTCCCTGCCCTGCAGACCCACCAGCCCCAGCCCAGGGCTGAGCCCCCACAGCTCTGCTCTCTCTCTCTGCTCTCTGCCTTTGGGGTTCTTTCAGATTTATGGCATTTGAGACCTGCTTCTCTAAAAATCCCTCTTTGGGGCAGTCCCAAACCCTGTGCTGTGTGAACACACAACGCCTCTGTGAAGAACATCCCCAATCCTCCATCCCTGGGCTGGTCAGGAAAGCTTTCCCAGAGCCTGTCTTGGCCAAACAAAGATCTGAGCAGCCACCAAAGGCTTTTCACCTTCACAGAGGTGCCAAATAAACAGCAGAGAGAAAATCCTGAGCCATCCTGCAGCCCAGCAGGGCTTTGAGGAGTCCCTGGTTCTCCTCCCTGAGCCGCAGCCACCGAGCTCTGGCTTCTCTCTAAGGAATTCCTGGCTCAGGCCAAGCTGTGTGTCCAGCACGAGGGGTGCAGGGACAGCTCCCCTCACAGCACCTCCCACCCTCACACAGCTCCACACCTGCCCTGGGCTCACACAAGCCACTTGAAAAGGAGCAAAGTCGTGGAGAAGGAGCAGGGAAGGGGAGGGATTTGCTGAGTGCCCCTCTTGTAATGTCATTAAAAGCAAGGGATTAGAGCAGAAAGCAGAGAAGCAGGGCCTGTGTGGAGGCAGGGAGGAATCCTTTCAGAGGGTTACAGACAACACTGCCATTAATTCTCCATTGGAAAACGCTGGTGACATTAATATCTGCTATTAATACTGAGCCTTGACAGTGTCTCATAAATTCAACCTGTCAATTACCATGGCACTGAATTGAAGGTGCTCTGAGGTCAAGGAGATGTGGTGTCCAAATCAGACTTATATTGCAGGGGAAAAGCAGCAAAAACAATCTTGAACAAAAGCATCAGATCCATATGTAGGAAAACCAAAGGGTGGTTTTAAATGTCATGTTTTTCAAAGTGAGAATTGATGCTGGAACCAAGTCTATAAACTGGCTGGCTGGACTTTCAGCTGCAGCTGAGGACAATCAATCAAAACAGCTCTGTGACTCTGAGAAAGTGAGAGAGAGCAAAAACACACACACACACACACACCATGGAATATGAGAGGGCAGATCATGAGCCAGGCCAGGCCTCTTAAAATTACACTGTGAAGTAAAACATCCTCGTGTTTCACCCGCCACAGAATGTAACCTGAAAGGTTCCCCTGGGCACAGGCTGAGACCTGGAGCCTGTCCTTCCCCAAGGGCTGGGCAGGCTCCTGGGGCAGGGCTGGGCAAGGGGAACCTCCTCCTGCCCAAAGCCCCAGTGACCTGTGAATGGCACCTGATTGCTGCCAGCCCTCGGGGAGCCCTGCTCTGCACCAGCATTGGGAAATCCCAGAAATGCTGCCCTGCCTGCCAGTGCCAGCCCAGGGCTGAGCTGCTGCACCCCAGCCTGGGGGGCAGTGACAGTGCCAGCCCAGGCACCCCAGGTTGTGGTGACAGTGACAGTGACAGTGCCAGACATCCCAGCCTGTGGTGGCAATGACAGTGCCAGCCCAGACACCCCAGGCTGTGACAGTGACAGTGCCAGTGCCAGCACAGGGCAGAGCTGCAGCACCCCAGGCTCACTGCCAGCCTGTGGTGACAGTGACAGTGCCAGACACCCCAGGCTGTGACAGTGACAGTGACAGTGGCAGCCCAGGCACTGGCAGTGTCTCTGTGTGCCTCTCTGAAGGGCTGGCATGTCCCCAGCACTGGAGGTGCCACCACCCCACAGCCCTGCTCTGAACACGGCCCTGCCAGGGGATCCCTTCCCAAAATCCCTCAGACTGTTCCAACCTGCAGCAGCAGAGTCTGGAGCTGCTACCCTGGCAGGGTGGGGTGAAATGACACCTGAACAGGGCCAGTGACACCTGCACAGGTTCAGTGACACCTCAACAGGGCCAGTGACATTGTGCACAGGGTCAGTGACATTGTGCACACATTCAGTGACACCTGCACAGGTTCAGTGACATTGTGCACAGGGTCAGTGACACCTGCACACGTTTTCAGTGACACCTGGACAGGGTCAGTGACATTGTGCACAGGTTCAGTGACATTGTTCAGGTCCAGCACTGCAGGGCAGGGTTCAGTGACATTGTGCACAGGTTCAGTGACATTGTGCACAGGTTCAGTGACATTGTTCTCAGGTCCAGCACTGCAGGGCAGGGTGTTTCTGCTCACACCTGGCTCTGAGGGGCTGTGCCCCAGCCAGGGGTGGGGATGGCAGCACGTTCAGGGGCACGAGGCACTTGTGCAGCCCCCAGTGCACAGGCAGGCCCCACTGCAGGGCTGGGGAAGGAGCCAGGGCAAAGGCAGAGGGGCTCAGGCAGCTGTGGCTCAAACCAGCATTAACCTGAGCCAGCAGCCTCACTGCAGGCTCAGCAACACTCACAGAGCCCCCTGCTCCACACAGTGACTGACCCCAGGGCAGAATGACCTCCAGCTCCTCTCCCACCTCACCCACCTCCTTCTCCTGCCCCTGGCATGCAGCTTGTCCCCAGGGAGCTCCTGGGCAGGGTGGGCTGTGCTGTCCCTGCCTGGTTTCCCACGTGCAGCCAGGGCAGAGCCCAGTGCTGCTGCTATAGAGCCCAGTGCTGCTGCTGCAGAGCCCAGTGCTGCTGCAGAGCCCAGTGATGCTGCAGAGCCCAGTGCTGCTGCTGTAGAGCCCCGTGCTGCTGCAGAGCCCAGTGCTGCTGTAGAGCCCAGTGATGCTATAGAGCCCAGTGATGCTGTAGAGCCCAGTGCTGCTGCTGTAGAGCCCAGTGATGCTATAGAGCCCAGTGATGCTATAGAGCCCAGTGATGCTGCAGAGCCCAGTGCTGCTGCTGCAGAGCCCAGTGCTGCTGCTATAGAGCCCAGTGATGCTATAGAGCCCAGTGATGCTATAGAGCCCAGTGCTGCTGCAGAGCCCAGTGCTGCTGCAGAGCCCAGTGCTGCTGCTATAGAGCCCAGTGATGCTGTAGAGCCCAGTGCTGCTGCTGTAGAGCCCAGTGATGCTATAGAGCCCAGTGATG
>JAWWLW010000058.1:2329151-2339913 GCA_035041385.1 Myiothlypis coronata
AGATTTAAATATGTTTGTATACTTATATATTTATAAATATATCTTTATAAATAATATATTTATATACAAATTATAAATAAATATAAGTATTTTATATTTATTTATATATGTATATGTATAAATTATATATTAAAATATATAAATTATAATGTTAATTATAACTTTCTGCCCTTTCTGGGGGGTTGAAGTGAAGCAGCCAGCCCAGGATGGTCTCTGGTCCCAGAGGTCTCTCACTCTTACCTCCTCCCCAATAGAGATGCAGGCTTTGGAGTCCAGATCTCTGGGTGGCCTGCATGAAAAAAAAGGGAAAAGATTTGAAATATTCCCTACAAAAATCAATTTTCCCTCAGTGACTCAATCCAGCCCCCAAACCATCCCCTCACACCTTCCCTGCAGCCCTGAGCAGCCTCCTGGCTCTGCAGGATCAACAGATCCACAAAGTCACCCCAAAAAAATGGAAAAAAAGCAACAGGAATTTGGAATTGGCATTTCCCACACCCAGCCTGGCCCTGCAGGACCCCACAGGGATTCCCTGTGAAATCAAGGCAAGCACCAAACCCCTGCCAGCCTGGAGGAAAACTGGATTAAAATGGGCAGGAGCATCCAAAGCTGCTGTAAATCCTCACCTCAGTCACACAGCACAGGCTGAAAACACTCCAAGCACAGGGGCAAGGAAAGCCAGGCAGGCTGGGGATGCACAAAGGACCCTAAAAGCAGAGGGACTCCCACTGCAAGGCTGAGCAGGGAAGGGGATTGTGACAGTGCTCACAGGGGTTTTCAGGATGATAGAGAGATGGAAATGTTGACTCCATGAACAGAAGGCTTGATTTATTATCTTATGATATATATATATATATGTTACATTATGACTATACTAAAAAGGAATAGAAAAGAGAAGGTTTCTTCAGAAGCTGGCTGAGATAAGAACAGAATAGAAAGAATGAGAACAAAGGTCTGTGGCTCTGACAGAGAGTGAGAGCCAGCCCTGCCGTGAGTGGTCATTAAATCCAAACATCCACAGAAGACCAATCACAGATCCACCTGTTGCATTCCACAGCAGCAGATAATAATTGTTTATGTTTGATGCTGAAACTTCTCAGTTCCAGCAGGAAAAATCCTAAGAAAGGATTTTTCACAAAAGGTGTCTGCACCAGGGGATGAGTTTCATGCCTTGACCAAAGGCCTGATGCTCAAACTGGTGCCAAAGAGCCTCACCAGTAAAAACTGAGGGCTTATTCTGGTTTTTAACTTTTTCCTTTTTTATCTTTTTCTTTTTTTTATCTTTTTCTTCTGCTCTTTATCTTTTGATCTTTTACTGCCTCATCCAGCAGCACATGAGACTGATGGGGCTGAGACCCCCAGGGAAATAAGAAATTATCACAGAACCCCAGAATGGTTTGGGTTGGAAGGGACCTTAAATATCATTTAATTCCAGTCCCTGCCATGGGTAGGGACAACTTCCACTATCCCAGGGTGCTCCAAGCTCCATCCAAGTGCTGGAGGGCAGCTGGGCTCTGTGGTTTGCTTTTCATTCTGCCCCAGTGCTTGCAGACTTACGTGGAGCTTGTCTGTGGTTGCTCAAATGCCTCTTTAGGAATTTTCAGCCCAGGGTTTCTCTTCTTGCCTGCAAAACAAGAAAGAGGCAGAGTTAAAGAAAGGCACTTTTTGGTGGTTGTTGTTGCTGTTTGGGGTGATTTGTTTGGGGTTAATTTGCAAAACACAGCTTGTCTATATTTGTTGAGCTCATTTAAGAGAAATGCCCAGCCAGGCTGGTGGGGCAGGCTCAGGGCACAGAGTTCAAACATAAAGTGCCTTTGTTCAGCAGGGTTTCATTAAAACCTGGGAGCTCTGCCTGCCAACCTGCTCCAGAAAGCAGGCAAGAGCTCTGGCAAAGGCAGGCCAGGAGAACATGCAAAGGGAAAGGCATTTCTGCTCCTACCCACAGAGGAACCCTTCAAACACTTCTCAGATTTAAAACCCATTCCAGATACAGAACTTCAAACCCTGGCAGGATGAAACATCTTCTGAAAATTGCACCTGAAAGTGCAGATTGTGATTCTGTTTAACTGCACCTTTCATCTCCTGGTCACTACAGTTATGCAAACCCAGCAAAAATAAAGCAGAATTCAAGTTTGGAGGCTTCAGATCCATTTGTTTCTATTCACACTGACCAGCCAAGTTTTCTGAGCTGAGAAACACAAGAAGCTTTTCATGACTGCACTGATCCAGCCCCTGGGAGAAAACAACCTGGAAACATCACCCATGGCACCAAACCCCAAGGGAAACATCTGCCTGCTTGGCTGGGTGATAAAAACCCCAAAAAGGCACAAGAATCTAACTGAGGTATTCAGCACTTTCAATCGAACAATTTCCATTAATTAATCTTTTTTTTTTTTAAGCAGGACCTTTACTCTCTGTTCCCAACTCCCTCTCTCAAACTTTACCTATATTTTGGTCCATCCCCCCAAAAAGGCACAAGCATCTAATTGAGGTACTCAGCATTTTTAATCTAACAATTTCTATTAATTAATCTTTATTTTTTAAGCAGGAGTTTTACTCTCTATTCTCAACCATCTCTCTCAAACTTCACCTATAATTTGGTCCATCCCCCCCCCCAAAAAAGGCACAATTTAATTGAGGCATTCAGCATTTTTAATGCAACAATTTCTATTAATTATCCTTTTATTTAAGCAGGAGTTTTACTCTGTGTTCCCAACCCTCTCTCTCAAAGTTCACCTACACATGTCTGAATTTGTTTTTCCTTTTGACACATCAATAGATGCCTGTGCATCCCAGTGCCAGAGGGGTGCTGGATCAAAGGGCAGCACCCAGGATGGAAAATGACCTGTAGGAATCAATTAATCAATTTAGATTAGCAATTTTTTTTTAGGGATTTGGTTTTTGGATTGTTTTGTTGCTGTTGTTCTTGTAGGGGATTTTTTGGTTTTGTTTTTGTTTGGGTTTTTATTAAAGATTTTTCTTGTTGTTGTTTGGGTTTGGGGTTTTGGTGGAGGTTTTTATTCCAATTTTAGTGGGTTGTTTGGTGGGTTTTTAGTATTTTTTTCTTCATCTGCTCCAAAAGATGGACAAAATTTGACAAAGTCATTCCAGGATGGGGCAGGCTACAAGAACCCAGCTGACACCTTGTGGGAACAGCATTTATTGGAAACCCCTGTGCACACTCACTGCTGGGATTAGAAATCAACAGATTTCTAAATTGTGAATGTACACAGGAAAAAAATGGGGAAAAAACCCAAATTCTCTGCTCCCAGGAGCTCCCAAGCTCACACAGGAAAAGCAAAATAAAGCAGCAAGGTCATGGAGAGCACAAAGAACAGCTCTGAGTTTTCCCAAAAAGTAAAAGCTGGTGTGCAAGGAAGCAAAAACAATTCTAAAAACTGGCAAAATTTTTATTCTGTTGAGTTTTCAATTCAGGTTGAGTGGGACTCTTTGGAGTGGGACTCATTGGAATGGGACTCCTGGGGTGGAAAATTTGGGATTTTTTGTCCTTCCTGGGTTGTGCTGGCATTTTGGGTTGGGAAGCCAAAGCATTTTTGGGGAGCCACGTTGATTTTCAGAGTTTTCTGGTGCTGGGTGCTCCAGATTCCCTCTCCTGCCCAAGCTGTGCCAGGTGCACCTCAGATCTGTGGGATGTTCAATGGGAGAGCTGCTCTGGATGATGGCACCTTATCCTAAAAAAGGAATCTCAAAAATACAGGTCTGGCAGTGCAGGAAAACAAATTCCCTGCAAACAAATTCCCTGCAAACAAATTCCCTGCTCCTCTGGCATTTCCCAAGCTGCCACCTCTCTGCATCCTCAAGGAAACGAGACAGGCACAGGAAAAACATTTTCACGTTGATTTTTCATGTGGAAAAGAAGACACAAAAATCCACCAAAATGCCTATAGAAGAGCTAACTGCTTCTTTTAGGGCTGAGCTGTCCCTGTGAACACTCAACAGCTCCTCCTGGCAAACCCCAATGATTCACTCTGGCACGACCAAAATCCAACAAGAAACAGGCACAAATTTGCTCTGTTATTCCCTTTTTTCCATTTATCCTTCAAGGCTTTGCCTGCACCACCCTGTGTGCTGTCTCCAGGCTCAGGAACCTGCTGTGGGAGGGAGAAAATGAACCTGCAGGGAATTTTGATTTGAACTGGACCCAGAACAGGTTGTGCAGAATTCAATCTTATCTTGGCTCACGAGTGGTGTCAGCAGAACCAGGGAGCAAAAAGCCAAACCCAAATAAACACTAAAAGCCTTTCCTCCTAGGGAAATAAAATCTGCATTTTGGGGAGTTTATTTTCCTTGTCTCTTCTTCACAGAACACAATATTTTGAAACTTTGCCATTTTTTTGAAGCACAATCTGTCCGTGCCTCGGAGCTGCCAAGGCACAGGCAGAATTTAACATTCTTTGGGGTTTTCTTTTCAAGAAAAGGAAAGCAACAACAGTAGCTTGAATAAGACATGGATTTCATGATGGCAGCAGGAGGAGGGATGGGAAATGGGAATTGCCACGGCCAGGATTTGCACCTGCAGCAGCCAGAGGTGTGTGGATGGTGAGGGCTGTGCTGATTTTAGGGTTATTTAATGAATCCTGGGCTGAAATCAGGTGATTTCATGGCTTTTAACTGGATCAGGCCAAATTTCTGAGCTCCTTTTGTTCCAACATGCAAAGCACTTGTTCCTCCAAGCCTCTGGGGCCAAGCTCTGTGAGTGGTTTGCAGGAAGCCCCAGCAATCCTGAGCATGGCACTGTCTTAAACCCAAAATAAACAGCAGAACCACCCCAGAGGAGCCAGGATCCCCCTGCACTCCAGAATTCAACACCCAGCTCACACCACTGACTTCCTCCCCCAACACAAACACACTTAAAATGCTTTTTTTAAAAAGGAAAAGAAAATTTGGAAGTCTCAAGATCAGTTCTGTTCAATAGGAACTGCCAAGCAAGTGTCTCTCTGTCAAAATAAAATCCCCCAGTTTGCCAGAGCAGACTCAGCTTGGGGAGCATTAAAATCATCTGCACAGGAGCTCCAAATGTGGGGGCAGCTTAATAACACACCAAATGGGATGGTACCTGTTCCATGCACCAGAAAACCTGTATTTTCCAGAGTGTTTTTGTGAAGCATGACTAATTTTAGCTTTGTTTCCTGGACAAAACCACCGGGTGTGTTTATCTGTGCTGCCCGTGGCCCCTCTCAGCCCCATCTGACACAGACACTGAGCTTTTGGAGGTTGCAAATCTGGGAAAAGCAGGTGGTTCAATAACAGTCAGGGACTGGAAGACAGAAGCCACCCATGGCAGGCACCAGGAATCCACACAGGTGCTTCAAACACCAAATAACAGCACAGGGCTCCAGCCTGGGGCCCATCCCAGCAGTGCAGAGGGATTTCCTGCAATCCCTGGGGATTTGCAGTAAGGAAAGCCCCAGTGAAGCACCACACACAGCTCCAAGTCTCAATGGGGCTCCTTCTGTGGTTCAGCAGATGGGATGGTGCATCTGCTCCCCAGCACCCAAAAAACATGAATTTCCTGTGTAAACAACCCCTGGAGCTTTGCTGCCCCTGAGCCCTGGAGCTAAAGCTCATTTGAGAGCTCTCCCTGCAATCTGGCACACGGAGACATCCACAAGCACTTGACTCAAAAGCCAAGTTTGAAGAATAATTGAGGGAGAAAAAACCAAGCCTGGTTTGGAGTGATGCTGACAGACACCTCCAGAATCCAGTTTTGATAAACAAAACTTCCAGGGTATCTGTGACATTAAGCAGAAGCTTAAATCTACTTTCTTTTAGCAAAGAAAACCCCAAAAACTCACAGTAAATACTGAACTGGTGCTGAAGAAGGTGCCACCTTTACAAAGCAAGTTTCCTGGAAATTCTTTCCTGGAAGTTCCATCTCAGGATGAGAGGAAACAGCTTTAAGTGATGCCTGGAGAGGTTCAGATTAGAAATTAGGAGGAATTTTTTCTCCAAAAGGGTGGCCAGGAACTGGGAAAGGGCCCAGGACAGTGGTGGCATCACCTGAACAGAGGTGGCACCAGGGGACGTGGTTTAGTGGTGGCCTTGGAGGTGCTGGGTTAATGTTGGGATTCAATGAGCTTGGAGAGCTTTTCCACCTTTAATAATTCCCTGATTTTGGGGTTAATGTTTGGATTTAATGAGCTTGGAGAGCTTTTCCACCCTCAATAATTCCCTGATTTTGGGGTTCTTGTTTGGAGAGCTTTTCCACCTTTAATGATTCCCTGATTTTGGGGTTCTTGTTTGGATTCAATGAGTTTGGAGAGCTTTTCCACCCTCAGTAATTCCCTGATTTTGGGGTTAATGTTTGGATTCAACGAACTTGGAGAGCTTTTGCACCCTCAATGATTCCCTGATTTTGGGGTTCTTGTTTGGATTCAATGAGCTTGGAGAGCTTTTGCACCCTCAACGATTCTCTGATTTTGGGGTTCTTGTTTGGAGAGTTTTTCCACCCTCAATAATTCCCTGATTTTGGGGTTAATGTTTGGAGAGCTTTTCCACCCTCAATGATTCTCTGATTTTGGGGTTCTTGTTTGGATTCAATGAGCTTGGAGAGCTTTTCCACCCTCAGTAATTCCCTGATTTTGGAGTTAATGTTTGGAGAGCTTTTCCACCCTCAGTAATTCCCTGATTTTGGGGTTCAGCACTTGGCTGCAGCATCCCTGGAAGCTCCTGTGCCCCCAAACTGACCCTGACTGCTCCTGCAGGGCCCAACCAACCCCAAGAATCAAACCAAGACTTAGAGCAAAACTGGGACAGGAAAAAGAAACCCTGAATGAAATGAAAACTCAGTGAAAACACATTAAACACTTCCCTGTGAAGGTCTCAAAGCCAATTCCTGAGGGAAAGCACATTTCCAAGGGGCTCCTTCACCTCTTCCACTGACAGAGCACAGGGATGGATGCTTTAACCCCCCTCAATTAAACAGCAATATTTAATTGAAAAAGGAAACTTCAGCATTTCAGTGAAAAGAACTGAGAATAACAAAGAAAGGGAGGACAGAAGAATTTGCTGCCCACACGGGCTGTAACAGAAAATAAACTTTGACTTCTGAAGGAAAATCCCAGTCTCCAGACTTTTCACTGCAGTCAAAAACTTTTTATGATATAATCCAAAATAAATGGTTTCTTGCCACAAAGAGCTCCTATTTCCTTCAAAGGATATTAACTAGTTCTGTCTTCACCACAATTTATTATTAAAAATGTGTTCAATAGCCATGTAGCAACATTTCCTTTCAAACAACACTTTTAGGCATATAAAATGCTGGTAAAATTTCACAGGCAGGAAATGCCTCTTTCTCCCATTTTTTAAGGAGATAAAAGTGGCTCATTTACAATTCCTGTCTCTCCCAAGGATTTTTTGTGTGATTTCTTGGAAGGTTTTGAAAGCTGAATGATCTGGTTTTCCCCTATCAGCTGTACTCTCTGTGTGAGCAAACTCCCACCTCAAAAATGAGGGCAAACTGGGGATGTTTGGTGGGTTTCCATTGCAGAAAAGTGAATTTTGGCAGCTCCCAAGGCTCCACAACCAAAGCATGGCCTGATCCTGAAGTGCCACTTTGCAGAGGGACAGGACCCATGGCCATGGCTTAGGTGCAAAAAGATGGTTCTGGCAAAACCCAGAAATTAAGAATATTTCATTTGTGTCCCAGCCACCCTGGAGATGCTGAGCAGGAGAGAGTTCCTCATGCAAAGCTTTGGTGTGCAAGTGCAAAGGGTTTCTTTTATCCCCAGCTCTGCTCCAGCCCACATTTCACCAACAATGATGGGTTTGGTGCTATCAAAGAGAACTTTAAGCCTTGCAGGACACCTGGAAATACCCAAATCTCTGAGAAATTCACTCGTGAACCTCCTGGACACAAACACTGAGACATCTCAAAGCTGCACCCAGGACAGAGCAGGGTCACCATGAGCAACTGCTGCTGTAGGTGTGGCAACCTTGTGTTTAAAAATATTTTTACGAAATGAACAAAGAAGTGAAAAAATATTTTTAGCAAGTATTACAAATCATCTCACGGGTTCATTATTTATATTTGTGAATTTTTATGGCTGTTCCACAGAGCATCCTGGCACAGTCTGAGGGTGGGGATGTCCTGTACCTGCCCCAGCTTGTCACCACTGCCCAGTGCTCCTGCCCAGGTGTGTCCCTCAAGGAATTCAATTCTTCCCCCACATGTGGGGACATCCCAGGCCAGGGTGAGAGGAACATTCCTGGTTGTGGACAGTTTTTTTATTGAGACATACTCGATGGGAAAAGAGACGTGAGAAAATCCATCTGAGAAAGCAACAGCTGCCTGATTCAAGGGCATGGTTTCTTTGAGCAAGAAGCTGTTCAAGAAAACATGTGATAACAGGAGGTAAAAAAGAAGCCACAAACATCCTGAGAAAGGTGGGACTGACTTTTTATAGCTGACCAATGGTGAGCTCTATTTTTGCAATATGTATGAGCCTTATTACTGTGATTATCAAAGTGTGCCTGTTCATCAATAAATCTGAGACTTGTCCATCATCAGAGGGTGAGCAATGTCTCCCGTCTGCCTCGTCACCTGGTGTCCCCAGGGTCAGACACTGCCCACTCCAGACTCAACAAGGGCCATGAGCACAGCCTGGGGCTCTCTGTGGAAAATGAAAACACACAGAGATAACAAAGTCTCTTCTCAAAGAGCGGGCCTGAGGAGCAGCCCTGCTGCTGGAGCTGCACCAGGGCTCCTGCTGCCTCCACTCCAGCTGCAATGGAACCCAGCCCTGCCAGGGAACACAAAAGGGGGTACATCCCTCAGGCAGCCACTTCTGTGGGTTCTGTAGCACCAAATGCCACATCCCCACGTGTGCCCCCCATGTGGCATCTCCACAGTGGTTCCTGCACCACCACCTTCCTCCCACGGGCTCCAAAGGGGCCAATCCCTCTGAAATTTGTGGGACCAGGCTCTGGATTTTGGATTTAAATGCCTGTGGGATGGAGCTGGTGACAGGGAGGGGGGTGCAGGGGACAGTGGTTTGGTGACCATGGTGGGGAGGCACAAGCTTAAAATCTACTTCATTTTAGCAAAGAAAACCCTGAAAACTCACAGTAAATAGTGAACTGGTGCTGCAGAAGGTGCCACCTTTACAAAGCCTTTCCTGCAAGTTCCATCTCAGGATGAGAGGAAACATCCCCAAGCTGTGCCTGGGAAGGCTCAGATTAGAAGGTTCTCTCACCCCTTCTGCCCCTATGGTTGGGCTGTGTGCCTTGGCAGCATTCTGGTAAAGGTGCCTAAATCCTTTTTGTGCCAGGGACAGGCTGGGTGAGTGGCTGAGCTGTGCCCACCACCCAGTTTGTAAATATAGTTTTAGCCAAGGCCTAATTTCTGGAGAAAACCAAGCCAGGTGTTCATGTAAGTACCAATGATACAGAAAAATGGGTCTGCAAATCTGCTTTAGGACCCTTCATTAAGCCACAAAAAGAAATTAATATGCAAGAGATGTTTAAAAGCTGTACAAATATTTTTAGGTACAAGGTTGCTACACATGCAGCTCCAGGTGACCCTGCTCTGCCCTGAGTCCTGTCAGCAGACACAGCAGAGTTTTAGCCAAGCCCTAATTTCTGGAGAAAACCAAGCCAGGTGTTCATGTAAGCACCAATGATACAGAAAAATGGGTCTGAAAATCTGCTTTAGGACTCTTCATTAAGCCACAAAAAGAAATTAATATGCAAGAGATGTTTAAAAGCTGTACAAGTTTCAACCAAGGGATGGGATGAGGTGGATTTGTGCTTTATTTTTCTCCTTCAAAGCTGAGGGAGCTGCTCTCTCCTCAGCCCTGCCAGAGAGTGGCCCAGTGCCACTGGCTGCTCCTCCATCCCTGCAGCTGGATGTGCTGGAAGCAAATGGAGATGCCCCAGGGATGGTGGTGCAGGACAGGGACACTCCCCACACCTCCTCTATCTGTGTCTTGCCTCGTGGCTGCTTGCAATAACTCCTTGGAAACAGCAAAACTGAGATGTGTTTCCTTAACAACATTTCTGGGCTGCCGGGGAGTGGAGCTGAGCCTGCCACGGTGCTGGGGCTGAGGTGGCTCCCAGCTCCAGCCTCTCCTCCTCTGCTCTGGGTGCCATGGAGCTGCTGGCACAGCTGCTGGCACATCCAGCTCCGAGCACGCTGCAACTCACACCTTCATGTCTGAATTAAAGCATTGTTTATTTTCCTTTCTGTCTTTAGGAGTCATATTTGGGGTCATGCAGCAGGAAAGGCAAGAGAACTTTTATGGCAGTGAATTTTTCCAACATATACCAGGAGATTTCCAACATATACAGCAGGAAACTCTGGCACAGCACAGGAGCAGAGGATGCTGCACTGGCATCCCAGTTTAATTCCCAAAGCTTCTGAAGGGAAGAGCACGGCCTGGCACAGCCTGGCATGGCCTGGCACAGCTGCCCCACTGACCAGGCACCAGCTGATCCCAAACTCCCCAGGACAGCATCAGCACCCACAAGGAATGGTGGGGAGCAAGTCACTGTCCTGTCCTGAGGGTGGCCATGGCCAGCCCCTGTCTGTGTCCCAGCACCCAGATGTGTCCCAACATTCAGATGTGCCCCTGCCCCTGTCTGTGCCCCTAAACCCAGATGTGTCCCAGCACCCATCCATGTCCCAGCACCCAGCCCTGTCCCAGCACCCATGTCCCAGCACCCAGCCCTGTCCCAGCACCCATGTCCCAGCACCCACCCCTGTCCCAGCACCCATGTCCCAGCAGCCATCCCTGTCCCAGCA
>JAWWLW010000058.1:2417390-2430577 GCA_035041385.1 Myiothlypis coronata
TGTGTCAGGACTCTGGAGAGAGTCACGAGTTTTCATTATTATCTTTTTAGCCTTCTGTCTGTATCCTTTCTGTATTCTTTAGTATAGTTTAGTATATTTGTAACCAGGAAGTTTGTGATAGCCTAAGTGAATCAGACTGTGTAATTTCACCTTGATACAGCCTGTAGAAATTACTTACCTTTGGGCTCAAGATGCTATCAGGCTCTCATTTAAATTTAAAATAGACACTGCACTTTTTACAACAGCAAGACCTTATACAACCCACACTAAGACTCAAATATTTCAGACTCAACCCAAACTTGAACCTGAAGTGTACGAAATAGGCCCCTACTAGTGAAAAATGTGGGTGAACAACCACAACAACAACAAAATGTGGGTGAACTGTGAACAACAACGATTGAACTGTTGTTCAATCCAGAATGGTCTCTCAAACATGTTGAGTTGCTAATGCAAATTAACATCTCAAAAATCCAACCAGCCTGCTTCTCTTTTCTAAGAACATCCTTTGAGGGCTGGACAACGTGGTTACAAAGACAGATTTACTTCAGGAGCAGAATAAGAAAGGATCTAACTGGGACAAGATTGAGAGTTTTAAATGGAATTGATTCAGAAATACTGATGAATAAACTGGCCCCTGCAACAGGTGACCTAACAAAATTGAAGCAGCCTTTACAGTCATCTCTCAGTTACAAATTTAATGTTCTTTATTATAGTATTATAAAACAATAAATTATCCTTCTGAGCACGTGGAGTCAGATTCATCATTCCTCCCTGCCACAAGGGTCCCTGCAAATACAATCCTCTGCAAATACAATCCTCAGCTGATGCACCTGGAGCTGCATCACTGCTGTTCTCCTGTGTGATCATGACAGTCAGAATTCCTGCAGTAACCTTCAGGAAAGCTGTTCATATCCATTCCATGGGGAATTAATATTTGTACTTGGAGTGATTTTGCTTGAAGCTAAATTTGTTTTCTTTCTTTGTTGCAGTTTTGCTTCCATCTTGGCATATAAAATTCCTAAAGAAGATGTACAGTCACTTTCACATTCTTTTTCCAAGCTGGAGGAAGGTAATGAGGCACCTGCCATAACCACACACACAAATCCTTGTCTCCCATCACTGACACTTCTGCCATGTGATGTCACTCCTCCATTTCTGTTCCAAACTTATTGAACTTAATTTTCCTTTATTGATGTTTGTCCCCAACTCTGTTTCTTGGGAAATCAAGAGTAAGTGCAGTGTCCCTAAATCTGCTCTCACTGATTCTTTCCCCAGTAAAACACGCCTTCAACATCGAGGACTACAGCTTTTCCCAGGCAACACTGGAACAGGTGTGTGAGTTTAAACCCTGGTTTTTGAGTGTAAACCCTGCCAGGGGAAGGTGTCAGAGGGCAGGGGTGGGTGGGATATTTGGAAGGAATTCCTCCAAGGAGGAAGGAATCCCTCCTTGGATCCCTGGAAGTGTCCAAGGCCAGGCTGGAAGGGCTTGGAGCACCCTGGGACAGTTCCAGGTGTCCCTGCCCATGATAGGGATGGGGTGAGATGATCTTTAAGGTCCCTTCCAGCCCAGGACATTCCATGATCCCACAATGATGGACCCTGTGCAGGCTGCTCATCCCCCAGGCTCTGCTCTCAGACCACTGGGGCTGCTTTGCTGATGCCTGTTGGGGCATTTTTGGGAAACTCAATTCCCTTTTTGCAAAGTGAATCACATCTGCCAGCTCTCCAGCTCCTCTTTATTCCTGTTTTCCCCTCTAAAAATAAGATGCCAACTGCAGTGACTGGAAGAAAGCAAATGTGTGGTATTAGTGGAAAAGCTGCTCTGATTTATTCCAAGAACAGACATTTGCTGTTTGTAGCTGGAAGGAGGGTGAAGCTGAGACTTGTAATTGCTTATTGTGGGTTAATTATTGCTGACAATTAATGTCCTTCAGTGCTGAACTTCCCTTTCATTGAAGAAAAGAGGTAGGAGGGTAGGAGTAAGGAGAAAAACCTCAAAATACTAAAAATGTCTTACTCAGAGATGAAGCAATACATAAAATACTCATCAGGATTTTAGCATGAGTTGTATTTGTGACCAAGGAAGTTCTTACAAGGAGCATGGGGTCTTCTTGGCTGTATTTTTACATTTTTGATAATTATTTAATAGATTAATTAGATACCTAATTCAAAGTTGTTAATAATATCTAATATTCATTAGTTTTCTAACTGAAAATTCAATTCCTTCTCTGTGTTTTCCAGGTGTTTGTGGAGCTGGCTAAAGAGCAGGAGGAGGAGGACAGCAGCTTTGGCACCCTGAACAGCAGCCTGTGGTGGGAGAGGACACAGGAGGACAGAGTCATTTTCTGAGCTCCTCGTGCTCCTGTGGGTGCCAGCACCAACCCTCCCTCTGCTCCTGGAGCTGGGCTGGGCAAGGACAGCTGGGATTGGGAGCCCTGAGCCTGTCCCACCATCCTGGCCTTGGAATAGGAGCTGTGAGCATCCCAGTGCTGACCCCAAATCCTCCTCCCCTTGCTGCTCCTGGGCTGGGCTGGGCAGAGGGCACTGCCACAGCATCTCCTGGAGCAGGAGCTCCCAGCTGCCTTCCCTGGCTGTGCTGGGCAGGAGGGCACTGCCACAGCATCTCCTGGAGCAGGAACTCCCAGGTGCCCTGCTGGCACTGCTGGGCAGGAGGGCACTGCCACAGCATCTCCTGGAGCATGAGCTCCCAGCTGCCCTGCTGGCACTGCTGGGCAGGAGGGCACTGCCTCAGCATCTCCTGGAGCTGGTGGGAACTCCCAGCTGCCCTCCCTGGCTGTCCTGGGCAGAGGGCACTGCCTCAGCATCTCCTGAAGCTGGAGCTCCCAGCTGCCCTCCCTGGCTGTGCTGGCAGCAGGTCGGGCTGTCCTTCAGTGTCTGAGCAGGGCCAGCCTCTGCTGGAGCATCCTGCCCCGGGGGTTTGCAGGGGTGCAGTGCCCATCCTGGGCTCTCTGCCCATCCTGCACACCCATCCCTGCTCCTCACCAGCCCAGCCACCCCTGCTTCTGCTTTGAAGATGCACCTGCTTAGAAGAGAGAGGGGAAAACCTCAGCAGAGTCCCTGTCCCTCTGCAGGGAGGGTCCTGACCTGCACGGCCAGCTCAGCCTGAGAATGTCCACCTGCAGCTCAAACCTGGCACTGCCAACCCCCTGCCCTGCAGGCTGGCAGCTGTGGGTGCCACTGGGGGGCACAGAGGGTGGGCAGAGTGGTGTGCTGTGCCCTGTCTCCATTCAGAGCAGTCTGATTGCTCCCCTGGCTGGCACAAGGTGTGTCCTGCCTGCTGCTCTCACACACAGGGCTTTGGAGATGTTGCATTTTCCTTGCCAGTGCATTCATCAGCTCCAGTGCTCCCCAGTCCCTCGTTGTTGTGGTTGCAGTCAGTAACACAGGGCCCATTTTGTCACCCCCTTTGTAAAAGCCCAAATAAAAGGGTCCCAGTTCACAGCCTCACCCCTAAGAAAGGTGCCTTTGGTTTGCATAGAAGCACTAAAAAGAGTAGAATATGTGGTCCTTTAGCCTGAGATATGACAGATGTGTGTTGAAAATATATTTTTGGTTTTTTCTACGCAAAGCTATCATCACTTCTTTTTTTTTTTTAGTTTTATAAGGGGAAATTAAAGATTGCTCCCAGTTCATTTTGCTCTGCAATGAACAGATACAGAGATGTGTTTCTATTGAGACATTGGCTTCATAAGTCATATCATTTATGTATCTTCACTTTAAAGTTAGAAAAGACTTTGGTTTTTCTTGAGAAAACTCAAAAAAAAAGGGTAAATTTCAAGTTGTGTGTCCCAGCTGTTTGTAATTATCAGGCAATAATGTGTGTGATGTGTCTGATAATGGTTTATCAGTGTGTTCAGCCAAAATCTGTTTCCATCAGTTTCTTACGTAGGGAAATGTGAACTCCTTATGCAGAATTTCACTTCCTCTTTTGTACCCATAGGTTGCATAGAAATGCACAACTTTGGGTTTGTAGTTAAAATTTGAGCCCAAGCCCTGAACATCCCAGGGAAGCACAGCCCTGGAAATGAGGGATTAAAAGGATTAAAGCAAACTGCAGCTCCAGCACTGCCTGACAGGGGTGAAACTTGTCAGAAAAGAACCAAAAAACCCCAAATTCAGGTGTTGCATTTATTTAGCCCCAGCCCTGCTGCTGGCTGGGAGCTCTGAGCTTTTGCCTTTATTTGGAGCAATTTGGGACTCAGAATCCTCTTGGCACTTCCCCATGCAGGTGTGTACACAAGTTGAGTGCATTTTTCCCAAATCCCACATTTCTTTGGTGTCTTTTTGCCAGTGGTGTTTCAGCCAAGTGTCACCTGCCCATCAATCCAGCACATTCTTGTCACCTGGATTTAGGGAATTAGTGTGACCTGTGAGCAGCTTTGGTGTCTGCCTTGAATGTATTGTTTCACTTGGAGTTAATAGTCTGTAAAATAGTTCTGTGCTGTCTGTTTCAGCTGTTTCCATATTTCTTCACATTTCAGATGGGAAAACTTTGGATTAGAAGCCAGATGAGCTCAGTTTATCTTGGAGGAGCCCAGTGGATGGTGGCACTGGTTTTTGTGCAGGTCTAGAAAGGAAAGAGAATTTGGCTCAATTGATTAATTCCCTCTTTGGGTGGGATCTCTTTGGCCTGGTGACATCATGTGTTGAAATGGGGCAAAATTCCACCCCAAAACATCATTGTCCTCATGTCAGAAGTGTTTCAAAGATGTCTGTAATTGCCAGAATAGGGAAAAAACAGGCAAAATTAAACCAGGGAATGCCCTGGGAACAGCAGATTTGTTCCTGGCATTGGAAGCTTTTGTTCAGCTGTTATCAGTGCCATTCCAAATGCCATCCATCCACACACCCAGCCTGTGCTCCCAGAGATAAACTGGATTTGGGGGGATTTGGGGTGAATCCAGCCAGTTTGGGTCCCCATTGCCAGGTGAGCTGGTTGGAGCTGCCTTGCAGGGTTGTTGTGATGGATCCAAAGCTTGGAGAACACCTTCACTTGGTGCTGTTGTGACAAGGTTGTGTTTTTCTATGGAGAGTTTCAGGTGTCTGGTTTCCTTTAGGTTCCCAAGAAATGTCCTTATTTAAGAGTATCTGTGTTCAGCAAATGAGATTTATGGCACAGCCAACACGCAGAGCCCTGGCAGCAGAAGCAGAGGGTGTCAGCCTGAAGGTGACACATGTGGGACACTCCTCCTGCTGCTGGAGCACGTGCAGCTCCTTTTACACACTTGCCTTTCTTTCAGCACTTGGCTGTACTTGTAAAGGTGAGGGTTTTCCTTTCCCAGCTGGAAGTACTTCCAAAATAAAGATGGATTGGGTTGTTAAACTCGTGGTTGTTTCGCTGTGTTGGAAATGGGGATGGTTCTCAAAGCCTGGGCTGATTTTGGGGTGCACCAGAGTTTCAGGTGGTTGGGCCCAGGCAGAGCATGGGGGGCTCTGGCTGTGGGCATGGCCAGGGCTCTCAGGGTGCAGTATTTACATATTTTAACCCGAATTTGGGGGGAATTTTGCAGCGTTTCAACGTTGGGATCTGCCTGCCCAGCTCTGGGCTAGCAGTGACCCCCTGGCAGCTGTGTGCTCCTGGCATGGCCCATTGTCCATCTGCAGGGCTGAATCCCCTCCAGCCACTGGGAAATCAACCCCAGCTGAAATAAAACAATTCCTTTTTGTGCTTGGAGCTGTGCCCAAGGTGAGTTCACTGGGTGGGTGCTGGTGCTGGGGCGAAGGGCAGAGGAATGGGGAGGTTTGGCTGGAGGGCTGTGATGGTGCTCACAGGGGTTCCTGGATGAGGGAGGAGATGAGGATCTGACTCCATGTTTCAGAAGGCTTGATTTATTATTTTATAATATATATATTACATTAAAACGATACTAAAAGAGTAGAAGAAAGGATTTCATCAGAAGGCTGGCTAAGAATAGAATAGGGAAGAATGATAACAAAGGTTTGTGGCTCAGCTCTCTGTCCGAGCCAGCTGACTGTGATTGGCCATTAATTAGAAACAACCACATGAGCCAATCCCAGATGCACCTGTTGCAGTCCACAGCAGCAGATAAAAATCATTGTTTACATTTTGTTCCTGAGGTCTTTCAGCTTCTCAGGAGAAAAAAACCTAAGGAAAGGATTTTTCATAAAAGATGTCTGTGAGAAAGGTGGGACATGAAGGATGCTCTGCAGGGCTGGAGGGCACTGCCTGCTCCTGGCCAGGCCCTGCTGAGGCACAGGAGGACTGGTCACCTCCAGCCTCATGGCTCAGTGAAGGGTGCAGCAAAATAAAAGGAGTTTGTGCTCCGTGAGCTCCTCAGTGGAGAGGAAATAACCCCAGAGAAGTTTAATCTGACCTTGGGGACAGTTCCCAGCAGTTCATACTCCTTTGTTTCTGCTGGTGTGGAAGGGCAGCGTGCCATGCATTTTTACTTTTTTTAAACTGTACAATTAATTCGTTCCCTTATAATGCTTCTTTTAAGAGATGTCCAGAAAGTCCCTGATTTAACATGCTGGATTTCCCTTTGATAAGGGCTTCCCAGAGCTCTTGCTGTTCCTTTTCCCTTTCCTTGGCATGTCCCCCTGGAAGGTCCTGGCTCCCTTCCCAGCCAGATACAAGGGCTGCTCCTGAGTCTCCTTCTCAGAAATCCTCCTGAGCATCTGCTTGGGGAATTTATTTAATCAGAAAAAATATCAACAGATATTAAAATATAATTTTATTTTTTAAATTTCTAATATATTTTAATTTTTATTATTTTTCATTCTTATTTTAACATTCATTTTTATAAATTTTCTATATAAATTATATAATTGTTTATTAAAATTATTACTTTTTATTAATTTCAATAATAAATATTTATTAATATTAATATCTGCAGATATTTTAACATAATTTTATTTTAAATTTTTAAATATATTTTTATTTTTTATTATTTTATAAATATTTATTATTAATATTTATACATTTTCATATATAAGTTATAGAATTCTTTATTAAAATTGTTAAATTTTATTAATTTTAATAATAAATTATAATTATTATTATTAATATCCGCAGATATTTTAATATAATTTTCTTTTAAAATTTTAATATAGTTTTATTGTTTTATTATTATTATTTTTATAAATTTGTATATATAGATTATATAATTTTTATTAATTTTTATTAATTTTAATAATAATTAATAATTATTAATATTCATATCAGTAGATATTTTAATATCTGAAGCCTTGAGGCGTTGGAGCCCACTTCAGCAGCAGGGCCAGGAGCAGGATGGGGAGTGCTTGGTTCCAGTGCCATTTTTCTGTGCAAATCCTTTTCTGTAGCAAATGTGCAGCCAGGGCAGGGCTGGGTCGCACCCTGACCCAGGTTTTGGTCAGAAAATGCCGTTTTGGGTGAGGTGCACTCAGATTTCTGGGTTTCTGCAGTCACGAGGAGCTTTGCCTGTTGCCCAACACCGAGGGATGCCGGAAAACGCTTCTGCTCCTCTCCTAAATGAGCTCATGCCTTGAAAATGAGAAAATCAGCAGCTGCAGCAGAGCCCCAGCCTTTTGTTAAGCAACAACCCTGTGGTTTGAGGCAGCTCTGCACAATCCCGGAGCCGTGGAGGTTCCGGGACAGTGAAATTCATTGAACTCGTTGAATTTTGCCGTGGCCGTGCACCCTCCCAGCTCCTTTGGGTTCCTTGGCTTCTCTGCTTTCCTCACCTCCCTGTCCTGAATCAGACCCACCTGAAGGATGGTTTGTTTTTAAACTCCCAACACGCTCCATCCTGCGTCCAGCTGTGCAGCAGCTGCTGGAAAAGCAATTAAAAGGAGTGGAAATTGGGAAAAAACCGCTCAAAACAGCAGAGAAAGGAGAAAGAAGAACTGAAAACCCCGTTGGTGCTGGGGAGCAGAGGAAGGAGCATTTGCTGAGCCAGGCTCTGGGCACAATGAGGACAAGGCAGCAGAGTTTTCCCTCTGGAGAAACTGGGCTGGAGATCCCCTGAGTCCCCTTCTCAGAAATCCTCTGGATCATCTGCTCGGAGGATTTAACTGATCAGAAAAAATATCAGCAGATATTAAAATATCATTTTTCATTTTTGATTTTTCATTTATTTTTTATTTTTATTTTTGTTATTATTAATTATTATTAATTTCTATAAAACTTTACATATAAATTATATACGTTTTTGCCATGTATTTTATATATAAATTATATACATAATTTATATGTAAAATATATAATTATATAATAATAATTTATATGTAAAATATATAAATATATATTTATATGTATTTATATATATATTTTTATATTTATATGTATATTTATATGTATATTTATATGTATATTTATTTATTTATTTATATTTTTATATATTTATATGTATATTTATTTTTATTTATTTATATTTTATTTATAAATATAAATAAATAAATTTATATGTATATATATGTATAAATTATATGTTTAAATATATATATGTATGTATTATATGTGTATATATATATATATATATATGTATAAATTTATATGTATATATTTATATATATATTTATATGTATTTATATAAATATATAAAAATTTTGCCACCTCTCAGGGAGTGAAGGTTCACCCCATCCCAGGCCACCCCAGCTCTGCTGCCCGCTGGGAACATCTGCAAGGGTTGAGTGCAGCCCTCCAAAGCGTGCTGTAAACACGCCCAGGCTCGGCGCCAGCTGGTTGTAGGTGCTGTTCCAAGGCTGGGTCATCCCTGCAGAAGTTTTGGGAGGGTTTGGATCATCCCTGCAGAAGTTTTGAGAGGGTTTGGAACATCCCTGCAGAAGTTTTGGGAGGGTTTGGATCATCCCTGCAGAAGTTTTGGGAGGGTTTGGATCATCCCTGCAGAAGTTTTGGGAGGGTTTTCCCGGGTGACGTCAGCCTGGAGAGGGGCAAGGCCACCGGGCTGAGCCTCCCTGGGGCTGAAAAGGGACCAGCAGCCCCAACACCCCAGAGCTGCAGGAGACCCCATGGAAAACACACCAGCAGGTAAGCAAACAGAGATCTCTTCTTTTTTTCAAGGGGAAAATTAATTTAGAAGTAGAAATAGAAAAATTCTCCATGCAGGGTTTGAGGTTTCGTGAGGGGATGGTGAGTTTTTCCTAATTAGTGCTTCATGATGCTTCCTTCCAGCTCTGTTTTCTGGTAGACTACAAGTTCGCAGCAAAATATTTTACAGGAAGAGGAGCAAAAATATTCAGCTTTTGTGGGGGTGTGTGGATTTTGGTTCTCCCTGTGGCTGCAGGTTGAGCACTGGGTGATGATCCCTCCCTTGGCTCTCCTCCTCCTGCTGCCCTGCTGCCACTAAAGGCATCTAAAAATACAAAACCCCAAATTTTCACTTCTCTGTATGAGCTGAAGTGTTGGGCTTTGATTAAGGACAGGCTTAGAGTTGTTATTTTCAAGTTCAGAGGAGGAAAAAAACAACCTGTTCCAGTGTGAGTGGGAGTGGAGTCAGTGCAAATCTGCCTCGGATTTATCAGAGGCAAACACAGAAAACTGCAAGAACTGGCAAAGAGGAGGGGATGGGAAGAGCTCTGCACTCTCCACGTGCAGGGATTCATCCTTGGCTCTGGGAAAGCCACTGGATCCTCTGGGGAATGTGAGATGCTCCATGGATTTCTCCCTTTGAACTCAAAATTGAGAGGTTCCTGCCAGAGCTCCTGAAGAGCAGCTTGATTTTAGGAAATAAAATCATAAATTCCAGGAATGCTTTGGGTTGGAAGGGACCTCTAAAACTCACCCAGTCCAATGAGCAGGACATCTTCAAACAGACCTCAAAAAGTTAAATTTATAGAACAAAACAGTGTGAAGAGGTGCCAAAGGGGAATTCCCTGAGATAGTAAATAAAGGGATTTTGTGGGATGTGCATTCCTGGGACAGCTTCTGGTAGAGCAGAGCTGCACACAGGATCCAGGAAAAGTTATTGCAACACCTTGGCAGGGAGTTCCTGGAGAGCAGGAAGTTTGGATGCACTTAATGAGCCCCTGGAGACATCCAGCTTTACAAGTGATGCTCTTAACAGGATTAAAGTTTCCCAAACATCACTCCCTCCAGTTTCTGATGTGTTTATTTTGCCTTCTGCATCTGAGGTTTTGAGCCTCAGGCCACACAGAGGATTCTCTCTTGGCTGTATTTTTTACTTTTTTTGATAACTATTTAATAGATTCATTAGATACCTAATTTAAAGTTAATAACAGCCAATATTTATGAGGTTTCTGACTGAAAGTTAAATTCCACAGCCTTTGTAGGCAGCATCACTTGTTTGAATTCCTGGCTTCATATTTGGCTCCCAGTGGGATTTGCTCCTTGCTCCATGGGCAAAAAGTAAACTAAAACTGGTAGAAACTTGGTTAAAATGTTCTAAAACGTTTTAGATTTGCTCCATCATTTTAAAACTGTTTGTTGTGACCGCAGAGATTCCGTGCATCCTTTAAAGACCATCATGTTTTCATGTTTTCCTTGTTACCCAAACACCACCACGCTTTGTTTACTACCCAAACATCCTGGGCTGAGCTGCTGCTTTCAGCTCATGACTGAAATCCAGACCTGAGCAAAAAAACCAAAAAGAAAAGGAAAAAGCTGACACTTCCTAGAAATCTCTTTCTATTTACCTTTTAGTGCAGGCAGCAGGGAGGAATCGTGGGAGGAAGTTTGGGAAGGGAAAGAGAGATAAAATAAGGAAAGCCTTGTGATAACACAGACCCTGGATCCCTTGCCCCTGCAATACACAAATATTTAATTATTCCAAAAAACAAGCAGTGAAGGGAACAGAGCAGTGGAACCTTTTATTAACTCCAGCTGCCCAATCCATGAAATCAGGAATGCTGTCCAAGGGGAATGGAGACTCTGCCTTTGAGGTTGCTTTGATTTTGGGTTTTTATGATTTTGGGTTTCGGCCATTTGAAAGGATTAAACCACAAAAACATGCTGGGAGGTTCCCTGCCCTGCTCCCCTGGGAAGGGGCTGAAACCCATCACTCTGAAATTGCTCCTGTTCTCGCTGCTTGGCCACGGGATTAAATCTGGAGCTGAAATAAATATGCCAAAGAAATACTCCCTGCTCAGCATTTAGGAGGATATTGAGGAGCACATGGGTGTTCTAATCTGCATTAAAGTTCCTTAATATCTGGGTGAAAACAGAACAATCTGGTCTCTTAGCAGCCTGGTGAAGGCAGGCAGTGGCAGCCTCTGTTTTGGGTTATTTTTAGCATCTGCCCAGTGTTTGTAACGTGCTTCAGGGTCTGGTTCAGAACCCAGGGCACGTGAGCAGTGCTCTGCCTGCAAACCACATCTCTGAGGCCAGACACAAATTCACTTCCTGCAGTGAAACG
Source organism: Myiothlypis coronata (assembly GCA_035041385.1). Taxonomy (NCBI): domain Eukaryota; kingdom Metazoa; phylum Chordata; class Aves; order Passeriformes; family Parulidae; genus Myiothlypis; species Myiothlypis coronata. The sequence continues at coordinate 2,428,748 of JAWWLW010000058.1, forward strand.
TGGAAAGTGAGCGGCTGTCTGTTCCACAGAGCCTCTTGGGGAAGAGGAAGGATGAACCTGGGTGAGGAAGGATGAATCTGGGTGAGGAAGAATGAATTTGGGATGAGGAAGGATGAACCTGGATGAGGAAGGATGAATTTGGGTGAGAAAGGATGAGTTTAGGTGAGGAAGGATGAATGTGAATGAGGAAGGATGAATTTGGGGTGAGGAAGGATGAGTCTGGATGAGGAAGGATGAATTTGGGTGAAGAAGGATGAATGTGAATGAGGAAGGATGAATTTGGGATAAGGAAGAATGAATTTGGGTGAGGAAGGATGAGTCTGGATGAGGAAGGATGAATTTGGGATAAGGAAGGATGAATTTGGGATGAGGAAGAATGAATTTGGGTGAGGAAGGATGAGTCTGGATGAGGAAGGATGAATTTGGATGAGGAAGGACGAATTTGGGATGAGGAAAGATGAACCTGGATGAGGAAGGATGAATTTGGGTGAGGTAGGGTTAATTTGGGTGAGGAAGGTTGAACTTTGATGAGGAAGGATGAGTCTGGATGAGGAAGGATGAATTTGGGATGAGAAAGGATGAACCTGGATGGGGAAGGATGAATTTGGGTGAGAAATGATGAATTTGAGTGAGGAAGGATGAACCTGGATGAGGAAGGATGAATTTGGGTGAGGTAGGTTTAATTTGGGTGAGAAATGATGAATTTGAATGAGGAAGGATGAACCTGGCTGAGGAAGGATGAACCTGTGCACGTGGAAGAGGCAGCTCAGAGTCCAGCCCAGCTCTCTGTTCCCTTGCATGATCTTGGCCTATTTCCTTTCCATTTTAGTTGTCCAAAGTAAAGGAGACAATGTTTTACCCCCTTGGCATGTTGCTGGCTTCCTCTGAAGTGCTCTTTAACTCCCAGTGACCTGTTTTGTTCTAAATCACATCATTTTCTCTCCCATCTTAGCTGGAAAAATGCAGGGGGCATCCAAGAAAGCCTCGCAAATATTTCAGCAAACCTGTGCTCTCCTGTGGAAAAATATCCTCCTGGTGTGGAGGATGAAGACAAAAAGTTTCCAGGCAAGTGTCAGTTCCTCCAAAGGGAAATCAGGATTCCTGCTACCAAGTGTTTTCACGTTGCATTGTTTGTGTGTGAGGGGATGTGAGAAGGCTCAGCTGCGGTTCCCTGGGAAATGTCAGCAGTTCCTTCTTCCTGTGACACTGCAGATCTGCCTCGTGACAGAGCTGGCTGCTGCCTTTTGCTTGTTGATCCTGCCCTGTGCAGAGGAACACAATGTCCAATTCATGGCTCCAGTGTCAAATTATCCACAGACCTCGCTGGCTCTGGGACTAACAAAACATGTTTTCCATCTGAGACCTTGCTGGGATGGAAACCCATCACACCTGTGGAACAGCTCTCCCTCCTGCACAGGGGAAGGGCTGGGCTGGGCAGGGCAGGGGGGTCAGAGCTGGGTTAGAAGGGTCCTGCAGGAGCCTCAGAGTGGCTGCCAAAAACAGAGGCAAGATTAAGGGAGTTATTGCAGTGAGTATTTATTGCAGGCCTTCAGTAAATACACCTTGAGATTTATATAAGTGAGTATTTATACTCACTTATATAAATAAATAAGTATATATATAAATATAAATATACTTACATGTATATATATAAATATATATATATACTTATATATATAAATATAAATATACTTATATATAAAAATAAGTATTTATATAAGTATTTATTGCAAGCCTTCAGTAAATACACCTTGAGATTTATAGAAGTGAGTATTTATACTCACTTATATAAATAAATAAGTATATATATAAATATAAATATACTTATAT
>JAWWLW010000058.1:2431934-2449166 GCA_035041385.1 Myiothlypis coronata
CATTCCTCTCCCTTCCTTCCTCCCCTGCAGGAGTGGGTGGCCTCTCTGGTTTTCCTGTACATCCTGAGGGACTCTGCAGGGCTCACCATGGGCTACACCTCACTGTCACCCTGAGTTTTTAAGTTTTTCTAAGCCTTTGGATGTTTATATTCTTGTAACAAACCTTATCACACACTTTATGGAAATAACTTATTGTTTTGCATTCTTTTAGAGAGAATGAGAAATTTGATGAGCTGTTGGTTTGTCCAGTGTCATTGGAGAGGTGTCACCCACCAATCCACTGTCACTTTTGGAAATCTATAAATGATGGAGTCAGGAATTTTAAAAACTCTCTTTTACCTTGAAAAGAGCAGCATGTCCATGTCGTGTTGTGTCCTATAGTGACACCCTCACCTCTGCTTTTCCCTCCTTCCTTCTGTCAGGAAAATTAACCCACAAACAGCAGAGGTTTGTAATTAAAGAGGAGACAGAGGAGTCCTTTTTACTTTATTCCAATCAAGAGAGACGCCATGGGGCATGCCCTGGGCTCTCTCCAATTTTTGGAGCACCCAGCCTCCTTTTTACCCCAATTTCCCAGCCATATTTCCCTTCTCTCTTTCCCCATTTCTGAGGTACTTGAGAGGTTCAGACTTCCCAAAACACCTGATTTCCCAAAACACCAGACTTCCCAAAACACCTGTTTTCACGATTCCCCTCTAATGTACAACCCTCCCTTTTCATTTTTAATTCTTACGGAATTTAGGGATTTTTCTTCCTCATTATTTCTTTCATCTTTCAATATTAAATTTCATTTATCAGCAAAGCTAAAGTTTATTTGTAAAATCAAACACCTTTTTCCATTCATCAATCAGTGGAATCCTTCCCATTGTTTATTCACCTCCCAGTGCTGCTTTCATCCACAGCTGGTTTGTAGAGACAGATCTGCCATTCCTCTCCCTTCCTTCCTCCCCTGCAGGAGTGGGTGGCCTCTCTGGTTTTCCTGTACATCCTGAGGGACTCTGCGGGGCTCATCCTGTACTACCCCAGCCAGGAGTTCCCCTACAGGGCGCTGGGGCGCCTGGACGAGCCGGCCTTCAACGCCTCGGGGGTCACCCTCCTGTTCACCCCTGCCACCAACAGCACCCGCAGCATCATGGCCAAGGTGGCCTCCAGCCCATCACTGAGGGGTAAAAGCTCTTAAATCCACGTTCCTGCAGGGGCTCGAGGGACCTGACCCACCCTCGTGGCAGGGAGGGACAAGAGCATTTGTCCCATGTGGTTTTTGAGGGGGAAAAAGGGTGGTGATGCCCAATTTCATTGTTGTCTGAATATTCAGATAACAGCTGTGTGATGGTGCTCACAGGGGTCCGAGGATGAGGGAAGAGATGAGGATCTGACTCCCTGTTTCAGAAGGCTTGATTTATTATTTTATGATATAAATTATATTAAATCCATACTAAAAAGATAGAACGTGATTTTTGAGGGGGAAAAAATGGTGGTGATGCCCAATTTCATTGTTGTCTGAATATTCAGCTAACAGCTGTGTGATGGTGCTCACAGGGGTCCGAGGGTGAGGAAAGAGATGAGGATCTGACTCCATGTTTCAGGAGGCTGATTTATTATTTTATGATATATATTATATTTAAATATACTGAAAGAATAGAAGAAAGGATTTCATCAGAAGGCTTGAAAGGATTATTATTTATTATAATCCTTGAAAGGATGATTATAAATAATCATCCTTTATTATTATTATTATTACTACTATTATTATTATTTTATTATATATATTATTTTATGATGTATATTATATTAAAACTACACTAAAAGAATAGAAGAAAGGATTTCATCAGAAGGCTGGCTAAGAATAGAAAAAGAAAGAATGAATAACAAAGGTTTGTCTCAGACAGAGTCTGAGCCAGCTGACTGTGATTGGCCATTAATTAGAAACAACCACATGAGACCAATCCCAGATGCACCTGTTGCATTCCACAGCAGCAGATAATCAATATTTACATTTTGTTCCTGAGGCCTCTCAGCTTCTCAGGAGGAAAAATCCTACAGAAAGGATTTTTCAGAAAATGGGTCTGTGACAAGCTGTGCTGGTTTTAATTTTTTTTTATTTTTTTCAATATTAATTATTTTTCTTTTGTAATTATTTATATATTCTATTGCAAATAATTATTCTATTCTATTCTATTTATTCTATTCTATTTATTCTATTCTAATTGTTATTCTAATGGCAGGTATAATCCTAGAAGAGGTGGAAAATGAGGCAAAAATGGAAGAAAAAGGACTTTTGGAGGAGGAAACCATTGGTGTTGTTTTTAAGGATGATTTCTCCTATGCACTCAGATTTCAAATGGGCAAAGCAATGTTTCCAAATGAAGGCTTTGAGCACATAGGTAACAAAATAAATGAAACCCCAGGCTTTGATTTTGCATTAAAAACTCTTTAGCTGCATTTCTGTGCTGCTGTGCCACCCCAGAGGGATGGAGGCTGCATGTGCCAAATGGCTCGAGAAAAACATGAGTTAAAATGTGAGGGTTTGTGTCTGTAAAAGGAGAAAAATATCAGAGAAAAAAGCTGTAAGAACATGAATGTCATCCACAGTCAGACAAACCCAGAATGGTTTGGGGTGGAAGGGAGCTCAGAGATCACTCAGTGTCTTTTGTCCCTCTCCCTTTTGTACCTTAACACCTCAAATCATGCCTGGAAAATGAGAATTGCCTGTGCATTAATGTCCCTGGCCAGAGATGTAACACATTAAAATATAAAAGGCTGAGTAAACCCCTAATCTTGATTTCCTCACACTTAGGTAAAACTCATTTTCAACCCCACATGTCCCGCACAAATATGTATATGGAAATGTCTTAATTAATATTGATTAATTCTTTTTTAAAAATTTGTTTCCCCAACAGAAACCTGCTGGGATTTTTCAGCAAGGCACTGCAAAGTCCCTCTGTACTGGTATGGGGGGTTCCTCTCAGTGCAGACCAGCATTGATGCAGCAGTCATAGAAGTAAGTGTGCTCGTGGTGGAATTTGCTGTTCCTTCCACAGTTCTGTGTAAACTTAAAACCCAAATTGATTAAACCAAAAATAGAGGAGAAAAAACCCCAAACACCAAGAAAACCACCAAGTCAGTTCATTTTTCCAGCCCTAAAAACGTCCAAGGCCATGTTGGACAGGGCTTGGTGCACCCTGGGATAGTGGGAAGGGTCCCTGCCCATGGAGGGGGTGGAAAAAGGGGATCTTTGGGGTCCCTTCCAACCCAAACCATTCTGGGATCCTGTGATGCTCTGATTTTCTGTGGTCATCAGCTTCATAAACAATTAGTGTAATTCAACATTTAAAAGAATGGTGGATCATTCTCATGGCTCAAGGCAGTGAACGGATCAAGGATTTAACTGTTTATTGCAAGTCAGCACAAAAATACACCAATTACTGGTTATTTGCTTATAAACATAACCCTATTATTGACAAACTAATAATTTTAATGCCTGTAACCCCCTGTTTGTTCTGATGTTGGCTATTTCATTGCAAAACCAAAATTAATTTAATCTCTGCTTTCCTTTAGATGAAAACCCACCACTCTGTGTGGAAGGAAATGAAGTCAATTACTGGAGTTCACCTGCAAACTGTGATGAAACCTCTGTTTAAACTGGATTACCTTTGGTTCATCATCTGTGCCATGCTGATCTTCTGCCCATACATGCACTTTTTGTCAGTGAAAGTTCTCAAGGAGAAGAAGAAGCTGAAGGTATTGATGAGAGCAATGGGCCTGCAGGATATTTCCTTCTGGTAAGCCTCAGAAATCAATCTGTGTGTAATTACAGGAATTATTTTATCAGTGTGTAATTACAGGGATGATTTTATCAATGTGTAATTACAGGGATCATTTTATCAAGAGTATGGAGCAGCCTGGTCTGGTGGGAGGTGGTCCTGCCATGGCAGGGGTGGAATTAGGGGATTTTTGAGGTGTCTGAACCATTCTGGGGTTCTTTTTGTTGGAGGACCTTCTTTTTGTCGTTGTTTTGTTGCTTTTCTCCTCCCCAAAAAGGAGGAGGAGCCCTCCTGGTGGAGCAGGGGTGTGTGCAGCAGGGTTCTTGGTGTGGAGGAGGTTTTGCCTCCAAAAATGGGTGGAACTGGAGGAAGCCCTAAATGCTGAAGCAGAGGAGGGATGCTGGGTTTATCCAAACAGGTTTCCTAACCCATCTGGGCATGAATATTTCCCATCATTGGAAAAGCACGTGGATGGCAGGTCCTGGATGCAGATTCCCTGTGTCCCCTTGGCTGCCATCACTGAAAAGCAGAGATCTGGGCATGAAGATTTCCCATCATTGGAAAAGCACATGGATGGCAGGTCCTGGATGCAGATTCCCTGTGTCCCCTTGGCTGCCAGCACTGAGCTGCAGAGATCTGGGCATGAAGATTTCTCATCATTGGAAAAGCACATGGATGGCAGGTCCTGGCTGCAGATTCCCCTTGGCTGCCAGCACTGAGCTGCAGAGATCTGGGCATGAATATTTCACATAAAGGGAAAAGCACATGAATGGCAGGTCCTGGCTGCAGATTCCCTGTGTCCCCTTGGCTGCCATCACTGAAAAGCAGAGATGTGGGCATGAATATTTCACACAAATGGAAAAGCACATGGATGGCAGGTCCTGGCTGCAGATTCCCTGCGTCCCCTTGCTGCCAGCACAGAGCTGCAGAGATCTGGGCACGTGCCAGGCCTGGATTAGTGGAAGAACTTTTCCCCTGAGCAGTAACCAAGCACTGAACAGGCTGCTCAGAGAGGAATGTCCCTCACTGGAGATCTCCAGACCCAGCTGGACACGTTTCTGTGCCTTGCTGTGCTCTGGGATGTCCCTTTTTGAGCAGAGACATCGACCCTCCCTGTCCCTCCCACCCTGACCCTTCCTGTGCCTCTCTGATATTTGCACCTGCCTGGAAGCTGGAAATGGCTGAAAATACAAAATATTTCAATTCAAACCATTTGGCTATGTCATGGCAGTGTTGTTATGCTTAGGGGCAGAAATAACTGTGCCTTCCCTTGCAGGTTATCCTGGAGTTTGCTGTACACTGTGTACATCTCCATCACAGCCAGCCTGCTGACCTGGATCACCCTGAGTGAAGTTTTTAATCACCGCAGCTTCTTGGAACTGTATTTTTTTTATTTCTTTTATGGCATGGCATGTGTAAGTTTGCTTTTGTATTCTTATATGATGCTCCTTTTTTTTATTTTTCCTAATTAAAATATCTGCAGAGTTTTTTTAGGGCTGGTATTAGATGAGAAAGTAACAAAAATACTGTGCTGTGATTTTTTTATAGGCTAGGTTTAAGGTTATTATTTTATATTAATAATTAATTAATGTATTAATTAATATATTGATTAATTAATTTTATAATAATATGTTAATTAATAATATTAATACTATTATATTTTGGGAGATTCTGGCTCAAAATCAGAGTAAAGAGAGGTGCTAAAATGAGGCTGGGAGTGATTTGTCTTATAAATCTAATAAACCTCATAAACCTGCCCTAAATCTCAGAGCTGCTAGACAAAGGCTTGTGCATCTGGAGGGAACAACTGAAACCCAGCTGGATCTCTAAATTTTGCTCCTGTTTTCATGTTGTTTTATTTTTAATTGCAGCAGAAATGCATCCTGCTAACTACTGGTTTTCTCTGCTGCAGATTCACTTCACTTTCCTGCTCAGCTCGTTGCTAAAGCAGCCAAACATTTCCAGTTTTGTGGGATTTCTCCTCCACATCCTCTTTGGGGCACTGGGCTTTTTGACACTGTTTGAAAAACTGCCACGAGCTTTGGAATGGATTTTAAACCTCTTCAGTCCTTTTGCCTTCACAGCTGGCCTTGCTACGGTATGTCCATAATAAAAACAGTGCATCCCAAGAGCTCAGCCCCCAAAATTCTGCCACAGAGCAGCAAAATCCACACTTTGCATCACCAGAACAACCCAGTCAGCCCCCTCTGCTTTTAAAGAGAAAACTTGGCTCGAAAAATCTTTAAAAAAATCTAAAAAATTTGTGTTAAATCGTGGCAAAGATGGTTGGACACTCAAGTGCATCACGAATTTTACTGCAACAGATTTAAATTTATAAAATGGGCAGTGGGATGTGGCTGGTGGGTACCAAGGGCTGCAGGAACTGAGGGCTGGAAGTGCTGCCTTTGCAAACAGCACTCTGTAACTTCTGCATGGTTTGAAATTCAGCTTACTGAGGCATTTCTGGTGCTTGTGGTCAGAGTAAACCCTTTCCCTCCTTGGAAACAGCGTCGTGGTCACGAGTGAATTGGTTTTGAGTGAAAATGGCTGTGATGACACAGCAGTAGCTCACACAGAGTATTTCTGTCTGAAGGAAATGTTGCATCTGAATTTTGCTTTTTTTTGCTTTTTTCCTGCCCTAGATGGTAAAACTAGAAAAATATGGACCAGCATCTAGCTCAGAGCTGTACCCTTTTCATAACCTGTACCTCATCCTGAGCCTTGACAGTGTCTTGTATTTCCTGCTGGCCATCTACTTTGATAAGGTTTTGCCTGGTGAGTGAAAATGTGAGGGGGAAAACGCAAACTTCATTGGTTTTTCTTCTATAATTCCCTGCTTTTAGAGAGAAAGTTGGTGGGAGGAGAGAGAACAGGAACCCTGCAGTGAGATCCTGCTCCTACAGCCCTGACCACTGGGGTTGGAAGGGTGTTGCAGGACTTGTTCTGATTTTTTGGAACCAAAGAGGTTATAAATGGCTGTGATTATTCCCCACCTGCATTTACAGTTATGGGCAATTTAAATTGTAGAGTTTATAAATTCTTTCACTCTGCTGCAAGTTCACATCCTGCACTACCAGGGGAGCGGTGGCTGGGCTGGGCATTTATGGGAGCGGACAGATGGAGGTTTGGGGAGGTTTCAGGGTTGCTATTTCCCCTTCTCTGCCTCTGATTCAGGCAAGTACGGGGTCCCACACCCTCCTGCCTTCTTCCTGAGACCCTCCTACTGGCTGAGGGGCAGCAGTGGGGCCGTGGGGGTGAGAGCTGGCAGCAGCCACGACCCCGTCCTGGGCGGTGACACCGAGCCGATGCCGCCAGGCTTCGAGGGCAAGGAGGCCATCAGGTAAGGGGCTCCTTTTAAAAGAAAAATACAGCTCTGAGTGGGTTGTTTGGCTCCAGAGGGCACAGCCACGCTGCACTGGTGGGTGTGAGGCTGGCAGCTGGCATTGTGGATGAGATTAATGCAGATGTGTGAAGGGCAGGGGTTGTTCGGTGTTTTGTCCCGCTCCGGAGCTGGATTTGAACATTTATTGGATGTGGGGCATCCTCCAATTCCCTGCCCTGCACTTCCCTCTCAGCAGTGAGTCTGTTCCCCTTCCCCAGCATCTTCACAAGAGTGTGCTGCAGAAAATGCTGCCCTGTCCATCCCGGCAGGGCTGGCTGGGCTCGTGGCTGGTGCTGCCTTCTGGTTGATACCAGAAATGTGCCAAAATAACAGCCAGGTCATCACTCCTAATTAAATATCTGCGTTTATATCCTCCTCCTTCACTCACTAAATGTTCCTCGAGTTTGGCTTTGAAACCTTTCAAACAGCTTTTAGAAAAGCACAGCTAATCCTGCTTTAAAGGTACCAGCAATGAATTCCATCAAGGGATTCCTTCTGCAGACCAGTTGGAGGAGGAGGTTGGGAAATATTCCCCCAAAAGTTTAATTTGAGGCAGAGGAAACAGCCCCCAAATTGTGGTTCAATAATTAATGGCTTGCTTACTTTTCTTTAGGCTAAACAATATTAAAAAAATATACAAGAAGAACAACAAGAGCATCGAAGCTTTAAAGGGTAAGGAGAGGCTTTGTAATTATTTTATTAATTTTTCACTGGATAAAAACCCAAAATGTTTGCAAATGTACTGGCTGTACTGAATTCTGCCTCTGGGCCTGTTAAATTATATTGTGCAATGGTTATTTCTGCTGAGGTAAATTACTGGCAAATTTCTACCAGGTCGTTATCTCCCTGTTCCCTCCAGGAAAAAAAAAATCACTGTTTATTATTTATTGCAACAGCAGAAATCTCCTTAAAAGCTGTGTTTTTGCAGCGATGAACCACTCTAGAAATCCCCTCTCAAACCTCCCTTTCAAAATGTAAACTATTTTGGGCAAACTTGGGATTTTATGGCCAAATCTGCTGCCCCTGCCTGAGCTGTGTTCTCCAAGCACTTGCCAATGCAAATATTTAACACAGCCATAGTAAAGTCATGGGGTATTTGTTAAATGCCTTTGTTTAACAAGAACTCCAAGTGAAAATATCAGAAATGAAAAATACAAAAATAATAAAAATATCAATATGGCCTCAAAGGTCTATATTGAGTGGAAAAAACCAAACAAACACAACCTGAACAACCAAGACAAAGTATTTCTTAAAAAAGAAAATGAGGAAGCAAAGTCTGGCTGCTTTGAAATATGTCTTGAAATCTCACATCTTGGAAAAGCTCTGGGCTCTTCTCTTCCTGAGGACTCTTTTTGAGCCACACTAAAATAAAATGTTGTGAACCTTGTATAAAACTGAAGTCAAAATTCATTAAATATTGAAGATAATACATTTATTCCCTCAGTTCAATCAAGATGTAATTCCTTACTAAGCTTAGGCCTAACTCCTGAAGAACCAACCTGTGCTTTTGGATCTGGTTTTGCCTCTCAGCTTCTAAAAAATGTCACTTCTGTCCCCTGTGGCAAGAGCTACAGGTCCAAGTCCACTTCTCACACACTTCCATCAACTGTTGTCCTGTTTTTATTCCAGGTTTGTCCTTAAATGTGTATGAAGGGCAGATCACTGCCCTGCTGGGTCACAGTGGATCTGGGAAAACTGCTCTGTTAAATGTGCTCAGTGGATTTTCCAAGCCTTCAGCAGGTGAGATGATGGGCCTGGATGCAGAATTGTTGGTTTTTTTCAAGTGTAAGGGGAAAATAAGCAAAAAACCTCCAAGTTTTCCCTCAGTCATTCATGCTAGGTTGTTGTCAGTGCAGATTTCTCTTTCAGCACGAGCTCCAGGGATAATGGATCCTTCATGTGTGCACCATGGTCATTTCTCCATCTGATGCTTTTCATCAGATGCACACCTACAGGAAATATGGTTTTATTTGTAAGGCAGGGTTTTGGTGCTCTGAAATATTTTTAAAGGTATTAAATTTTTGAGCTATCTGGTTATTCTGCTTTCTTGTTTCTTGAATTTTTAATTTAACACTTGGGAAGCATCTATGGTGCTGGAATTGTTGTCAAATATTTCATTCACCCCCCCTGTGCAGGTTCTGCAATGATCTACAACTACAATGCTTCTGAAATATGGAATATGGAAGGAATGCAGGAAAAGGTTGGGATTTGCCCCCAAATTAATTTGCATTTTGAAGCTTTAACGGTGAAGGAAAACCTGAGAATTTTTGCTCACATCAAGGGGATTCAGTGGAAGGAAGTAGATGAAGAGGTTGGTATGTCCTTCTCAGTCACTGACTCCTCTTTTATGGCATCTTGGGCACTTTTGGCTTTATTTATAAAATCTGATCACCTGCATCTTGTTCTGTGGAAATGAGAACAAACCTGATTTAGTGCCAAAGTGGTCTTCCAGTACTCTCTTATCCTCATGTCATGAGTTAAAACTCAGACTTGTCTTATTTATCTCCAAGCAGAGCCATTATGGGTAGGTAAGTTTGAAATCTTGAAGTTGTAATGTTTTTGTAGCCATTTAGGAATTCAAACCAGTGCTTTGGAAATGTGACTCTTGTCTTTGTGCGTTCCCAAGGTGCAGAAAGTTCTCGTCATGCTGGACCTCACCGATGTTCAGGATGTTTGTGCTGAAGCCCTGAGTGGGGGACAAAAACGAAAATTGTCTCTTGGATTTGCAATTTTAGGAAATCCCCAGGTAGGGACTGTTTGTGTTTATGCACACACAACATGTGTTGTTTTGGGACATAGCTTTGCATTTTGACTTGGCACAGAGACTGTTGTGGTTTTCCCCTGCCACTCCAGGCTGCTAATTCACTTACTGGAAGGACTGGGAAATCTGGTTCAATCAGAGCCATATTTTTAATTAGAAGGGTGGTAATACTGCAACAGGAGAAGGAGAAATTAAAACGAGCCATACTTGAGGGTACATTCTCTTCTCTGAGCGAGACCATCAAAAGCATGAAACCAAGTGATGCAAGCGTGGAACTGAGCCACATGAACATGGTTGGTGTTGTAGTTGAGATGGACACAATACAAAGCAACACACTCCATTTTCAGAAGGCTTCAAACTGTTTTTATTCTAACATGCATGCTTTTTATCCATTCTTACCAAACTCATGAGTTTACACTTTACAAATTGGTCAGGAAAGACAAAGTGCTCATTGGAACAGGCAGCTGCAGGTTTATCTTATTTCTCCTTCTTTCTTTCTTGGTTTCTGTGTCAACAACCTTGGTAGGAAATTCTTTCAGGGGTAAACATGGATCCTCTTATCAAACTCCTCTCTGGCTCGTAGTGTGGTATCCCCAAAGGGGTAATAATTAGCATTGACTCCATGATTCTCAGAAGGCTGATCAATCGCTTTATTACACTATTCTATAGTATAGAATAATTATACTATTCTATAGTATAGAATAGTGATATATGTATCTCTTTATTATACTATTCCATCACTTTATTATACTATTCTATTCTTCTCTTCTTATTAAGAAACCCATTGCCTTTACAGACAGTCACAATACAGGTTGACCTAATTGTTCCTTTACTAAAACCACCATCACCATTGGCCAATTAAGAAACCACACTGGGGTGGAAAAATCTCCATAACACATTCCACGTGTTCCCAACAACAGGTGCAGCAAAGTGCAGATGAGAATTGCTCATCATTCTTTCCTCTGATCTTCTCACAGCCTTCCCCAGGACGATGCCTGGGAGGGTTGTGTTTCTCTCTGTGGCCAGAGAGCTGCTGCCACACAAAACCTCTTGCTCAGGCTGGGGTGTGGGGAGCTCTGAGCAGGCTGTGCTTTGCAGGTGCTGCTCCTGGACGAGCCCACGGCGGGGCTGGACCCCTGCTCCAGGCACCACGTCTGGAGCCTGCTGCGGGAGCGCCGCGCCGGCCGCGCCACGCTCGTGGCCACCCAGTCCATGGAGGAGGCAGACACTCAGGCTGGTGAGCCCAGGCTGGCACCCTGGGGTGCACACCAAGGGTTTCCAGGGCACAGCCCCACTGTGGCACTGCTGGATGTGGTTTTTTCTGACAGTGACCACCCAAGCTGAGCTTGGCGAGGGTTAAAACTGGGCTGGTGTGTCCCTCCAAGGCTTTGCTCATGCTCCTCTCTAGGATAAAGCAATCTTATTTGCTCATGCTCCTCTCTAGGATAAAGCACTTCCACATTATCTGGCTTTGTCTCTATGTCAGTAAAACTCGGTTTATTTTCCATAATTTTCCTTTATTTTTATTTTACTTGGCGCTATTCCCATTTCCGTATCATTCCTGTATTGCGTGGGAAATACTCCAAAAACCCACAAGAATGCAGAACTAAAATAATTAACCATGATGTTGAGAAGAAAGGCATTGGTTTAAAAACATTAAAAAAAAAAAAAAAGACCTTCAGGGCTGGCCTGGCTTTACTCCTCTCAATTTATTATTAAAATGTCTGTTGAGTTCAGAAGGAGCAGAGTGAGGTCAGTCTGCTGCACTCTTGTAAATCCCCCTAAATTCTGTGCATTCCCTCCTCCTTAGATCGAAAAGCTTTCCTCTCCTGTGGGAGATTACAGAGTGTTGGCTCATCTCTCTACTTGAAGAGAAAATGGGGAATTGGCTATCACTTAAGGTAAAACCTTTTGTTTTGGTCATCATTCTTTTTGTGAAAAGCTTCTCATTCTCATATTTTCTTGTAAAGTCTGTGTTTTTGTAGAGTTTATCTGGACAGTAATAGAAATCCTGACAATTCATTTTAGAAGACCTTTAAGGCTGCCAAAATTTCCCTGCTTTGGACAAAAAGCTGCCTTTCTTTGGAACCCAACCCTGAAAGCCCTGAGCACGCAGCTAAAATGACTTTGCAATGAAAGGGGACCAGAGTGAGGTGATCTGTGGTGCCAGAGTGATGCTCAATGGCTTTGATGCAAAGTTCTTTTTCTCAGGAGTTTGATTCCCGAGTTCTTGGTTTAGCAGCATTGTCCAGGATCATAATTCTTACCCTGAACCATTTTGTGTGTGCATGGCAAAACCAGGGCCACTGCAGATGGCTGTAAGAATCCTCACTGAAGTTCTGCCCAGTTTTGGAGGTTTCCCTATGGGACAATCACCACTGGCTCTGTACTCCAACCAGATGAGGCACACATTTTTATTTCTTATTTAACATTATAACAAATGGGTTTTTTTAACAGGATGCACATAAATGACCTGTGTGACCCAGAGCTTGTGTCATCCATGGTCAGACAGTACATCCCTGATGCTGTGCTCAAGGGACAGAAGAGGGATGAGCTGTGTTTTAGGCTGCCTCTGGAAAACACTGACAGCTTCCCAGGTGAGAAACCTGCCCCTGTGCCAGGGTTATAAAGGGAAAACCACTGGTGGAAAAAGCAAAAATCAAAGTTCCTGTAAAGGGAATAATTGTATTCCTTGGTCCATAATGTGTGGTATTAGGAAGCTGCATAAATATCAGTTTTATGGAGAGCCTTCAGTGCACATGCTAATATTAATAATGAAGACGAAAAAAAGAAAATCCACCAACTAATCTACAAACTAAAATCTACTGACCCTCTTCTGTTTTTATGGTCCATGAAAACCAAAACCACTGAATTTTCCACTAGTTACCTCTAAAGAACACAATAAATTAGTGATGACTTTCGGTCACGTGGATTAATGACATGAATGCTGGAACATCCAGTGTTAATTGGCTGAGGTTGTTAATTAACATTGGCTGAGGCTGTGCTCAGCACCAGCTGTGCTACCTGGGCTGAGCCTGCTTGTTTCTCCTGTGCAGATCTGTTCAGCCTCCTGGAGAGCAGCCTCTTGCAGGTGGTTAATTGGCTGTTGGTTAACTAACATTGGCTGAGTCTGATTGTTTCTCCTGTCCAGATCTGTTCAGCCACCTGGAGAGCAGCCTCTTGCAGGGGGTGGTGAATTATGAGGTGACCAGGACAACCCTGGAAGATGTTTTCCTGAAGCTGCAGGGTGAGGAAGCCGTCGACCCCGAAGGTAAGGCCTTCACTTCCTTCTGCACGCATGGAATCCCTAAAGTTCCATCCAAATGTGTGTTTTAATTGAATATCTAATCCATTTCTGCTAAATGTCAATATTGATAGGCCTAGAGTGGCTTAGTTGTGTCCCACTTGCCTTCAGTGAGGAACATCATCTTGGAGAAGCCCGAATTATTCTGTCTTGGCTTCCCAAAGGGTTTTAAGCATGAGAACTAAGGCTCATGTTGGAAAGATATTTATTTACCTTTGAAGGGTTGCACAGCCCAGACCAGGAGGTGGGAAGGGATAAAGTTTATAGAAGGCACTTCTCAGGGCCAGTGAAAATCTTGGATATGTTGCCACACCAGCCAGTCTGCATTCATCAATATAAATTCTATTCTGGATGAATTATGGCCCCTTTTCTCTGCATTTCTAAATCTACTCTCACTAAAAAAAAAAAAAGTTAAAAAAGAAAATAATATCAAAGCATCCCTCTGTTCAGAGCAGAAGATCCCTGATGATTTTTGGGGATTAAAAGGTGTCCTTGGAAGGCTCTTTGTGGGTAATGGCATCTCATGGTGAACACACAGGAGATGGAGACCTCGAGGAGAGGGACCAGAACCTTCCATGGCTCTCCAAGCAGGGGGTCCTGGCCATGAGTGGGATGATGCTCTGGAGGCAGCAGGTGTGTGCTGTGCTGAGAATTCACCTGCTCAGACTGAAGCACGATGGGAAATTCCTCAGGGGCATGTAAGTACAGAAGCTCCCACCTGCCCTGCAGCCCTGGCGCAGCTCAGGAGGGGTTCAAATACTGCTGGAGATGTTTGGGAACAGAGAATTAGGTGGGAAATGTTTCAAAGCTGCAAAAACTGGGGCAGTCTGGACTTAGCAGGAGAACTCTGGCTTGCTTAAGTTTTAAATTTCCCCATAAATCACACAATTACTTATTGGTGGATTTCCCCTGGCCTCTCTTATGGTCTGTTTTTCCATCTAGATTGCTGTTATTTGGAATGTTTATCCTTCCACCACTGTTGGTTTTAATGCTGTTTCATCTGTGGCACACCGCCAGCAGCTGGGAAATCTCATCTAGCCAGTATTTTGTTCCCACAAAAGAGAAATTTCAAAACAGGTCTACAAACCTCCTCATCTTCAATGACACAGGTGAGGAACAACACGTGAGGCTGACTCGCTTTCTGCATCAATGTGAATTTTATTATAATTGACAGAGCAACCTTGCAAATGCCACAAGTATATAAAGGAATGTGCATTGAGAGGTGTTTTATTTTGAGCAAAAGCAAATGCAATTCTAGTGATGAAATAGATGATAAGTAAAAGAGTAATGAACTAGGAAATCTTTAAAAAAAGGCAATAAATAAACTAGGTTTGAAACATATATTTTGTTTAACCAGTTTAAATAAATAGAAAAAATATACAAAATACATGTTTGCTTAGAATCTCAATATTGGGGTTTTTAACATAACTCTGCCTTGCAAGTAAGAATGTGTTTATATGAAACTGTTTCTATTTAAAGAAAAAAAATCCCTCCAATGACTCTAATTTCTGTCCTTGACTTGATTTCAGGATCAGAAATCGAGGATTTCATTGCTGCTTTGAAGATTCAAAACATAACTCCAGAAATAACCTCGGAGAAAAACATCACAAGCCTTCCAAATTATAATGGAGCTATAAAAATATCCCTGGAAGGCAAGGTGAGGGATATTTTTTTTCCTTCTTTCATCCTGCACATCAACAGGATTTCCTAAGAAGTATTTAAAGGAGAGAAATAAACACACCTGTGGCCATCATGTTTTCTGGAAGAATCCCCTTGCCCAGGATTTTTCTCCTGGAAAGAGGAGAAGCCCCAGAGAAAAAGGAAAACAATATTATCTTATTTGCTTCTCCTGTGTTTTGCTGCTTTGGAATGTGTTTGGAGATTATTTACCCACGGGTGATTGTTCCATTGGATTCTGCTGGGAGTTGTTTTCACTCTTTGGCCAATCAGGGCCAAGCTGTGTTGGGACTCTGAAGAGAGTCACAGGTTTTCATTATTATCTTTTTAGCCTTCTGTAAGTATCCTTTCTGTATTCTTTAGTATACTACAGTATTGTTTAATATAATATAGTATAATAAAATAATAAATTAGCCTTCTGAGAACATGGAGTCAAATTCATCATTCCTTCCTCTATCTGGGGGCAACATAAATACAATAACAAACCACTTGGTCCTGCAGCCTGTTGCTGCCTTCCCCACCTTCTAAACCTTTGGAAATGTTTGTGCTGCCCAGAAATCCTTTGTCTTGTCACCTGTGAGCTTTAGAACTAAAATATTTCTTCTTTGGTTCCCATGTTTTTATGTGCACCAGTGGGGTAGACAACTGACAAAGCCAACTCTGTGAAGTCTCTGTTTTGTCAGGACATTCAATGGTCATCCAGGAAGGGATGCAGCTGCTTCTTGCAGGGTATAATATCTGATTTCCATGGCCTAGACCTCCAGGCAAAGGTCAGAACACAGAATGAGCTCAATTGGTTATGGCATAATGTCGAGATGATGATTTTCTTTACAAGGCTTAGTCCAGCTCTGGGAAAGACACCTTCATATTTGCTTTTCTTGTGCAGAGAGGAGAAATTCAAGTTGTCTGGACGTGGAAAAACAGCATCTGGTTTTCAGCTGGTAGTGAGGGTTGGCAAGGTTTGTGTAAAACATCTCGACAGCCCTGCTGCTGCTCTGTTTGGAGCTTGGCATTTTACATCAGTAAGGTGATACTACATGGCTTAAACTGAGGTGATGGAATAAAAATCAGGCTTTCAAACTTAACACCATTTCTTCTTCTATTCCAATGTTCATAAAAACCAATTTTATCCTCAAGATTGCACTGAAGAAGTACTAAAAAAAGCAATAAAAAGTTGAAAAGGTGAATCCTTTGAGTTAAAAATCACCAGCACAATTGCTGTCAAGGTAGAGCAAGCTCTGTAGGTAGTAGTAACAGCCTTCCTTTAACTCCACACAGGAAAACAATCTTCAGCATAATGATCTGGAAAGAGTGTTTAGGAAGCAATTGAGGATATGGATATTTAGCTCTCTTAGGAAAGATAACCTACAGAAAACTTCAGTGGGAAATGTCTGAAACAGAGCTCTGAGCATAGCAAAAGTTGTGGGGTGTGGTGGGGTGCAAGCAGAGGTCAAACTGCAGGTCCATTGCAAGGCAGAGCTTGTTTCTTCATCAGTTCTGTTGATTTATTTTGGGGTTTTTTAATCATTCCCTTGTGCAAACACAGGCACTCCTCTGTTTTTCCCTCACAGGGAGGGAAAATCTTTCCTTTCTGCTTTGCCTGGGGATGCAGGGAAGGGTTCCCTTCCCCTTTACCTGCTCTGGAGCTCTCATCAAGAGCCTGGGAGAATGAGGTTGAGTGTCCTGTCCCACCTTGCATGGTCTGAAGCCCAAATCACAGAGCCTGGGTGAAAAGGAGAAAAGAGGAAGAAATAATAGGAACTTTGGCTTTTGACTTCAGAGATGTGGGGAAACCAGAGAGACAGAAAAAGGCAACTCCACCTGAAGGTAATCAGTGAAAAGTCCATGTAATCATGTGAAAAAGTGGGTGACCCTACTCTGGCAGTTGTTTTTCAGGTTTACAATTGCAAATTTTTTTATAATACATATATATATTTAATTTGACATTTTCTTTATACATTTTGCATTTACACAATACCTACACTGTGAAGGTGGGGAGGCCCTGGCACAGGGTGCCCAGAGCAGCCGTGGCTTCCCCTGGATCCCTGGAAGTGTCCAAGGCCAGGTTGAAGAGGGCTTGGAACAACCTGGGAGAGTGGAAGGTGTCCCTGCCCATGGCAGGGGATGGAACAGTGTCACTGTGATATTTTATAAAAAATCCCTTTGCCAAGATTTTTCTCCGGAGAAGCTGAGAAGCCTCAGAGAAGAAATGTAAACAATAATTATCTGATGACTGTGGAATGTGGTTTGGAGGTTGCTTACCAACAGGTGCATCTTTGATTGGTTCCATGTGAATTGTTTTTAATCAATGGCCAATCCCAGTCCAGCTGTGTCAGACTCTCTG
>JAWWLW010000058.1:2449266-2463946 GCA_035041385.1 Myiothlypis coronata
TGAGGTGTTAGAACATGGGTTGGACTCGATGATCTTAAAGGTCTCTTCCAACCTAGAAATTCTGTGATTCTGTGATTATATTGCTAATTTGGAATTGGAGAATACTACAGCGAGTAGCTGCGTTAACCTCCTTATCAAACATACAAGGTAAAGCACTAAAACATGCTTATTCATAGGAATTTGCATGAAGTAAAAGAATTTACTCATTCCTTTTAGGAAAGGGGGTAATGAGGCAGAGCAGAAATTTTCCAGGGTAGAAATCCATTTTGATTTAGGTGGAATGTACATCTTTGAGTTAAATCTGTAGTTTGCTGTTTAGTCCGACTGCTCAGCCCCAGAATTCGGTGTGGAAATCACCCGACCTGTTAAATAAAACCAACAGAGCATTGCATCCCCCTCGGGTGGGACAAATCCCCCAACCCCTCGATGGCAGAACAGCCCCTCACCACCCCCACGACCCCAACTGACCCAAAACGAGCCCGAAACCGCCGAGTTCCTGTTCGGAAGCCGCTCCTGCCGGGCTCGGTACCCGCACACGAGGTCACCAGCGCTGGGTTTGTTGTTGCGAGCCCCGACTTATCAGCGCCCTGGCGCTTCCCCGCTCCCCGAGCCTTCCTTCCGAGCCGATTGTTGATCCCGCAGTCTTGGCCGCGCTGGAAAAAAAAGAGATTTCCTGCAATTGTTTCGCAGGACTTGCAGCACGATGCAAAATTTTCTGCCTATCAGCCCCCGCTCCGCAGCGCCGGGGCAAGGCTCGAGCCCCCCTGGTTTCCCCTGTCAGAGCGCGGGGCAATCAAGGCTCTGTGATTAATTGCTGCCTGGCCAGAGGTGCTTCTCTGGCCACATCCATCTGCCATCGGGTGGAGAGTTCAGCTTTCAGCCCTTTCTCACTGAAAAAAAACCACTGAGCTTGATAGTAAAAGGTTTTAAAATCATGAAATTCGGGGAATTAGAAAGAAGCTGGACTTAGTGGGGCCCTGGAAAAATGGTAAAAATAGACTCTGAAAATGTTAGGCTTTGTGTTTGCCAGATTGTGTGAAATTGCACCTGCCTAAGCAGTATATGATAAATGATATAATTGTTAGATGTGATGATTGTTTAGTAATTAAATATAATTATTGTTTAATCGTAGGAAGAATCATGAGAAACTATGTTAGAAGTTTGAGGGGGGCCACGAGGAGCCCATGCTTGGATGAAATCTATGTATACAATAGAACAATATAAGTTTAATAATTAACATGAAAGTTATATAACGATAGAATATAAAATCATGTTCATCCCGAACCCATGTCAGAGTCAGATTGGGGTTTGTACCACTGACACCCAGAGCTCTTCGATAAAAGCACCTGCATATAATAATTCTCGTGATTATGTGTTTCTGAACAAGCTCACCCTGATATCGAGGTGGCATCAAGGACAGCTTTGACATTTTTGTTATAACCCACCCCAAGCCCTCAGAGCTGGGGCAGGACCTGGGGTGGATTTTCGCCATCCAGGCAGGACCTGGGGTGGATTTTCCCCATCCAGGCAGGACCTGGGGTGGATTTTCCCCATCCAGGCAGGATCCAACCTCTTATCCCGGCCGGGTGACAGTGGAGGGGACACTCAGGAAGCCTCGGGGACCCCCATCCATCCCCGGCCGGGGGGTATTTACAGACCACAAACAGAACGTGCCTTGAGCTGTTTGATTTTCCAGCATCAGTCTCATTACATGGTTATGACAATGGGAAGGTGCCACCAGCTCACATCTGAGGCAGCAGACTAAGGATTTAATGTTCCAACTCACTTTATCAGTTTTTTGGCCAATCACACAAAGCAGAAGCACATTGACAGTAGTTCTATCCAACCACTGTAAGTGCACGCACCTTTGGTTAAAACAATGTTTGCTTATTTCGAATACAATACCTGCTTGTAAGCCTTAAAACACAACACACAGAGCTCCATTATTAAGCTTCAAACTTCCTAATATCTCACTAGATAAACTTTTCTGTAGCTTAGGGAGTTATTCTAGACAAGCGTTAATACGCAGATCATTGTTCTATTTGTCCTTGCTTTTCTACAGTTTAAATAATTTTTCTGCTGACCTATGTCATAGCTGCTGCTTAGCTCTTAACTGTGATTAGAGCTAAGCTTTTGCAGCTTTCCCAAAACCCTCTAATTTTGTAGATTTCCACATTTAATGGTGGTTTTCCCAAGGGTTCTGTGGGGTTTTGGTACCGTAAGGAATTGGTGCTGTTTGGAGAGAATTGGGATTGTTCTTGGAGAAGAGAAATTTCAGGGTGATGTAATTGTGGCTTTCCAATCCTTTATGGAAAGATGCAGAGAAGCTGTGTACAAGGGCCTGGAGTGACAGGCCAAAGGGGAATGGCTTCTCACTGAGCCAGATTGGTTCAGATTGGATATTAGGAGGAAATTGTTCCCTGGGAGGGTGGGGAAGCCCTGGTACAGGTGCCCAGAGAAGCTGTGGCTGTCCCTGGATCCCTGAAGGTGTCCAAGGACAGTTTGGACAGGGCTTGGAGCCACCTGGAATAGTGGAAGGTGTCCCTGCCCACAGCAGGGGTGGATTGAGATGATCTTTAAGGTCCTTTCCAGCCAGGCCGTGCTGATGAGCATGGTGGGAATACAACAGTGATCATTGCAAACCCCACCTTTCCTCAGCAGCAAAAATCTGGTCTTGATCCTCAACAATTCACAATAATCCAAATTATTTCTGCAAATTCCAGACTGCTAAATGTTATTATTTTGTTCTTTTTGCCTTGTTGTCTGTTCCTAAACACCACTGGTTTACCATTAGTGCTCTTGCTCCCTGGTGTGTTCAACCATCCCATGAGCATTGAGCCAGCCAGATTTTCCCTGGGCAGCATCAGCCATGGATGACTGAATTTCTCCCCACAGGGAGAAAACCAAGAGCTGAAGCACTACATTTTTTTTGGCTTATTCACCTACCTGTTGATTTTAGCTGCTGGTTTGCCTCCTCTCTTTGCGATGAGCAGCGTGGAGGATTACAAGGTAAAGAGCACGAGGAGTGAATGCAATGCAGAATATCTGGAGAGCACCAGTGGGGAGGCCCTGGCAGAGGTGCCCACAGCAGCTGTGGCTGCTCCTGGATCCCTGGAATGTCCAAGGCTAGGCTGGACAGGGCTTGGAGCACCCTGGGGTGGTGGAAGGGTCCCTGCCATGATGGGATGATCTTTAAGGTCCCTTCCACCCCAAACCATTCTGTGATTCTGTTGTTTCTAGGTAGAATGATAGAAGAAAATCAGGCAGATCAGTACCAAAGTGCACTTCTCTGCATCCCAGGGAACCAGCTGGGGCTCACAATAATGTGGATGTTAATAAAGCTTTTGAGATCAGGGTGGTTTAAATTTTTTTCATTTTAGGAATGATGTGATTTTAAAGAAATGGTTGAACTAAGAATGGGAAGTGATCAGAAAGGAGACAGAGGGAGGAGCAAGGGAATAGAGAAGGAGCAGGGTTGACGTTTTAGACTCTCCCTTTTCTCACTTTTGTCATTTTTGCAGCTCCAGGCTCGCTCCCAGCTGCGGCTCGCGGGGCTCTTCCCCTCAGCCTACTGGTGTGGGCAGGCTCTGGTGGACATCCCCCTCTTCTGGAGCCTGATGGGCCTCATGTTCGGGCTCCTGGTGCTCTTCACCCGCATCTGCCCCTTGGAGACCCGCGCTGTGCTGACCCTGGTGAGCTCTGGGCAGAGTGGGTGAACGGGAACAGCTCCCTGCCCTCATTTCACTGCAGGATTTGGCTTTAGAGAGTTTATTTCCAGTGGGCTTCTCTGGGCAGGTTGTCATATATCCACAGGCACCTCTTGGTCACTGATGTCTCTCTCTCTCTCCAGCTCATTTGCATCTTTGGTTATGGAATATCTCTGGTCCTCTTCGTTTATTTAATGGCCTTCAAATTTCAAATGGGGCGAAGCAATCGTTACATTTGGTCCTTGGCTTTCATTCTGGTAAGTGAGGAGCACCTTCAGTATGAAATGTTTGGTTTACACATCTTGCCACTTGGGGCTTTATTTCAAATTTACATCAGTACATTTCAGTTTATATCAATATTCAGCAGAATAACCTGGATCACTGACAAATACCCTGGTTTTTTAGCAACAATACATTAATATTGGAAATAGTTTTTTTGCTTTATTCCAGGTGAATTATGCTGCTTTTATGCACAGTGACCATCATGAAGTGCTTTACTACATCTGTATGCTCATTCCTATGTTTCCCTCTGTGGGCTGGATCATGTTCTCTGGACTAGTAAGCAAAATACATCCTACTAAATTCAATAATTACCCTAATGGTGCAAAAACTGGCAAAGCAAGAGGCACTTCCCAAATTCCCAGTCAAAAAGAGAGAAAGAGGGAAAAGGAAACAGGAGAAGTTCCAGGCTGCTGAGTGAGAGAGGAGGCCGAGATTTGACCTGTTAATCCTTTGTTTGATTGGGATATTTTTGGTTTGTTTAGTCACTGAGAGCTGTTACAGTGGCTGTATTTTGGCAGCAGGGGTGGGATGGGAGGGGAAAGTGTTGGAATGGGAAAACCAGGAAGGAGGAAGTGAGCTGGGAGAAGGCCAAAGACCTGGGAAGAGAGAAGCAGTGATGGAAAAGGTCAACTTAACCTGGCTGATTTGAGGCCTCTGAATTTCCTAGCCAAGGAAGCCACAACCCCTTGAGGCAGTGAGAACCAAAGGAAAAAATGCAGATCAAAGCTCCTTCATCCCATCCTAAAGAAAAGCTAAACATCCCTACCTGCCCCTCTTGCTCTGACCCTGCCCTGAGACATGCTGTGCTGAGGAGTTTGCTAATTGACTGATCTCCTTTTCTTCCAGAATTTCCTCATGTACCATGATTTCAGCATTTTTGAGACATGGAATTACATCTACATGCCTGTCTTTGCAGTAAGGAGGGACTTGGAGATGGTTGCTTGGGCAGGGATGACTGCCACTGACACAGGGGGCTTGCACTGGGCTTGTAAACTCTCCCCATAAAGAAAGGATGGGTTTTGTAGATAAAATTTCCCATTAAGTTTTGGCAGGGGAGGCAGATTGCAAGAAATCCTGGGCTTGTGCCTGATGTGGCCCTTGGATGCTGCAAAAATGGGGCAGGGGTTTAAGTGGAGCTCACGTAGAAGGCAGAGATATTATTAATAAACTGATCATGCCAATGCTGCTGCTACAAAAGGATGAGAGGGTCTCCCATCCCATGGGATGTCTGCTGGGGTGCAGGTGGATTATCTGGGCTAGAGCTGCTGTAAGAAATCAAGGCTTTTGCAAATAATCTGCATATCAGAGAGGAATGTCTGCAAAGCATCAATTTGGCTCCTTTGCAACAGCTGAAATTAATGGGATGGGTTACTGCATCCATTATAATTAAAATTAACAGGGTGTGCTGTTACCTTGTCTGTACCCAAACCTAATGAGTGTCTCCTTTTCAGCCATACCTCCACGCTGTGATTTTTGCTTTCCTCCTGCGCTGTTTGGAGATGAGATATGGAGAGGCAGTCCCGGGGCTTGATCCCATCTTCAGGTGGGTCCCAGGGGGTCCTTGTGGAATCTATCCCAGTCTGCAGGGTGGGCTTGGAGCTGCACAGCCTCCTGTCAGCAGGAGGAAAAACGTGTTATGTGAAAAATGTTTGTCAGCATGTGGATAAACTTAGTATTTTTAATTTTTTCTGTGTCCTTGAGAGGATAAAAATTTGATTTCAGCTTTTTTTTAAAGGTTCATAGCAGAGATTTCAGGACGTTTCCCTACAGGGGGTTAAATTGTAGTTCCGAATTGAAACAGAAAAATTTTAACTCCTTTTCAAAGGTGTCAGTATTGCTCCAAATAGGAATGAGAATTTCCTTAAATCTTGATCAGGGTGTCCAAGTGCTCCCTGCTTAGTGTCACCAACAACAAGTGACCTGAGTGACATGAGAGAAGATTTATAAAAAGTATTTAATTACCAAACACTATGTGGTTTTGGTTAATTGGTTAATTTGGTAATTTGGTAAAATGCCCAAAAAATGGTAAAATTTGGTAACATTTATAATTTGGTAAAATTTTTAATTGGATTAAATGCCCAAATTGCTTTGCAAACCTGCCACGTGTATTTTAATTCTCCTTGACCAGATGACTGGCATGTCTGGAGCAGGAACCAATCAATAATTAAAAATGCAGGAGAAGCTAAAGCTGGCCTTTATTTTCTCAGCCATGCCAGTGAAGTTTTGCTTTTCCTCCCCAGGAATAAATTCTTGAGCAAACCCCATCTGGGGAACAGCTCAGGGATCCTTGTGTGTCTCCTCCAGCTCTGAGCCTGTGAGCTCCCCAAGGGCAAATAAATTTTGGGTTTCATTTGTGCTGCCAAAGAAATAAATTTAAGGGACAATACTTTAAGTGGGAGCCCTGCAATAAACTTAAAATGTGGCAGCACTAAAAGTGTGATCCTCTAAACATATTTTACTGTCGCAGAGGTTTGGGGCTTATCAAAAACACTGATCTGGCAAAATCTGGGCCTGGAAGGGGCCATTTCACAGGTCCCTTTCTAATGTTTGTGTCACCAGCTTCAACCTCAGCTGGCAAAAAAGTATTAAATTGAAAAAAAATAGGGAATTTGATGCTTTGAGGCAATTCTATTTATTTCCTTCTTGCCACTGTGGTGGATAGTTCAGACTCCAGTCTGTACACAGGAGATAAATTTGAAAACTATTATACTTATTTCTAGATACAAATATGCATTTATATCCTCTCTATACTGTGAAAAAACTTATAAATGCAAACCTTTTTGGAAGAGATTCCCAATGAAAGCATCTCTCCTCCTCTGTGGAAAAGGGATTTGTAGAAAATTTTTAAAATTTGACAGAAGGCTTATATAGTGTCTATCTGTGTGTAAACTTTGAGATAAGAAATACTGACTTAGAAATGTTATAGAATAGATATTGTTGAGAGAGAAACTGAACTATAAGTAAGTTTTAATAGAGGGTTTCGCAAATGAGACTTTAGAGAAATAGAATGATGAAAGAGGCATTGTAGTAGGATTCACAAGGGGTAATTTGTCACAGACATATTTTATGAAAAATCCTTTCCTTAGGATTTTTCCTCCTGAGAAGCTGAAAGGCCTCAGGAACAAAATGTAAACAATGGTTACCTGCTGCTGTGGGATGCAACAGGTGCATCTGGGATTGGTCTCATGTGGTTGTTTCTAATTAATGGCCAATCACAGTCAGCTGGCTCGGACACAAAGCCGAGCCACAAACCTTTGTTATCATTCTTTCTTTTTCTATTCTTAGGATTTCATCAGAAGGCTAGCTTTCTTCTATTCTTTTAGTATCGTTTTAATATAATATATATCATAAATAATAAATCAGCCTTCTGAAACATGGAGTCAGATCCTCTCTTCCCTCATCCTCGGACTCCTCTGAACACTGTGACAGTAATTTTGGATGATTAGACATTTAGATGATTAGACATGATAAGACATTTATAATACAGTGTGGTCAAAGTTGATAAGTTAAGAAATGCTTATAGTGCTTTGTAATTAGGAAATAGTTGGCTTCTGATAGTGATGTTGTGAATTATAACATCAGTATTGTCTCACCCTTCTCATGAGACTGCAAAGGGAAGAAAAATTTTTAAAACGCCCCTCAGTGGCCCCATCTGTGGGTCAGGGCAGGGCTTAGTGTGACCCTGCTGCACTCTAGGATCCAGCAGAGAAGGGAGGAGCCCCAGCAGAACAAGGAGCCCCCCGGAGAGGAGCCCCCCGAGGTGCAGGCGGAGCGGGACCGCGTGCGCGCCGCGCTGACCTCGCTGCAGCGCGAGCAGGTGAGCCCAGACCTGGCCCTCTGCATGCTCTGCTTCTATTCTCCATCATCCCCATCCTCCCAGCTGCCTCTGCTCTCTTAGCTCATGCACTCAGGTGTGGTCAGAGCCCAGGACATCCCTCTGGCTGCCCTGGGGGACTCAAAACCCTGCCCAGGGGGCTCAGAGACCTTGGCACAGAGCCCAAGACCCTGTGCCTCTGATTTTGACCCATGGAAAAAATTACCAACCTTATATGAAGATCTACAAGCCACAAAAGTTGAAGTAGAATGACAGTTAGTTTATCACAAGGTGAAAAGTAGAATTTTGAGGTTTTTAGAATGGGGGCTCGAAGTCCCAAGATAGAAGAATTTGAGCATGCCCCGTCCTTCTTCTTTCTTCTTCCCAGCCTCCATGCTCTAAGTGATGTTGGCACTTTTAGATTAGTTTAAGGGAGAAACTCACTGTCTAACATAAGTGATAAGTATTAAGAAGTTATTGTAATTAATTACATGTAGTTTTTAGTATAAAAGACAGCACTGCCTCTGGGGAAGGTCTGTGTGCCTCAACCCGACCTGCCAGACAGACCTCGGCAAGTCAGAAAAAGAATATTATAAATAAGAAATAATAAACAACTTTGAGAATGAGAACAGATAGAAAAGAGACTTGTACATATCTCAGAGTCACTCTGACCAGCAGAAATCCCGGGAAGATGTGATCTCACTGCCCAGCCCATGGTCACCCTGGCACCACAAGGACTTAGCTGGCCCCGTTATTTTTATTCCCATCCTGCATATTTTCCTGTTTTGGTTTTTTATTTTTTAACCTCTGTTTCATGGCTTTTTAATTTAGAAATTTTCTCTTTTTCAAAGTCCTGCTTAATGGTAAGAACAGATCAGCTGTCTCGTGGGGTAAGAGGAGAATTTTTATTTCCCTCTCTGTCTCTTCACAGGACTTGGTTATTGTCAACAGTTTGCGCAAGGAATATGAAGTCAAGACAGCCACTTCCATCTTTAAGAAAAAGAAGAAACTTGCTGTCAAAAACCTCTCTTTTGGTGTTAAAAAAGGTTCAAGTACTTTTCTGCACTCCCTGTAATATAAATGACTTAAATCTAAAGGGAAGGCCTCGTTTGGAGGCAATATTTTTGTTAGAATTTTCTTGTGGGCATTGAGACCTGACACTCTGCGCTCCTGCATTCAAAATTTTAATTTATGGGGTTAAAACAACCCTTTCTCCTACTGTACTTTTAAATATTACATAAAATACAGGGGAGCAGTCATATTACCTATAAATATTATTGACAGTTGTTGCATATTTGTTCCAGGAGAAGTCTTAGGTCTGTTAGGACCCAACGGAGCAGGGAAAAGCACAACTCTGAACATGATTTCTGGAGGTGTAACAGTGACTGCTGGGGAGGTAGGTGGCTCCTTGGAGCAGCTGCAGAGATGACCTCGATGCATTTATAAATTAAGAATGTGATAAGGCAAGCCAGCAAAATCTTCCTACAACCAGGGGATGTATGGATGTTTATGTACAATTTATGTGTCCTGGATATTTACAGAGCTGAGAAAAAGTGTTGATTTATGCCAAGCATAAATTCTAGTGTTCATCAAAGTCAGTGTTACAGATTTAAGAGTTTGAGCAACAGGAAATCTTCAGCTGGCATTGGAAACCCATTGTGAAATGTCTCGAGCCCTGTAAGAATTGTTGACATCTAAAAAACCCCAAAAATAACACTCTCCATAAACAGCCTTGCAAAACCAGGAAATTGAAAACGAATGTGAGCAGCGTTGGGCCAGTGACAATCCATCATTAATTGCGTGCAGAATGATTAATGGCATGTGCTGGGGGAGGGGAAATGCCATTGCTCTTACAGATTTGGGACTGAAGGTTGGAAATAGAAAAGTATTGCTAGAAAAAAACAGGCTGGTGTTGGTAATATCACCCAAAGTGAAAAAGCAGATGGAGCAGCATCCCCCTGCTCACGGAGGGTGACCACTCCCAAGTGGCTACTGACCACTCAGCTGCTTGCCTTGGCCAGCTGGATGGGGCTTGGGGAAACCTGGGCTGGTGGGAGATTGTAGGGGTGGGATGAGCTCTGAGATACCTCCCACCACAGGGATTGTGTGACACAACCAGAGCTGTGTGTCTGTGCAGGTGCTGCTCAGGGGCCTGGGCTGGTGGGAGATTGTAGAGGTGGGATGAGCTCTGAGATACCTCCCACCAAAGCACCCTGAGACTGTGTGACCCCACAACTGCAGACCTGTGTCTGTGCAGGTGCTGCTTGGGGGCCAGGATGAAGCCCCCCATGCCCCTGGGCTGGTGGAGATGTCCCTGCCCATTGTAGGGGTGGGATGGGATGGGCTCTGAGATACCTCCAAACCAAAGGGATTGTGTGACACAAGTAGAGCTGTGTGTCTGTGCAGGTGCTGCTCAGGGCCCTGGGCTGGTGGAATGTTGCCCTGCCCACTGTAGGGGTGGGATGAGCTCTCAGGTACCTCCAAGCCAAAGCCCCCTGTGCTGTGTGACCCCACAACTGGAGCTGTGTGTCTGTGCAGGAGCCAGGATGAAGCCCCCCTGTGCCCCTGGGCTGATGGAAGGTGTCCCTGCCCATTTTAGGAGTGGGATGGGATGGGCTCTGAGATACCTCCCACCAAAGCCCCCTGTGACTGTGTGACCCCACAACTTGAGCTGTGTGTCTGTGCAGGGGCTGCTTGGACGTCTGGGCTGGTGGGAGCTGTCCCTGCCCACTGTAGGCGTGGGATGAGCTCTCAGGTACCTCCCACCAAAGGGATTGTGTGACACAACCAGAGCTGTGTGTCTGTGCAGGTGCTGCTTGGGGGCCAGGATGAAGCCCCCCTGTGCCCCTGGGCTGGTGGAAGGTGTCCCTGCCCATTTTAGGGATGGGATGGGATGAGCTCTCAGGTACCTCCAAAGCCCCCTGTGCTGTGTGACCCCACAACTGGAGCTGTGTGTCTGTGCAGGTGCTGCTCAGAGGCCAGGATGAAGCCCCTCCATGCCCAGGGTCCCTGGGCTGGTGCCCACAGCAGGACCCACTCTGGCCACACCTGACAGTGCTGCAGCACCTGGAGGCCTTCACTGCCATCAGGGGAATGAGGGAGGAAGATGCTGCTCTCGCCATCAGCTGGTAGGAAGCCAAATGATCTCATCTGTTGGTTCTGCCTCCCTCCTGAGGTGGGGAGCCTTCCAGCCTGTCTGTCGCCGCTGGAAATGAAGGGTTGGGACTATTTTCAAGCTCAGAATGATTTCTTTCTCAGATAAACATCAGTCTCAGAGGCCGTGAGATTTTACAGGAGCAAGCATTTGGCCATAGCTCAAGAGTAGTCACAATTTTGTTCATTACAAGGCAATATAGAACTTTCTAAACCAATGGACAGTTGCCACTGTCCATTTATTTATTATATTACAGAATTTTATTTTGTTTTTCTAATCTATCACCTTTACTTACCCCTGCTGCAGTGCAGATATTTTGTCCAATGGCTTGTCTCACTTGCACACAAATGCTTCTGTTATAACTTCTAAACTCTCAGCTTATTCCATACAACCCCACAATTATCAATCCTTCACCATCTTACCAGTAGAGTTTCTCACTTACTTAAGGCATATTCTCACCTACAGCTGTAGAAATATAAGTTTATTATTTTTCTGCTTAATATCTGTGTATTGTATTTTTGCATCAATCTAAGCTTCTTCCAAGGCTGTAGATTAAACCCTTCAGTGTCTGTGGGAGTTTCTGTGTTTCTGATTCCCACACCAGCCCAATCACTCTGAGATTTTATAGAGTGGGGAAGGGTTTCTCTGTTAACAAAACTGGCTCGTGTGGTTAAGAGACAACATCTTCAGTGCCTCTCCCCTTAGAGAGGTGGGTTCTCCTGATGAGCTCTGCTGTTTTATACTGTTCTCAGTCCCTTGCCTATAAAGATTGCAGCCCAAGTTTACCTGGGAAAATTCAGAAAAAAAAAAAAATCAAACTTGTCTCAGTTCATGGCTAGTTGCACGAATAACTCACTTCTCTCATTAGCTGCACTCCTGCCTTGAATTTCTGCAAAAATTCTTCCATTTAGCATCCAAGCTGGGAGCAGAATCCCCAAGTAAGCCAAGGTGATGGATATCAACCAAAACATGTCAGTGTCTGGTCCCTCAGCGCCCCTGACCACAGAGGTTGCACACCAAGGTGGTCATTGGAGGCTTTTCCCATTCCATTCCCCACAGCATAGGAAGGACCTTGGATCTCCTGAAGCATTTCAAGACCCCAGCAAGGAGTTTATCTGCTGGAGAAGCCAGAAAGGTACGTGTTGGATTTGTCTTTGCTACTTCCCCAAACCCTGTTTGC
The DNA here is from genome assembly GCA_035041385.1 of Myiothlypis coronata. Classification (NCBI taxonomy): domain Eukaryota; kingdom Metazoa; phylum Chordata; class Aves; order Passeriformes; family Parulidae; genus Myiothlypis; species Myiothlypis coronata. The sequence continues at coordinate 2,461,404 of JAWWLW010000058.1, forward strand.
TCTTTCTTGGACGGGGTACAGAGGAAACCTTCACTGAGTGGGTTCCTGGCATCACTCATCTTCATCAATACCTTTTGAATCCATCCTGGCAGGATTCTCTCCCTCCTCCTCATCCCCTTTTGCCATTCTTCTGCACTGTGTGCTTAATAAGTGCTGACCACAAATTGGATTCACAATCACCTCTTCACGCCCCACCACCTACATCTTCCAGTAAATGGGATGGAAAACCACTTTCACATCTTTGGCAGGCTCAGGAGTTCTGGGGAAATCTGATTTTGAGAGATTAAAACATTAACTGAGAACACCTGAAGTGGGATTTTTTTTAAATCCCTATTCCTTTTGTACTTTGGAATCAAGATCTTCAGCTTTGAAAAAACTCACAGGGATTAAGGTTCACGAGTTTTGCAGGTAAATACAAGAGCCCTGACCTGATGTTGTTCCCATTCCAGCTGTCATTTGCTCTGAGCATCCTGGGAGGCCCAGCAGTGATGCTTTGGGATGAGCCCTCCGTGAGCGTGGACCCCAAAGGGCAGCGCCGCATGTGGTGAGCAGCCCTGGCCTGGCAGGGATGGGAATCTGGGACAGGTTTAACAGGATGGGCTCACCCATCATTGCAGGAACTCTTGGGCAGGCAGAGGTGATGGGGGAGATCTGTCTTTTCCCTTTTTCCCAATGCCCAGGGGATGGGGAGAGCTTGCTGAGCTCCTCACTCAGCTGGCAGCAAGCCCTGTAACATAATGGTCATTAATACACCCCAAAAAATTACCCCATCATGGTCATTAATACACCCCAAAAAATGAACCCATCATGGTCATTAATACACCCCAAAAAATGAACCCATCATGGTCATTAATACACCCCAAAAAATGATCCCATCATGGTCATTAATACACCTCCAAAGATGACCACAAATGGTCATTAATATACCCCAAAAAATGACCCCATAATGGTCATTAATACACCTCAACAAATGATCCTATAATGTTGAAAGATGAACCCATAATGTTGATTAATACACCCCAAAAATGACCCCACCATGGTCAATAATACACCCCAAAAGATGAACCCATAATGGTCATTAATACACCCCAAAAGATCACCCTATCATGGCCATTATTACAGCCCAAAAAATGACCCCATAATGATCACTAATAACCCCAAAATATTACCCCATAATGGTCATTAATGCATTCTAAAATATGACCCCATCACGGTCGTTAATACATCCCAAAAAATGACCCCATAATGGTCATTAATACACCCCAAAAAATGACCCCATCATGGTCATTAATACATCCCAAAAAATCTCAGTAAGCACCAGCTGAACCCATGCATTTGGTACAAAAGCCCAAATTTCTGTTTTCTTCAGAGCAAGATAAGAAATTCTCCCTGTAGGAAGAAGTAGGAAGTTCTCCCTGACTTGTTTGGCCCTGGTGTTTGCTTTAGCTTTTCATCACCAGTTTACATCATCAGTGCAAAATTTGGAGGGATGCTGACATGACAAATTACAACATAGCAGTGGTGTCTTTAAACAAGAAAACCAAAGTCTTTTAAATAGTTCTCTGCTTTTTAATAACTTTAAAAAGTTGTTTCTAGGGAGGGAGACATAGACCAGTGTTGGAGTCTTGGATGCTGAAAATTTTAAACTTTCTGTGCTGAAAGGCACAGACCCACAAGAAAACACTGTAATTAACCTGAGGCTGTGGAGAAGGCTTCCAAAATTGATTGATAGCCCTGGGATTATGGGCGTGGAGTTTGATTAGAAATGTGTAATATCACAGGGTGGAAAACTTAGAGTTTAAGGTTTTAGAATATAGTCATAGAAATAGAGCAAGATGGAGGTTTTAGGGTGGAGGCTGCTCCTTCACCTTCTTCACCTTGAGTCCATCCTGGCAGGATTCCCTCCCTCCTCCTCACCCATGGGTTTGGGTGGTTTTGTGTAATTGGACGGAAAAGTCTGTGGACTTCAAGTGATCAGTTATTGGGTTAAAAGTGAAAATAATTTAGGTGTCATTCCTTAATTGGATAGTTTGGCCTCAAAAGACCTTGTGTAGAAAGAGAGTTGGCCATTGTGTAGCCTGTCAGTCGAATGCTGTAGAGCTGATGACTTTTAACATAGATAAGAAATAACCAACATCTAAACCCGACCGTTAAATACCATCTGTAGCGCTTCAATCCCCGCCTTGGCGGGGGTAGAAGAAGCAGCCAGGAGGTTTCCCGTGGCCATTGCTGGGCAGTGACTGTGGTCCCTGTGTTGGCAGGAGGATGCTGGAGGCCGCCGTGAGGAGCAGGGAGAGGGCGGCCGTCCTGTGCACGCAGTCCCTGCCGGAGGCGGCGGCCGTCTGCGACCGCGTGGCCGTGCTGGCGTGCGGCCGGCTCCGGTGGGCACGGCGGCTGGGCTGGGCTGGGCTCGGGGCTACCTTCGGGGTAGTTTGGGGGTAGTCTGGATTAGTTTGGGGTTAATCTGGGGCTGGGGTTCGTTTGGGGTTAGTTGGGGTTTGGGGTTAGTCGGGGGTCGTTGGGGTTGGTCTGGGGTTGGGGTG
>JAWWLW010000058.1:2495073-2508057 GCA_035041385.1 Myiothlypis coronata
CCCGCGCGGCCGGCTCCAGGGCACCGCGCACCCGCAGCGCCTCGGCACCCCCTGCCCGGGCATCTCCTCCTTGCCCGTCACCTCCTGCCCGGGCATCTCCTCCTTCCCCGGCACCCCCTGCCCGGGCATCCCCTGGTCACCTCCTTCCCCGGCACCCCCTGCTCGGGCATCTCCTCCTTGCCCGGCTCCCCCTTCCTGGGCATCTCCTCCTTGCCCGGCTCCCCTTTCCTGGGTATCCCCTGGGCACCCCCTTCCTGGGCATCTCCTCCTTGTCCGTCACCCCTTTCCTGGCTATTTCCTGGGCACCTCCTTCGCCAGCACCCCATTCCTGGCTATTTCCTGGGCACCTCCCTGCCCGTCACCCCATTCCTGGCTATTTCCTGGGCACCCCTTTCTTGGCCACTCCGTGCACGAGCGGCTGCTGGTATTCCCTTCCCTTCCCTTCCCGGACATCTCCTGGGTACCTCCTTCCCCAGTTCCCCCTTCCCGGATGTCTCCTGGGCACTCTTTTTCTGGGCATCTCTTGGGTACCCCCTTCCCGAACATCTCCTGGGCACCTCCTTCCCCAGCACCCCCTTCCCGGGTATCTCCTGGGCACTTCCTTCCCGGCACCCCCTTCCCGAATACCCCCTGGCCACTCTTTTCCTGGGCACTCCCTTCCCGGACAATCCCTGTGCCCGCAGCTCCTGGGCACCCTCCTACTGGGCACCCCTTTTATGCTCCCTCGCTTCCTGGGCACCTCCTGGGCACCCCATTCTTGAGCACCCACTGCACGGGAATCTCCTGGCCACCGTCTTCCCTGGTGTTTTCTGAGCACCCCTGCATGGGCACCCCTTTCCCAGCTATCTCCTGAACACCCCTTTTCTGGGCACTCCTTGCATGGGGACACATTTCTCTGGCATCACCTGGGCACGCCCTGCATGGTCACCCCCTTCCCTGGCATCCCCTGGGCACCCCCTGCATGGGCACCCCCTTCCCTGGCATCACCTGGGCACCCCTTTTTTGGACTCCCCATGCATTGGGATCTCCTGAGCACCCCCTTCCCAGGCACCCTCTGTGAGTGCACCTCCTGCCCTGGCATCCCCTGGGCACCCCCTTTCTGGGCATCCCCTGCCCTGGCATCCCTTAGGCACCCCCTTTCTGGGTACCCCTGCCCTGGCATCCCCTGGGCACACTCTGGCCAGGCATTCCCTGTATGGGCACCCCCTCTCTGGACACCCCCTCTCAGGTACCCCTCCCTTTCTGGGCAGCTCTCCTGGGCACCTCTGTCCCTTGGGTGTCCCTTGGGTGTCCCTTGTGTGTCCCCTGGCATCCCCAGCCCAGCTTGCCCCCCCAGTCTGGCTCTGTGCCCTCACCCCTCCAGCCTGGAGGTGTTTCCCACCCTGGCCCACTGCCAGAGACCCCGAGAAAGGAGAGAAAGGGACCCCCAGCTCAGAACCCTCTCCTGCTGCCTCTCCAGCCCAGCAAGGAGGAAATTCCCTTTGCTCCTGGGGTGGGATGTCCCTGCCCTGTGGTCACTGCCCTGGGGGTGGACAGTGACCCTCAGTGCCAGCTCCAAGCATTGATTATCTGTACCCTGAATCCCTGATCTAACCCCCCTTCCACGAGCATACAGCACCCCGCAGCTGCTCCCTGCACCCCCAGAACTCCCCCACTCATGCACAAACCTGGATACAGCAGAGCCAGAGCTCCTCATGGCATCACCTCACCCACTGTCCCCTCTGTGGGACAGGACACTGCGAGGGGGTGACAGCCTGTCCTGGGGACACCTCAGGGACCCCTGTGCTGGCGCTTCCCCGCTGCCCAGCTTTGGTTTCCCCCACTCCTCCCATCCCCTGGGGCTGCACAGGATTCCCAGGTGCTCTCTCCACCTCCATGCCTGCTCCTCCTGCTCCTCTGGGCCTCTCCCAGGGCTGGTTCCACGTGAGATTTGCTGCAGGAGATGATGGGAAGCAATAATGGAAGGAACAGAGAACGACCTTCATGGCCTGGGCAGCACCAGGGTCTGGAGCCACCTCAGTGTTCAGCCAGGGCCACCCCTGCCAGGCTCTTCCCTGTCTCCAGTGTGGATCCTGTTGAATCCTTTGTCACAGCCTGTGAAATCCATGGCTGGTGGGTTTGAGTACCCCTGGCTGTGCCACAGACCCACCCTGGGCGCATCTCAGAGCTGAGCACTGCCTGCTGAACACCAGGATTTGGGTACTAAAGTGGATATTTCACCAGCAAAATCCCAGTGGGAATTGAGGGTTTCAACCAAAGCAGCTCACACCAGAAACCCCGGGCACTTGCTGCAGCCTCTCTTGCAGGACAGTGAGAAGTCTGCGCTCTCCAGTTTTAAAAGATGTTAAAAGATGGAGTTTGTGTTGCACTTTGCCTCCTGCCCCAGGGTTTGGCTGTGCTGTGACTGGGAGAAACACTGTGATGCCTTTTGTCCTTGATTGACTTCACTCTGCACCTCCAGGAAGGGAAGAAGGCAGAGTATTGATTATTCCTCACTCTGAAATAAAATATTTGATGCTCCTAAGTGGGGGAAACCTCCAGAGAGCACAGGCTGAGGTGACACAAGTGCTCCTGCTAAAACCTGCCAACAACCACCAGGGCTGCAAACTGATCGTGTGATCAGGTGGCACTCGCAGAGCTGATGGAGTTTATAAGATTGTCCATTGCTGTGGGCACAGAGGAATTCCTGCCTCACCTGCAGAGCCTGTGTCCTCTCTGATGTGGCCAGGGCAGGGTCCTGGTGGGACTCAGGAATCATCCATGGTTTTCTCTCCCACTGCATGGGATCAACCAAGCCGCTGCTGAGGACTGAAGAGCAAAAACTCCACAGCAGCTCCTTGTGCAGAGCCAGCAGCAGAGGCTCAGGGCTGGTGTCCATGGGATCCTCTCCTCACCACGACAGGATGACAGCACATTTCTCCATCCCCCCTGGATGTGGGTGCTGGCAGAGCAGCTTTGGGAGCAGCAGGACACTCCTCTGAGTGGAACAAGCTGCAGTTCCTCCAGCACAGCGTGTCTGCCTTCATTTCTGCAACTGATGGACATCAGCTGGAGCTCTGTCCATCTGCTCTGTCCAGGGGCTCTGCCAGCTGGAGCAGCCCCAGGACATCCTGCTGGGACACCCTTGGCCACAACGTGTCCTCCTGCATGGTGTTCCTCCAAACCAGCCCTGTGTGCTCCCAGCACCTCAATCAGGACCTGCGCTTCGACTGCAGCATGCAGAACCAGCTGGAGAGACTGATGGGGATGCAGGAAAAAAACAACAAAACATCCACACCTCTTCAAAACCCCCCAAAAAATCCCTCAGAAACTCCAGAGCTTATTTTTATCCCTGAAAGAGCAACTTCAAAGCCCCAAACTCAGGATGCTGGTGGCCTGGGCAGTGTCACCCCACGCTGTGCCTCCCCCCCAGCCCAGCAGAGAGCTGAAGGCCAGGGCAGCCCCAGGCCTATTTATAGCAGGGTAGAAATGAACCCTGGTTTTATATCATTATGCCTTTTGCAGAGATCTGGCTTTTTCCAGGGAAATATTTCAGGAATCCTGAAGGAAGCAGGGAGAGCTGTATTTTGGGTTGAAAGGCTGGGAAAGGACTGGCTCAGGCTGGGCAGGGACCATGTGGATGCAGGGCTGGGATCTGCCTCCCCTTGCATAACCACTGCATTTTTTTCCCCCTCAGTAATGCCTTGCTCACCCTGGGGGAACAGCCTGTGTGTGTGGCAGGCAGGAGAGCAAATATGGGCAAATATTTGGGCAGCTTCCCTAGGGAAAAATCCTGAGTAACTCCTGCCCATGGCACTGGGGTTTGTCATCCCTGGCTGTGGCAGGGTTAATACCTCATTTATTAATTAAGGCTTTATTAATGCCTCACATCTCATTAAGGTTGTGCCTCACTTATCCACGGGAAGGGCAGCAGGCTGGGGGTCAAGGCATTTCTGCTGGAGCTGATGGCATTCCAGGGCACCAGGAATTTTCTGTCTCCTGTGCATGGTAGTGCTGATGGCACTCCAGGACTATTTCCATGTGCACAGGGAATTTTCTACCTCCTCTACAGGCAGGAGCTGATGGCATTCCAGGGCTATTTCCAGGTGCACAGGGAATTTTCTGTCTCCTGTGCATGGTAGTGCTGATGGCATTCCAGGGCTATTTCCAGGTGCACAGGGAATTTTCTGCCTCCTGTGCAGGAGGAGGCTGATGGCACTCCACAGCATTTCCATCTGCACAGGGAATTTTCTGCCTCCTCTACAGGCTGGACCTGATGGCACTCCAGGGCTATTTCCAGGTGCACAGGGAATTTTCTGCCTCCTGTGCATGGTAGTGCTGATGGCATTCAGGGCCATTTCCTTGTGCACAGGGAATTTTCTGCCCCCTCTGCAACCAGGGGCTGATGGCACTCCAGGGCTCTTCCTTGTGCACAGGGAATTTTCTGTCTCCTGTGCAGGAGGAGGAGCTGATGGTATTGCAGGGCACTTCATGTGCACAGGGAATTTTCTGCCTCCTGTGCATGGTAGTGCTGATGTTATTCCAGGGCCATTTCCAGGTGCAGAGGGAATTTTCTGCCTCCTCTACAGGCTGGAGCTGATGGCATTCCGGGGCATTTCCTTGTGCACAGGGAAATTTCTGCCTCCTGTGTAGAAGGAGGAGCTGATGTTATTCCAGGGCATTTCCTTGTACACAGGGAATTTTCTGTCTCCTGTGCATGGCAGTGCTGATGTTATTCCAGGGCATTTCCTTGTGCACAGAGAGTTTTCTGCCTCCTGAGCAAAGCCCTGGCCAGGGAGGGCAGTGCTCCAGCTCCCTCTGACCGTGCACACGTGGATTTTTCATGCTGTGGCTGGCCCAGTCCAATGGAAAGACAAACAGACTGGGAGAGGGAACAGGCACATCCAACCTGTCCCTCCAGCTCCCAGAGGGCTCCCAGGATACCACTGTGTAGGAAATGAATTTGTGGGAAATCCTCAAAGCCTGACAGAAGGCTCACATAGTGTGTATGTGAATGTAAGCCTTGAGATAAGAAATGCTGACTTAGAAACACTGTGGAATAAGACATTATTGAGAGAAAAATAGAACTAAAAACAAGTTTGAAAGGATAGCATTGATATGTTATAAATGCTTTAAAGCTAACCATCTAAAATTACCATTCATAAGTCTTACTACAGTGTATTTTTCATACTTCTGTTTTTCTGAAGTATCTACTTTTATTTGCAAGGCTATCTTTTAAAACTTCTTTTTAGCTCCATTTTTCTCTCAATCTTGCCTGGATTATTCCATAATATTTCTAAGTCAACATTTCTTATCTCAAGATTTACATACACATACATACTATGTCAACCTTCTATCAAACTTTAAGAATTTTCTACAAATTCATTTCCTACACCACTGGAACACCTCTGGAAGGGTTCAAACCCTGCTCACAGCCAGATCAACCACTCTGCTCAGCCTGCTTGGATGGACAAGGGTGATGGAAAATTGATGGAAAAATCCCAACCAAGCCCCAGCTGCTGGGCTGAGCAGAGAAATAAAGAAACCCCAGGAGCCCTTTGCAGCCCCCAGGGCCATTCCTTGGCTGACCAATGTCCTGGGGCATGGCCAGACCTCACTGCTCAGCTCTGGATGGGGTCTGGCCGGGCATGTGGCACTTCCCCCTGTCCAGCCTTGGTTGATGTCCTACTCCTTATCAGCCCCCAGCTCCTGTTTGCTTTCCTGCATGGATCCTGGCACTTTCAGTGCAAACTGAGCTTCATTTTCCCTTTATCAGGACTGGCTGCTCCACACACGTGGGCTGGGCACTGTTAATGAGAAACCACAGCTCTGTCCTCTGCTGGCAGTCAGGGACCTTTCAGTTCCACAGCCCCAGCCTTGGAGTCACCGCTGGGCAAGACATGACACAGAGTCACTCCAAGGCTGGTTTGCAGGAGAAAAGCATTTAATACCAAAAATCCTCTCTTTTATAGACAGATTCAACACATTCTGCTTGATTGGCTAACTAATAAAACCATCCTCCTCACAAGCAGCCCTTTAGAAGAACAGAAAAACAGAGTAGGAAGACACCACCTGCAGGTTGTTCATACCAACAAGTTATCATCGTTTTTCTACAACTCCCTAAAAAAGTCTCACAAGTCCACTGTGAGAAAACAAAGCCCCCAGTCTCTCACTCTCTGACCAGGCTGTTGCATCCACAGATCTCGAGTCTGAGGGAAATGCTGATTGAGAGGAGAGATGCTTTTGGGTTATTCCTGAACTTGAGAGGTTCCTTCAGCTCCACCTGCCAAAAAAGGGTGGGGTTGAACTTTGATTTTTAGAGATCATGGGTAAGATACTACCACATGACCTCACAGCATCCCTGCTCACTGTGAATTTGGTCACAGAGGCAATTTGTAGCTTTTAGTGATTTTTTTTCCCCCAAATTCTGGGAAAAACTCTTCCAGAGATGGTCAGAGACTCTGACCATCTCAGCCATTTTTTTAAGCCCTGCTCACAGCCAGATTAACTCCATTGCTCAGCCTGCTTGGATGGAGAAGGGTGATGGAAAAATCCCAGCCAAGCCCCAGCTGCTGGGCTGAGCAGGGAAATAAAGAAACCCCCAGGAGCCCTTTGCAGCCCCCAGTGCCATTCCTTGGCTGATAAATTTTGATAGAAGGTTGACATGGTATGGATGTGTATGTAAACCTTGAGATAACAAATGTTGCCTTAGAATTATTATGGAATAAGACAGACATGATTGAGAGAAAAATGGAGGTAAAAAGAAATTTTAAAGAATAGCCTTGCAACTGAAAGTAGATAGTTTAGAAAAATAGAAGTGTGAAAGATACATTGTAGTAAGACTTGTGAATGGTGATTTTACATGATTAGCTGTAAAACGTTTATAACATAGTGTATCAATACTATCCTTTGAAACTTGTTTTTAGTGATTTTTTTCCCCCAGCTTTGAGGTGGTCAGAGATTCTCACCGTCTCCTGCCTCAGTTTCCCCTTACTCACCCTGTGCTCTGCTCCTGGCACCCTCCAGGCTCGGAGAAGGGAGCTTTTCCACATCCCCATCCCTCCTCTCTTGCAGGAGATAGAAGCTGTACTGAGAGAAGCTGAACCTCTCACTTATCCTCATCCCCATCCTTCCTCTCTTGCAGGAGGCACAAGCTCAGCCACGAGGAGCTGAACCTCTCCCTTTTCCACATCCCCATATTCAGAATGCCTCTCTCTCTCTTGCAGGAGGCACAAGCTGTACTGGGAGGAGCTGAACCTTTCCTTTATCCTCATCCCCATCCCCAGAACACCTCTCTCTCTCTTGCAGGAAACACAAACTGTGCTGGGAGGAGCTGAACCTCTCCCTTATCCTCATCCCCATCTCTCCTCTCTTGCAGGAGACACAAGCTGCTCCCATTTCCACATCCCCATTCCCAGAACATCTCTCCTGCAGGAGACAGAAACTGTACTGAGAGGAGCTGAACCTCTCCCTTTTCCACATCCCCATCCCCAGAATGCCTCTCTCACTCTTGCAGGAGGCACAAGCTGTACTGGGAGAAGCTGAACCTCTCCCTTATCCCCATCCCTCCTCTCTTGCAGGAGACACAAGCTGTACCGGGAGAAGCTGAACCTCTCCCTTATCCTCATCCCTCCTCTCTTGCAGGAGACACAAACTGTACTGGGAGGAGCTGAACCTCTCCCTTATCCCCATCCCTCCTCTCTTGCAGGAGACACAAACTGTACTGGGAGGAGCTGAACCTCTCCCTTATCCCCATCCCCATCCCTCCTCTCTTGCAGGAGACACAAACTGTACTGGGAGGAGCTGAACCTCTCCCTTATCCCCATCTCTCCTGTCTCTCTCTTGCAGGAGGCACAAGCTGTACCGGCAGGAGCTGAACCTGACCCTGCCAGCCCCTCTCCCTCTGCACCCCGAGGCCGCCTGGCTGCAGTTCCAGCTGGGCATCAGCCGGGATGGGCTGTACCCCCGCTCCAGCGCCGCCGTCAGCCGGCTGCTGCGGGACCTGCGGCACCTGCCCACCATCAGCGCCGGTGAGAGCATGGGGACGGGCATGGGCATGGGCATGGGGATGGGCATGGGCATGGGCATGGGGATGGGCATGGGGATGGGCTCCTTGGAGCCTGCCAGGGGGAGAGCAAACTATTTTAAACTCATAGAAAATTCGGGGAGTTAGAAAGAGAGCTAATCCCAGGATTGGTAGGACCTGGGGTGTGACGGTGTTCACAGGGGTCTGAGGATGAGGGAAGAGATGAGGATCTGACTCCATGTTGCAGAAGGCTTAATTTATTATTTTATGATATATATTACATTAAAACTATATTAAAAGAATAGAAGAAAGGATTTCATCACAAGGCTGGCTAAAAATAGAAAAAGAAGGAATGATAACAAAGGTTTGTGGCTGGGACTTCCTGACTGTGATTGGCCATTAATTAGAAACAACCACATGAGACCAATCCCAGATGCACCTGTTGCATTCCACAGCAGCAGATAATCAATGTTTATATTTTGTTCCTGAGGCCTCTCAGCTTCTCAGGAGGAAAATCCCAAAGGAAAGGATTTGTCACAGAACATGTCTGTGACAGGGCCTTTCCCCAGGATGATCCCAAGCAGGGCTGTCCAGGACCCCCTTTGGGTGCAGCGCTGCCAGGGCACCCCCAGAACAGCAGGACGGGCCGGGAGGTGTCCCCGGGGTCCCTCCTGTCCCCGCTGTCACCCCCGAGGTGATGCCGGGGCAGCGGCAGGGCCAGGCCGGGCTGTTTGGGCCGGGCAGGGGCAGGGGCAGGGGCAGGGGCAGTGGCACTGCCGTGGGCAGCTGCCCCCAGCCCGGGCCGTGCCCCCCACGCCGCTGTCCTTTCCCCGCGCTCGCCTGCGCTGCAAACCAAAGAGCAAAGGTCTTTAACTCTTTAACCAAATTCCAATGTCTGCCAAATTCAATCGCTGTCATTCCCTCAGAAAAAGACACTGTAATATGTGCGTCCTGATCCAATTTTATAGAAAAAGACAGAATTTACATACTGTTTATTTAGTTAAGTCTCTAAAATCAATACCTTTGTCTGTAGCTCTTTTATTTAAAATACATCATGACATTGCAAACTGCTGTATAAATGAATTTTTCCAAACCACACATGTTGTTAATGTTTTTCTATTGCACATTTTTTTTAAAGTTTGAATCGTAGCATTTAATAGATCAACTTAAATGTATTTTAATATTGGATTACTAAAGAATGTTAAGTTTTACATTTCTAAAATTATAAATATTATTTCAAAAGGTCAGTCATTTGCCCAAGACTTATCTGTCCAATGGAGAACATATTTCAAACCATCCAGACACAGAAACTGATCATGTTAAATACTAAGAAAAAATGAAATCTCTTAATAATATATCTTTTTTTTCAGTAGTGGAGAGAGAGGAGAGAGCAGCCTTGGACTGATGAATACTTGTGTAGGCTGCCAGCAATGCTTCAGGAAAAGAGAGCCCTCTGTTTTGGGGGAAGACCTGGAATTTATGGTCTTCCTTTACACATAGGCTAAAGTGTGTTTAGAAGCCTGTAAGCAGGTGTAGGAAAGAGTTCTTTTAAAGAGAATGTGGGCATTGAGCACTGAAATAGGTGAAGTGAAGGGGGCAGAGCTGATTCTCTGATTCCTTTTAGCACTAACTGATGCTTTCCAATTTCACTGGATTTCCTTTTGCAAGATTTGAATCTTTGCACAGAAAAGAAGTTTTAAACCCAGGCAAACATTATTGGAATTGTTTGCTGTAAGCTCCCAGTTTGTGCTGCAGCCTGTTTGTGAGCAAAGGGCCTTGGCTGCAGCAGGGCAGTTTGGGAAGGACCAAAACCTCCATCCTGTGATGCTCAGCTCTGTGTGTGATGGGATGTCACCCTACAGGTGGTGACCTGGCCAGGGAAAGGTGCTCCAAGTGTCCCAGGAAAGGCTGGAAGGGCTTGGAGCAACCTGGGACAGTGGGAGGTGTCCCTGTCCATGGCAGGGGTGTGACAAAATGGGTTTTGAGGTCCCTTCCAACCCAAACCAATCTGGTATTCCATGACTCTGCAGTTATCCTCCTGTGAAACTGCACTTGCTGGGGGAGTTTGGAGAAAAGATCTATGAATTTATAGATCAATTGTGGTTAGGGTGGAATTCTGTCACTTGTCCCCAGGATGACCTGGAAGAAAGTGTAAAATCATTCTTGGAAGCCTCTGCAGGTGACACCAGGATGATTGTCTCATCTTTGGGTATGGAAGTTTTTAGTGCTCATAGTGGTGGAAATAAGAACCAGGCCTCAAATGTCACTTCTTTAGTTTCAGTATTTGAGTCCTTGCCCTGCATTTCTTAGAAAGTGGATTTATTCTTTTGTGATTGCTCATTTAAAAATGCAAACAAAACCTTTTTATTGATTTGTGTGTATTGGCAGAATTACTGTAATTGCATCAAATGACATAATTGGTGTAAATAGGTATAATGATGTCATTAGCATGTGTGATTGTGACATTTAACAGTGTAATTAAAATGTATAATGACATGGTAAAAGTCCTTATTAAAGAATGCCAGAAAAGCTCTGCAGGTGGACAGAGCAGGATTTTAAAAATTCAATATTGCTGTCACTCTTTCATGTTCTTTTCAAAGCAGCAAAAGCCATTAGGTCACATCAAAACTGATTTTTATATCCACAGGTCTGTTCCTGGGCAGGCTTTTTTCCCTAGGAAGGTTCCAGCAGCACCTTGGTGCCTTCAGGGTTCCTGTTCAGGGTGGGAAAATCTGCTCACCCCCCCTGTGCTCCCTGGCTTCAGCCTTTCTGTGGGACATTGCTCCCACAGCACATTCCCTGTTTTCATGGGCATGGAGGGCTCAGAAGGAGAGCTCAGCTGGGAAGGGAGCTGAGCTGACACCAGCGTGCTCAGAGCAGCACTGGCTGTGTGGTTTCAGCTCCAGAAGGGCTGGGAGCAGTTAGAAATCCCCTGGGATGAAGGGATGCACCTGGCACAAAGGGATTTCATTTTGATGTTCCCCTGAACACCCCTGCCAGGGAAGGTGGCTCCATCCCCAGGGGATGATCCCCACTGTTGTTCCATTCTTTGTCTTGGGCTTGCCACGACCCAAGTTTGTGGGCTGTGCCCAAATGGCAGAGGATGTGCCAAAGTTTTATAGAATCATGGAATATCAGACTGGTTTGTGTTGGGAGGGACCTTAAATCCCATCTCATTTCACCCCTGCCATGGGCAGGGACAGCTCCCACTATCCAAGCTCATCCAACCTAAAGTAAATTGAGGAAAAGTTAATAAAAGACTCCCAGAATCCCTGAATGTTTTGGGTGGGATTGGACCTTGACAGAACCAATGATCAGTGTGGGATGCTTGGAATACCATAATGTAGCACTGAATTTATTTGTGGGGAGTCTAAACTTTGCTTGGAAATCTGTCCCTTGTCCAAAATCTGGTCACTCTGGTGATGAGGAGCTGAATGAGGGGCTCTTGTGCCCCTCATGCTAAGGAATGCTGAGTTAATTCAGCTCTGGAAGTACTGGAGTATTTACTGTTCATAAATGATGAGGCAAAGTCCAACCAAATGTGAATTATGTTCTCACTAATTTAATAACACAAAACGTTTTTTCTCACCTAATGTGTTAATAACAGCCTGTGTTGACACCACAGGGATAATCTCATTCTGAGAGCAGTTTCTGCAAGGAGCTCCTGTGAAACTCTCGTGGGGTTCTCTGGGAGCAGGGATTGCCACCCCACGTGGGTGCAACTAAATGACACCAGTTCTGACCAAAAATAAATATTTTTCAAGTGAAACTTACTATTTTTTTTTTAGCGGGTTGTACTTGGTCTATGACAGCACTGGTACGAACACCAGAATGAGTAAATACTACTCCTAGCAGGGAAGGTTTGAGTAGGGCACTGAGTTACTGTGGAGTATCAAAGAGCAGGGCCAAGAAACCGTGTTCAAGTGTTTCCTCTCACACTCGAGAGGTCGCTTTATTCCACTGCAGTCATGCTGAGGGTGGATTGTGCATGCCTGCAGGCTTGAGATGTGCAGATGTGGCTGGGTGGCAGCTGCTGTGCCCCCACCATGGCTGCTGTGCCACCTTCACATAATGGAGGCACCAGCTGCTGGATGGAGAGGATGGCTCTTCATGGAATCATGGAATGATCTGGGTTGCAAGGGACCTTAAAGCCCATCCAGTTCTACCCCTACCATGGCAGGGACACCTTCCACTGTCCCAGGCTGCTCCAAGCCCCAATGTCCAACCTGGCCTGGGACACTTCCTGGGATGGGGAATCCCAGTTTCTTTGGGCAGCCTGTTCTCTTGGTTGTGCACAGCGCATGTGTGGAATGGTTCCATGTGGCTGAGCTGTGTTCCCTATTGTGAGAAATAGCTGCTCACTTTTCAGAAATTTAGAAAGGTTTATTAAACCTTATCAAAAATAGAACAGCAGACTGAATAGAGAAAATGTTAGGGCACTGGGAGCACAGGATTTTCCCCACCATGTGCTCCCCCACACAATGGAGGTTTGGCCTTTAACCCTTTAGCCCCTCCCAAGGTTCTGTCCATTGATTCCTTTGCTGTCCAGTGGTGGAGATCACTTCCTCAAATCCTGATTGCAGGTCATAGTGACAAGCCAACCCTCCCAAATGTCCCAAACCCAGGCTGTGCCTTGGTAAGAATGCTAGGGGGTAAAACATAACTATAAATCTATAAACTTTTCTTAACCTATATACATGATATTTGTCTGTTAATGGTGAAAGTCAATCATTGCATTACCCATCTATCACACTATCTCCAAGTTTTCCCAAGGAAAACCCTTGTAGGCAGCTGCACCAGCTTCAGACTGCTGGGTCTGAGAGCCTGGCACTGGCTCAGCCCTGCAAGTGCCACAGCCTTGCTGCCCTGCTGGGCCTCGCTGCACTGCCAGGTCTCACTGCGCTGCTGGGCCTCGCTGCACTGCCAGGTCTCACTGCGCTGCTGGGCCTCGCTGCACTGCCAGGTCTCACTGCGCTGCT